>JAVSCE010019772.1:0-20919 GCA_032199065.1 Smutsia gigantea | reverse complement strand
AAGGATAAGGACAGACTATTAAAAGCAGCCAGAGAGAGAAATAAGATCATATACAAACGAAAGCCCATCAGTCTATCATCAGACTTCTCAGCAGAAACCTAACATGCCAGAAGGGAATGGCATGATGTATTTAATGCAATGAAGCAGAAGGGCTTTGAACTAAGATTACTTTATCTGGCAAGATTAATTTGAAGGAGGGATTAAACAATTCCCAGATAAGCAAAAGCTGAGAGAATTTACCTCCCACAAACCATCCCTACAGTGTTTTTTGGAGGGACTGCTATAGATGGAAGTGTTCCTAAGATTTAATAGCTGTCACCAGAGGTAATAAAACCACAGTAAAGAAAGTACAACAGGTAATTACTAAGCAAATGCAAAATTAAATTAACTATCCTCAAAGTCAATCAAGGGATAGACAAAGAGTACAGAATATGATACCTAAAATATAAAGAATGGAGGAGGAAGAAAAAGGAGGAGGAAAAAAAGAACCTTTATATTGTATTTGTAATAGCATATTGAGTTAAGTTAGACTCTTAGATAGTAAGGAAATTAACCTTGAATGTTTGTTAACCACGAATCTAAAGCCTGCAATGAAAATAAGTACAAACCTATCGATACTCATCCTAAATGTAAATGGTCTGAATGAACCAATCAAAAGACAGAGAGTCAGTGAATGGATAAAGAAACAGGACCCATCTATATGCTGCCTACAAGAGACTCACTTTAAACCCAAAGACATACACAGACTAAAAGTGAAGGGATGAAAAAAGATATTTCATGCAACTAATAGGGAGAAAAAAGCAGGAGCTGCAGTACTTGTATCAGACAAAACAGACTTCAAAACAAAGAAAGTCACAAGAGACAATGAAGGACATTACATATTGATAAAGGGGTCAATCCAACAAGAAGATATAATCATTATAAATATCTATGCACCCAACACAGGAGTACCTACACATGTGAAACAAATACTAACAGAATTAAAAGGGGAAATAGAATGCAATGCATTCACTCTAGGAGACTTCAACACTCCACTCGCTCTGTAGGACAGATCAAACAGACAGAAAATAAGTAAGAAGACAGAGGGACTAAACAACACATTAGAACAGATGGACCTAACAGACATCCACAGAACTCTATATGCAAAAGCAGCAGAATACACATTCTTCTCAAGTGCATATGGAACATTTTCAAGAATAGATCATACACCAAGCCACAAAAAGAGCCCCGGTAAATTCAAAAAGATTGAAATTGTACTAACCAGTTTCTCAGACCACAAAGGTATGACACTAGAAATAAATTACACAAAGAAAATGAAAAATCCCATAAACACATGGAGGCTTCACAACATGCTCCTAAATAACCATGGATCAAGGACCAAATAAAAACAGAGATTAAGCAATATATGGAGACAAATGACAACAATAATTCAACACAGCAAAATCTGTGGGTTACAGCAAAGGCCATGTTAAGAGGAAAATATATTGCAATACAGGCCTACCTCAGGAAAGAAGAAAAATCCCATATGAACACTCTAAACTCACAATGAATGACACTAGAAAAAGAAGAACAAGTGAGGCCCAAAGTCAGTAGAAGAAGGAACATAATAAAGATTAGAGCAGAAATAAATAAAATCAAGAAGAATAAAACAATAGAAAGAATCCATGAAAGCAAAGCTGGTTCTTTGAGAAAATAAACAAAATAGATAAACCCCTAGCCAGACTTATCAAGAAAAGAAGAGAATCTACTCATGGAAACAGAATTAGAAATGAGAAAGGAAAAATCAGTATGGACACCACAGAAATACAAAGAATTATTAGAGAATACTAAGAAAAATTACATGGTAATAAACTGGATAACCTAGAAGAAATGGACAACTTTCTAGAAAAATACAACCATCCAAGGCTGACCCAGAAAGAAACAGAAAATCTGAACAGACCAATTACCAGCAACAAAATTGAACTGGTAAACAAAAACCTACCTAAGAACAAAACACCTGGACCAGATGGCGTCACCACTGAATTTTATCAAACATTTAGTGACGACCTAATACCCATCCTCCTTAAAGTTTTCCAAAGAGTAGAAGAAGAGGGAATACTTCCAAACTCATTCTATGAGGCCAGCATCACTCTAATACAAAAACCAGGCAAAGACAAAACAAAAAAAAGAAAATTACAGAAAAATATCCTTGAGGAATATAGATGCAAAAATACTCAACAAAATATTAGCAAACCAAATTCAAAAATATATCAAAAAGATAATCCATCATGATCAAGTAGGATTTATTCCAGAGATGCAAGGATGGTACAACATTCGAAAATTCATCAACATCATCCACCACATCAACAAAAAGGACAAAAACCATATGATCATCTCCATAAATGCTGAAACAGCATTCAACAAAATTCAACACACATTCATGATAAAAACTCTCAATAAAATGGGAATAGAGAGCAAGAACCTCAACATAATAAAGGCTATATATGACAAACCCACAGCCAACATTATATTTAACAGCAAGAAGCTGAAAGATTTTCCTTTAAGATCTGGAACAAGACAAGGATGCCCACTCTCCCCACTTCTATTCAACATAGTACTGGAGGTCCTAGCCACAGCAATCAGAAAACACAAAGAAATAAAAGGCATCCAGATTGGCAAGGAAGAAGTTAAAGTGACCCTGTTTGCAGATGACATGATATTGTACATAAAAAACCCTAAAGAGTCCACTCCAAAACTAGTAGATCTAATATCTAAATTCAGCAAAGTTGCTGGATACAAAATTAATACACAGAAATCAGTTACATTCCTATACACTAACAATGAACTAACAGAAAGAGAAATCAGGAAAACAATTCCATTCACAATTGCATCGAAAAGAATAAAATACCTAGAAATAAACCTAACCAAGGAAGTGAAAGTCCCATACTCTGAAGACTACAAGACACTCATGAAAGAAATTAGAGAAGGTACCAATAAATGGAAACACATCCCATGCTCATGGATAGGAAGAATTAATATTGTCAAAATGGCCATCCTGCCTAAAGCAATCTACAGATTCAATGCAATTCCTATCAAAATACCAACAGTATTCTTCAACAAACTAGAGAAAATTGTTTAAAATTCATATGGAAGCACAAAAGACCCCGAATAGCCAAAGCAATCCTGAGAAGGAAGAATAAAGCTGGGAGCATTATGCTCCCCAAATTCAAGCTCTAGTATGAAGCCACAGTAGTCAAGACAATTTGGTACTAACACAAGAATAGACCCATAGACCAATGGAACAGACTAGAGAGCCCTGATATAAACCAACCATACATGGGCAATTAATATATGATAAAGGAGCCATGGACAGACAATGGGGAAATGGCAGCCTTTTCAACACCTGGTGTTGGCAAAACTGGACAGCTACATGCAAGAGAATGAAACTGGATTATTGTTTAACCCCATACACAAAAGTAAACTTGAAATGGGTCAAAGACCTGAGTGTAAGTCATGAAACCATAAAACTCTTAGAAGACAACATAGGCAAAAATCTCTTGAATATAAGCATGAACAACTTCTTCCTGAACGCATCTCCTCGAGCAAGAGAAACAAAAGCAAAAATGAACTCATTGGACTACATCAAACTAAAAAGTTTCTGTATGGCAAAGGACATCATCAACAAAACAAAAAGGCATCCTACAGTATGGGATAATATATTTGTAAATGACATATCCGACAAGGGGTTAACATCCAAAATACATAAAGAACTTACACGCCTCAACACCCAAAAAGCAAATAACCTGATTAAAAAATGGGCAGAGGATATGAAGAGGCAATTCTCCAAAGAAGAATTTCAGATGGCCAACAGACACATGAAAAGATGCTCCACATCACTAATCATCAGGGAAATGCAAATTAAAACCACAATGAGATATCACCTCACACCAGTAAGGATGGCCAGCATCAAAAAGACTAAGAACAACAAATGCTGGCGAGGATACAAAGAAAGGAGATCCTTCCTACACTGCTGGTGGGAATGTAAGCTAGTTCAACCATTGTGGAAAGCAATATGGAGGTTCCTCAAAAAACTAAAAATAGAAATACCGTTTGACCCAGGAATCCCACTCCTTGGAATTTACCCAAAGAATACAACTTCTCAGATTCAAAAAGACATATGCACCCCCATGTTCATTGCAGCACTATTTACAATAGCCAAGAAATGGAAGCAACCTAAGTGTCCATCAGTAGATGAATGGATAAAAGAGAGGTGGTACATATACACAATGGAATACTACTCAGCCATAAGAAAGAAACAAATCCTACCATTTGCAATAACATGGATGGAGCTGGAGAATATTATGCTCAGTGAAATAAGCCAGGTGGAGAAAGACAATGATTTCCCTCATTTGTGGAGTATAACAATGAAGCAAAACTGAAGGAACAAAATGGCAGCAAACTCAGAGACTCCAAGAAGGGACTAGTGGTTACCAAAGGGGAAGGTGTGGGAGGGCGGGTGGGGAGGGAGGGAGAAGGGGATTGAAGGGTATTATGTTTAATACACATGGGGTGGGGGATCACGGGGAAAACAGTGTAGCACAGAGAAGGCAAACAGTGAATCTGTGGCATCTTCCTACACTGATGGACAGTGACTGCATTGCGGTATGGGTGGGGACTTGATAATATGGGTAAATGTAGTAAACACATTGTGTTTTCATGTGAAACCTTCATAAGAGTGTGTATCAATAATACCTTAATAAAAAATTAAAAAAAAATTATGGCCATGCACTTATTATTAGTTACGGATGAATTCTTCTCCCTCCCTTGCTTCATACATTGAAGTTTAATCCCCAGTGGGCTAGTATTTGGGCCTTTGGGAGGTAATTAGGTCATCAGAGTAGAAAGGGCTGCTCTCTCCTTTTTACTGTTTTTAATCCTTTAAACCACACAGACACCACCTTTGTTCCAATGGTAAAAATTAGCTGCTTTTTTTTTCAAAAATATCTGGCATTCCCTATGATTTCCATTTTATAAATGAAGAAACTGAAAACCCAAAATACCACTAATAATGATAAAGAGGAAGATGATAACTCTTAAATTTAGTGAAAACCCAATAACCAATTCTCCTCATTTAACTACAAACTAGAGTTTAAAATGCTAAGTTGAATGTACTTTCCAGGGGAATGGAAATTAAAGTACTCAGGCAGGAAGATATTATGTATACCACAATAACACTGTTGGAAGAAAATAGAAAAAAATTAGTAAGTATATACATATAAACCTACACAAATACTATAAAAGCATTACCACTTATAATACAGAAATCATAAAAATGTCTGGAAACATAAATGGTTGAAATTATTTCCCAGTCCCATTCACAAGAAATGCAGAGGAGACTTTTAGAAATATTTGGAGTTGCTAAAGATCTCTGCATTTTCACACAGAGATGAACAAAAGAAGAATAAATGAGACCTGAGTATTCTCACTCCACACTAACTACCTTTGAACTCTGGAGTGTACTCCTCTAGCTAGCTTTATGTCTGCCAATTGCCTCTTAAACTTTAACTTAAAAAGGAAGTATCACTTTCTTTTTAAGTATCAAACAGTTGACTAAAAATAAATAAATGAAGCTTTAAGCTTTCAAGGAATTCAGAAAAATTGGGTCAATCTAATCCTGAACTGGGGAGAGATTGAAGACCCTGCCAGGTTAGTTGTTCTCCATACGCATATGCACAGGATCTGGCAGATCTGAGTGGGGGCTAGACAATTAGGCAGAGTAGTCATAGAGTTCAGTCAGAGTTTACAATTGGAAGGAATGTCTGAGTGGCATTATCATGAAGCAATTAAATTGCACGTTCCTCTTATAACTCTAGTTTGCAAATGAGAGTTCCGCTCCACATCATCCTTACGCTGGGGTGGTTCTAAGAGGGTATGCTGTACATAACCCCACATAATTTACAACAATGTCTTCTATAGTTTTAAAGTGGAGTTGTTTAATCAGTGGAAAAATATCTAATCTTAAGCACAGAAGTAACTGTCTCCAGACAAATAATGCATTAACTAGAGAGAATTGGAAAAGTTACCAGAGTACCAATTCTATATAAAAACACATGGGCATTTGTACATAGATACTACTTCAGTATGAAAGCACAGCAGGCTTATTTTTCTGAGAAGAGAGGTTTCGATTCAGGCTGTGATCTGCTCCTCCAAAAACATAATGATAAAACCACCCATCCTTCAAAGACTTACTTCTTTCCAAGGGCAATATCTCCTCACAAACTTAGGTGCAAGTTAAAAACTAATTCAGATTTGTTCACGCCATAGAAACCTTTCTTCAGGTTTTAATAGATATATTTGTTATGAGACATTGTTTTCCTGGTTTATAGACATAGATGAAAAGTCTGGGAACCCAAGTTTAATGACTCTAGTCTTCTTTTGCCAGAGGTTAATTGATTTTCTTGTTCATAGGACAGCTGTGCTGTGTTCTGTAAATATTATTTACAAAACTCTGACAGAAGAAGCAAATATCAGTACAACCTACCTGTTTTAATAGGCTTGACACTATCCTATGCTAAGCTTTTCTTTTCTGTTAAAAATTATTAAAAATCCAAGTAGGAAAATATCAAGTTTGTATATAAAGCATCCAGAATATATAAATATTACTTGAATTCATACTGTTGTGAAATGTTAACTTTACACACTGCTTAACAGATATTTACTAAGATGGTTTTTAAAAAATAAACTGATGTTTAATTGAGAGATTTTTTTCCAGTTATTATTGTAACATTAATAAATACTTTACTTCTTAAACCTGAACCATGAAAGGGAAACGAAGTCTGCTGCTCAATATTCGTTTCTTAGGGTTTGATCCTGAGACTGCCTTTCCCTACTTTTGGTATCTAGAGACCTGTGTGTGTCTTATTTTTAAGGCACTAAACGGAACTTAAAATCCAGCAGGTTTTGTTTTCTTTTGTTTTTATAAAACAAATACAAGAGTTCCCTTTCTCATAGTTTAAGTTGTGCTTTATTCTGGGGAGAGGAGGGCATTTGAAAAGCAGAACTGAAACAGATACAGCATTTTAAATTCACACTCACATTATCAGTGAGGACTTTTACCTGAAAATACAAACTGAGATTATGCCACAGCTCAGTTTTAAGTGTTGCCAGCAGATCACCGGTTTATTTAGAAATGGGCAGTTATTCAGGTCTGAGTTGGCCTGAAGAGGTGCCTTCTGCCTCACCCTCACCTTGAATTAATAGCGACAAAATCTAATCTTGAGATGGCTGCAGAGGGTGCCCTTAGTGTATCTGTACCCTGACTCAGATAAAGGTCACCCTCTAGTGGGGTTGACACGCATTTCAATCTCAATCCTCACTCTTGGGGAAGAAACATCATTCACCCTGCATTTGAGTCTCAAAACGATTCAATTTGAAGATCAAGTGCAAGTCCAGATTCAGGGATTTTGATCAGGGTGTCAAGGATGAAGAGGTAGAGTTTCTTGTATTTAGCACTAAGAAACTGTCCTCACCTGGGATCAAGAAAAATAAAGAACCAGTAAGACTTGTTAATGCCATGTTAAGTTATGTGTGAATAAGTCTTAAAATGACCTTAAATGACAGCAGAAAAATAGCCTGGTTCTAATTTTAAAATGGGGGATAACAAAGCCTCATTTCCCTTGTTAATTACCACAATTTTACAATATCTGGATACCTTCTGTAACTGTTGTATGTAACTTCTAACATGACTGTTCATATTATAGGCAACCTATAGATTCACTGGAAATTAAGCAATTAGAAAAATGGAGTGGCTTTAAAAAATACAGACTCAGGAGGTCCGGGAAGATGGCGGTGTGAGTAGGGTGACGGAAATCTCCAAAAACCATATATTTGTGAAAATACAACAAATACAACTATTCCTAAAGGAGAGACCAGAAGATACCGTACAACAGCCAGGCTACAGCTACATCTGGAAGAACTCAGCACCTCACGAAATGGGTAAGATACAAAGCCATGACCCGGCGGGACCGAGCACTCCCCCACCCCAGCTCACCAGCGGGAGGAAAAGATTCAGAGTGGGGAGGGAGTGGAAGCACAGGACTGCTAAATAACCAGCCCTGGTGACCTGTGCCGGGAGCACTGACACACATCGCGTGGTGTATCGGAGATTAGAGACACAAAAGGACAGGATCCGAGATGGAGACTGCAAGTGGGTCCCCTCAGCCGGCACCCCAGGACAAAAGAAAAGCAGGCACTTTCTTAAAAGTCTTAAAGAGACAAGGGCCCAACAGCGGAACAAAATCGTCCCAGCGCACTCAGCCCAGCAGGCTGGGAATTTTGAGGAACTTTGGGCCCCCTAACCAGCTGCTGGGTAAAGCAGCCCCAAAGCCCCTCACAGACATAAGCAGCCTGCCATTCGTTCCCCCCAGGCCAGTGCTGCAGCGGATCCACCACAGCTGCGGAACAGCAGGAGAGCAGCCTGCCCAGCTCCCAGTGCGCAGCTAACCAAGAAGGGCCGCACAGAATCTCCTCCCAGCGGGCACACAGCTAACCAGGATGGACCACAGAAGCCAGAGCAAGGGCCAAAAGGCACCTAGGGGTGCAGAATGCATACGGTGTGGCTGTAAACCCCCGCAGTGTTCTAGGCTAGCCTGATGGCGGCCCCATCCACAGCACTTTAGGGGATTATCCCAGAGACTGCCTCCCAGAGTGTGGGTAATCGGCACAGGCTGTGGAGAAGGGCAAGGAGAACAACAAGCAGGAAGGGACTCTGTTCTCCCAGCCAACACATGTGGCACCTGCCTGCGACCACTTATATCGCCATGAAAAGACAGAAGAATATGGTCCAGTCAAGACTCACCCAGACAACCCCAGAGAGAGGGCCTGGTGGGATAGATTTAAAAAATCTTCCTGAAAAAGAATTCAGAATAAGAGTCATAACCATACTGATGGACCTACAGAGAAATATGCAAGAGCTAAGGGCAGAAGTGAGGAGAGATATTACAGAAATGAAACAATCGATTGACGGGCTGAAGAGCAGACTGGACGAGGTGCAAGAGACTGTTAATGGACTAGAAATAAGAGAAGAGGAGTACAGAGAAGCTGAGGCAGAGAGAGATAAAAGGATCTCTAGGAATGCAAGAATATTAAGAGAACTGTGTGACCAACCCAAATGGAACAATATTCGCATTATAGGAGTACCAGAAGAAGAAGAAGAGAGAAAAAGGGATAGAAAGTGTCTTTGAAGACATAATTGAGGAGAACTTCCCCAAGCTGGGAAAGGAAATAGTTTCTCAGACCATGGATGCCCACAGATCTCCCAGCACAAGGGACCCAAGTAGGACAAGACCAAGACATATAATAATTAAAATGGTAAAGATCAAAGACAAGGGCAGAGTATTAAAGGTAGCCAGAGAGAGAAAAAAGATCACCTACAAAGGAAAATACATCAGGCTAACATCAGACTTCTCAACAGAAACCTTACAGGCCAGAAGAGAATGGCATGATATATTTAACGTAATGAAACAGAAGGGCATTGAACCAAGAATACTGTATCTAGCACAATAATCATTTAAGTTTGAAGGAGGGATTAAACAATTCCCAGACAAGCGAAAGTTGAGGGAATTTTCTTCCCCAAAATGACGTCTACAGGATATCTTGAAGGGAATGCTCTAGATGGAAGCAATCCTAAGGCTAAAAAGATGTCCCCAGAGAAAATAAATTCATAGCAAAGAAAGCAGACCATCCAAACACTAACTAAAGGCAAAAAATAAAATCAACTTTCCACAAAAACAGTCAAAGGAATGCAATAGTACAGAAAAAAACACCTAATATATAAAAAACGGAGGAGGAAGAATAAGGGAGAGAGATAAAGAATCATCAGACTGTGTATATAATAGCTTAACAAGAGAGTTCAGTTAGACTGTTAGATAGTAAAGAAGCTACCCTTGAACCTTTGGTCCACGAATCTAAAAGCCGGAAATGGCAATAAGTACATATCTGTCGATAATCACCCTAAATGTAAATGGACTGAATGCACCAATCAAAAGACAGAGAGTAACAGAATGGATAAAAAAGCAACACCCATCTATATGCTGCTTACAAGAGACTCACCTCAAACCCAAAGATATACACACACTAAAAGTGAACGGATGGAAAAAGATATTTCATGCAAACAACAAGGAGTAAAAAGCAGGAGTTGCAGTACTTGTATCAGACGAAATAGACTTCAAAACGAAGAGAGTAGCAAGAGATAAAGAAGGACATTACATAATGATAAAGGGGTTAATCCAACAAGAGGATATAACCATTATAAATATATATGCACCCAAGACAGGAGAGCCAGCATATGTGAGACAAATACTAACAGAATTAAAGGAGGAAATAGAAAGCAATGCATTCATTTTAGGAGACTTCAACACACCACTCACTCCAAAGGACAGATCAACCAAACAGAAAAAAGTAAAGACACAGAGGCACTGAACAACACACTAGAACAGATGGACCTAACAGACATCTACAGAACTCACACCCAAAAGCAGCATGATACACATTCTTCTCAAGTGCACATGGAACATTTTCCAGAATAGACCACATACTGGACCACAAAAAGAACCTCAGTAAAGTCAAAAATATTGAAATTCTACCAACCAACTTCGCAGATCACAAAGGTATAAAACTAGAAATAAATTTTAGAAAGAAAACAAAAAGGCTCATATATACATGGAGACTTAACAACATGCTCCTAAATAATCAATGGGTCAACGACCAAATTAAAACCGAGATCAAACAATATATGCAGACAAATGATAACAACAGCACAAAGCCCCAACTTCTGTGGGACACAGCAAAGGCACTTCTAAGAGGAAAGTATATTGCAATCCAGGCCTATTTAAAGGAGGAAGAACAATCCCAAATGAATAGTCTAAAGTCACAATTATTGAAATTGGAAAAAGAAGAACAAATGAGGCCCAAAGTCACCAGAAGGAGGGACATAATAAAGATTAGAGAACAAATAAATAAAATTGAGAAGAATAAAACAATAGAAAAAATCAATGAAACCAAGAGCTGTTTCTTTGAAAAAATAAACAAAATAGATAAACCCCTAGCCAGACTTATTAAGAGAAAAAGAGAATCTACACACATAAACAGAATCAGAAATGAGAAAGGAAAAATCATGACAGACCCCACAGAAATACAAAGAATTATTAGAGAATACTATGAAAATCTATATGCTAACAAGCTGGAAAACCTAGAAGAACTGGACAACTTCTTAGAAAAATACAACCTTCTGAGACTGACAAAGGAAGAAACAGAAAACCTAAACAGACCAATTACCAGCAACGAAATTGAACTGGTAATAAGAAAACTACCCAAGAACAAAACACCCGGACCAGATGGATTCACCTCTGAATTCTACCAGACATATAGAGAAGACATCATACCCATTCTCCTTAAAGTTTTCCAAAAAATACAAGGGGAGGGAATACTTCCAAACTCATTCTATGAAGCCAGTATCACTCTAATACCAAAACCAGGCAAAGACCTCACCAAAAAAGAAAATCACAGACCAGTATCCCTGATGAACATAAATGCAAAGATACTCAACAAAATATTAGCAAACCTAATTAAAAAATACATCAAGAGGATCATACACCATGATCAAGGGGGATTCATCTCAGGGATGCAAGGATGGTAAAACATTCGAAAATCCATATACATCATGCACCACATTAACAAAAAGAACAAAAATCACATGACCATCTACATAGATGCTGATAAAGCATTTGACAAAATTCACCATCCATTCATGACAAAAACAGAATAAAATGGGTATAGAGGGCAAGTGCCTCAACATAATAAAGGCCATATATGACAAACCCACAGCCAACATCATACTTAACAGCAAGAAGCTGAAAGCTTTTTATCTAAGATTTGGAACAAGACAGGGATGCCTACTCTCCCCACTGTTATTCAACATAGTACTGGAGGTCCTAGCCATGGCAATCAGACAAAATAAAGAAATACAAGGCATCCAGATTGGTAAAGAAGAAGTTAAACTGTCAGTATTTGCAGATGACATGATATTGTACATAAAAATACCCTAAAGACTCCACTCCAAAACTACTAGAACTAATACCTGAATTCGGCAAAGTTGCAGGATACAAAATCAATACACAGAAATCTGTTGCTTTCCTATACACTAACAAGCTAACAGAAAGAGAAATCAGGAAACCAATTCCATTCACAACTGCATCAAAAAGAATAAAATACCTATATATATTGGGATAATATATTCATAAATGACATATCTGATAAGGGGTTGACATCCAAAATACATAAAGAACTCATGCACCTCAACAAACAAAAAGAAAATAATCCAATTAAAAAATGGGCAGAGGATCTGAATAGACACCTCTCCAAAGAAGAAATTCAGATGGCCAACAGGCACATGAAAAGATGCTCCACATCGCTAATCATCAGAGAAATGCAAATTAAAACCACAATGAGATATCACCTCACACCAGTGAGGATGGCCAACATCCAAAACACAAACAACAACAAATGTTGGCGAGGATGTGGAGAAAGGGAACCCTCCTACACTGCTGGTGGGACTGCAAATTAGTTCAACCATTGTGGAAAGCAGTATGGAGGTTCCTCAAAAAACTCAAAATAGAAATACCATTTGACCCAGGAATTCCACTCCTAGGAATTTACCCTAAGAATGCAGCAGCCAAGTTTGAAAAAGACAGATGCACCCCTATGTTTATCGCAGCACTATTTACCATAGCCAAGAAATGGAAGCAACCTAAGTGTCCATCAGTAGATGAATGGATAAAGAAGATGTGGTACATATACACAATGGAATATTATTCGGCCATAAGAAGAAAACAAATCCTACCATTTGGAACAACATGGATGGAGCTAGAGGGTATTATGCTCAGTGAAATAAGCCAAGCCGAAAAAAACAAGTATCAAATGATTTCACTCATATGTGGCATATAAGAACAAAGAAAAAATACTGAAGGAACAAAACAGCAGCAGACCCACAGAACCCAAGAATGGACTAACAGTTACCAAAGGGAAAGGGACTGGGGAGGATGGGTGGGAAGGGAGGGATAAGGGGGGAAAATGGGGGCATTACGATTAGCAGACATAATGTAGAGGGGTGGGGCACAGGGATGGTTATACAACTCAGAGAAGACAAGTAGTGATTCTTCAGCATCTCACTATGCTGATGGACAGTGACTGTAATGGGGTACGTGGTGGGGACTTGATGATGTGGAGAGTCTAGTAACCATAATGTTGCACATGTAATTGTAGATTAATGATACCAAAAAGAAAATACAGACCCAATGATATTTTAACTATGTATTGAATATTTCCCTCTTTTCTTTGTACATTAGGTTAGTTTTATAATAATAGAAAATAATACGCAAAATACCTGTGAGGTATCAATTATTTTTTTTTATAGTACATGCAAGGAAGCTTACATCAGCTGCCCTCAACCTTTGGGATGCATCAGAATCACACAGAAAGCTAGTGAAGACAACGTTAAGTCGGGGGCTGGAGCAGCCAGGAATTCGCTTTTCGTAACAAGTTCCCACACGATGCTGATGCTGTTTGCCTGGGAACCACACTTGGAAAATCAATGCACTGTTAAAATGCATAAATGACTTTCACAATGGAAATTCCTTCAGTGCAGATACATGATGAGTGCATAGTAGGAGCTTAATATCTTTCAGTGTCCTGCTGTCGCAGAGCATAAAGACATAGTTACTATAAAGCTACAGTAATCAACAAGACAGTAACTAAATAATCACAGGGGCTTTGCACCCAGGAATCTGAAGTTACTGCTTTTCCCCATTTCTGGATCTAGTTGCAGAACTTTCTAAGCTCTATGCGATTGGCAACAAGCCAGGAAAGTTAGTGAAAGGATGAAACACTCATGCCAAACATAAATCTTGGCTCCTGAGTAAATTAATGGTCCTCAGAATTCAGTATCTGGGCCCCACAGATTTTGATTCGGCAGTTACAAGCTGGGATGAGGTATCTGCTTAGGTAAGCACCCGGATGCTTCTGATGCAGGCAGTATTCCGACATGCTTTGAGAAACCCTGACTGACAGGTTTGACAAATGTCTGTTTACTTCCAACATGACAGAAACAATAACGGTAATCACAGATGTCTCTTTTCTATCAGCGCTGCACTTTGAGCCAAGCTCGTCTCCAGCTGCCTGCACATCCCACCCCACACCCATGACTGCTTTAGGTGTCAAGTGCAAAACATGTAAACGCAGAAGGGTATAGAGCTGTGCTGGGTGCTGGTCATTTTCACAACTCCAGACATGGGGAAAATGTCAAGATGGGTGAGAGGCAGAAAACCACCTGCTCCTCCCTCCCCCCACCTCCTTGTCCCCTTCTCCCAGCCCTCCTCAGTAGGGCATCACATACGATCAGTGGTGGCCAGCCTGACGCTCTCACACGGGAGTTTGATTCTGGAGGGAGTGAAGCACACACCCAGTGTACTGGGGGCGCCTAGTTGGAGTACAGATTGCAGTGCGTCAGAGAGTGGTGACCGCAGTGGCACCGTGGGCGATAAGTGGTAAGCGGAAACTGGACCAATGTGACGTCACACACACACTGCTTGTGGCTGGACTGTGCTCCTCTTGGCTTCCATCAGAGCTTGCTTGCCCAGCATGTGTAAAGATTTTCTGAGTGTCTGTTGCCCTGCCAATGTGTTTCCATGATTCTTAATCTCTGATCCCTAGGTTGAGGGGGCAGTTCTGCATGCTTCAATGAATGACTGCCTCAACTATTTCAATGTTACATAGGACCTTTCTACAAGTGGTGCGTTAGGGAAAATAATTTAATCTTTCAGGTCTCAGCTCAGCTGTAAAATTACAAGGAAGGATTCAGTGATCTCTAAGGCAGTTCCAGTCAAGATTCTTGCCTATGTAGCTTTAGAGTAAATGCCCTTGGGTGGGAGCTATTACTGTGGAGAAAAGAGGATCAGATTTATTATCTGGTTCTTTTCTGCAGAAGCAGAAATAGAATTTAGATAAATGACAGGATCAGCCTGGACATTTCAGAGGCTGCTTCCATCTCCCCTTATAAGCTAAACTTAGTGGCAGCTATATAATCTAATAAACTCCTAAGAGGAAAAAGGATTTCCCAGCTGGCAGGGAAATCTCATGTTCCTTCATTCAATACCAATCCCTGAGCTTACCAAAAATAGGGGCGCCTCCAGTGGTTCTTTTTGCACAGACTGTAGCACTAGCAACTCAAGAGAGTATCTACTTTTTTAGTCAAGGTAGGGTAACAAAGTGCCTGTAGATGAAACTATTTTTGACAAGAGATAAATCTGAGTGAAATATGAACCAGTGCTTGAGAATGAAAGGTGAGACCGTTGCAGTTAAATGTTTTGGAGCCAGTTCAGTTCCTGGAGTTTGGGAAATAAAGTATGTCTATTTGGGGCTTACTCTATATCCACTGCTTCTTGGTTATCTTCTACCCTCTCTTAAAAAGGCCTTAGTTTAAGATCTCAGGTTGTTTGAGAACTTAATATTCACTCTATCAACACCTGTTGTCAAAAGTTGCCTATTCACGTGCTTATTTTCGCAAAGACAGTCAGAGGGAGTTAAAACAGTAACAGAACCTTTAAGAAGTAAGCAAAAGTGCACTTTTAAAATGGCTTTCCTATGTTTCAGGTGCTCAAAGCCATAAATGTGTTCTCTTGATCAAAAGTCATCAATGGCTTAAAGTATAAAATATAAATTTCTTTTGATGTAATATGCCGAAACTGCTTTATCCAACCATTGCATCCATCCATGTTCACTCAAAGGCTAGCAGTGGTTATTCAGCACCTACTGTGTGCACACTGCCTGATGATATGACTATTCTTTAATTCCTTCTAATTTCCTGCATGCTCCAGCACAGGACACTTTCTCACCGTATTTTCCTCCACCTGAAACATCCTCCCATTCTCTTTATCTCCATCAACTGCAATCTCTCAAGTCTCAGATCATGCCACCTACTCCGTGAATCCCTCTAAGATGCCCCAATTATAATGAAAAATTCTCTGTGTTTTCCCAATAATGGTCTTATAATTGTGTCATAAAAATACTGGTCATGTTCTGAGCTGTGTCAGATTTACTACTACATACGTTTTATGTCAAAATTTGGATTGCAGACTCTTAGATTACAAAGAGACTGTCTAGGCCTTGTAAACGGTAGCTTGCAAAATGGATTTCATTGTTGGGTAACTTGAAAAATCATTGAGGCCAAGGCAGGACTTATATAAACAGTAGCCCTACAACCAATTTTGTAATTTCTCTGTATCCAATTCCCTTGATGTATACAATACAGGATTATCTTCTGATTTTTTACCTTCTATTAAAATAAAGGTGTTGTTGGAATCATAACTGCAATTCCTAAATGTTCATTTTAAGAAGTTATGATTGCTATCCATGCAGGTAAAAAGACATACTACACTCGCTGTTAAAAAGAAAACTAAAAGAGTCACAGAAAGCCAAGACCCTACTACTTCATGTTTTTGTTCAAAACAATTGCTTAAACAAAGTTTGGGACCCCCTTAATAATTCTAAAAACATTAAATAGCAGTAAGAATATTGTGTTAAATTGCATTTAGTATTTTAATGATATGATTCCTAGTTTCCTACTATTACATTTTGAAGGTCACCTTGGAAAAACAGAAATCCAGAAAATACTAGTGTTTAATCATTAATAGTTTTGTTTTGCCAGAAGAACAACTTACACACCATCGCTGGTCTTTGTGGATCTGTGGGAATCGATGGTAGCATTAGAATCAAGATAGTTCTATATTTCAAAATGAGAAAAAATAGATCCTTTAGTTGTTTGCTGGTTATGTCCATGATTCTGAACAAGAATCCAGGCTTGATTATTAAAAGGAGTGGTTTGTGATTAAATGAAAACAATCCATATCTTTAAAAGCCTAGGAAAGTACACTAGAAGAAATCATTTCAGACTCTAATATAATTTCTTTCAAGAGGATTACCAGATTGTGGGTAAGGATCACAAGGCAGGTAGGACATATAGGACCTTTGACTGGGGAACATATCTGCTACCTGTTAACAAAAGCTTGCATGATCATACACTAAATGATCTTAAAACTGTGTCAACCTGAGCAGGTTGATATTGGCCTTCCCTAAGCTTCCGTCTTTGATTCAATCTTCTTCAACACTTTTCCTAGTAAATATGAGATACTTAGCAAATTGAAGTTATCATGAGGTTGAGAGGTTTGGTGCATATGTACTGAGTGATAGAATATAGATCTCAGACGAGTCTAAGAAGTTGGAGTGATAGGTTAGATATAATAAAATGAGATTCCTAGAGAATAAAAGCGAATTCCTGCCCTTGGGTCCAAGTTCACTCTTCACACTTACCTAATGGGATACTCATGGCACAGCAGACCTGAAAAAATTAGAGGAGTAGAGTTGACAATAGTCTCAATGACTCAACAGAGGGATATGACTGCCAAGTCAAGAAAATTCAACCTTAGTAACGACTACTAACACAGCACTTCTCTGAGCACTCACTAATTAGATGACCTACTTGGAAGATAGACTGGCAACTGCAGTCTTGGCTCAGCATCCCTGGCTCAGAAATCTCTTCTCAGTAATACCTAAAATTATTCCTAACTCAACTCATGACTTCATAAGGATATGGCAGAGTTCAATGAGAAGAATGAAACACATATTTGTATTTAATGGTGAGTTGTGTTCTAATGAGTAATTTAATTTACACGTATCTCATCATTAGGCATCTGGGAAAAGAAGTACTCCATTCAGTTTTCCACAATCAGTCCAGTCTACATTTATCCTGTTGCCTCTGGTTCTTGCTTCCTTGCTTTGAGAAGAGGAAAGACGATGTGAAACTAACAGGGGTCTATGGTCCCTTAGGGCCACAGCACAAGAGCCAATGGTCAAAATTCATCATGTAACAAATATTGGCCTAATATAAGGGAAAACTTTCTGTCAGTTACAACGGTCTGAGATGGAGTATGTAGTCATGGGAGTTCATCCATAGGAGGAAGAAAACCATGTGTCATTAATGTGTCGGGAAACAGAGTCAAGTGTTTGATGAAGGAAAGCATTTGTCGGCAGTGTTATGGGCCACATGTTTGTGTCCCCATCTAATTCACATGTTGATATTCTAACCCATCGTGTAAGATATCTGGGGCTGGAGCCTTTGGGAGGTGATGAGGTTTAGATGAGGTCATGAGTGGGGGACCATGGTGATGGGATAAATGCCCTTATAAGAGCAGGAAGGGACTTGAGAACTCATTCTCTCTCCATGAACATGAGGTTCCATGAGGACACAGTGAGAAGGCTAGCCCTCACCAGAAACCAACTCTGCCGGGCCTCTAAGATTGGACTTCCAGCAGTAAGAACTGTGAGAAATTAATTTCTGTTGCTTAAGCAGCACAGCCTATGGCACTTTGTTCTAACAGCCAGGGCTGACTCCGACTGGTGGCCTTTGGGTTCTCTTCTGACAACTCTAACATTCTAATATTGACGGAAGCAAAAACATGCCTGTTTAAACAAAATGCTACTATGATTTAATTTATTTAATCTTTAAATGTTAGTCTTTCAATTGTATTATAATAATTTACCTCATGAAATACAATTTTATAAGCTTGATTTTACTTCAACTACTAATTCCACTTCACTAAGAATTAATATGAGGATCATTTTGGACTTCCGGGAAGATGGCGGTGTAAGCAGGGCGGCAGAAATCTCCTCCCAACACTATATTTATCTACGAAAACACAGAAAATACATCTATTCCTAAAAGAGAGACGAGAATACACAGGAAAGCGCACAGCGTGCAGCTATACCTGAGAGCACTCGGCACCCCAAGAGGCGGTCTTAAAGAGGCCAGCTGACATACGTGGCAACAATCAGTGACCAATTCTACAGCCATGAAAAGACAGAGGAATATGGTTCAGACCAAAATCAACCAGACAACCCCAGAGAGGGAGTCTGAAGGGATGGAAATGCACAGTCTTCCTGAAAAAGAATTCAGAATAAAAGTCATAACCATGTTGATGGACCTACAGAGAAATGTGCAAGAGCTGAGGGAGGAAGTGAGGGAACTGAGGAAAGACAATGCAGAAATCAGATAAGCGATCGACGGGCGTAACAGCAGAATGGATGAGATGCAAGAGACTGTTAATGGAATAGAAATCAGAGAACAGGAGTACAGAGCAGCTGAGGCAGAGAGAGATAAAAGGATTTCTAGGAATGAAAGAATATTAAGAGAACTGTGTGACCAATCCAAACGGAACAATATTCGTATTATAGGAGTACCAGAGGAAGAAGAGAGAGAAAAAGGGATAGAAAGTGTCTTTGAAGAAATAATTGCTGAAAACTTTCCCTCGCTGGGGAAGGAAGTAGTCTTGCAGTCCACCGAAGCTCATAGATCTCCCAACACAAGGACCCAAGGAAGACAACACCAAGACACATAATAATTAACATGGCAAAGATCAAAGATAAAGACAGGGTATTAAAGGCAGCTAGAGAGAGAAAAAAGATCACCTACAAAGGCAAACCCATCAGACTATCATCAGACTTCTCAACAGAAACCTTACAGGCCAGAAGAGAATGGCATGATATATTTAACGTTATGAAACAGAAGGGCCTCGAACCAAGAATATTGTATCCAGCACGATTATCCTTTAAATATGATGGAGGGATTAAACAATTTAAAGAGAAACGAAAGTTGAGAGAGTTTATCTCTCATAAACCACCACTACAGGATATCTTAAATGGACTGCTCTAGATGGAAGCACACCCAAGGCTAAAAAGATGTCACCAGAGAAAATAAAATCATAGCAAAGAAAGCAGACCATCCAAATACTAACTAAAGGCAAAGAATAAAACACCTATTATACAAAGAATGGAGGAGGAGGAATAAGAAGGGAGAGAAATAAAGAAACAACAGACTGTGTTTACAATAACTTAACAAGAAAGTTAAGTTAGATTGTTAGATAGTAAAGAAGCAACCCTTGAAGCCTTGGTAACCACGAATCTAAAGCCAGCAATGGCAATAAATACATACCTATCAATAATCACCCTAAATGTAAATGGACTGAATGCACCAATCAAAAGACACAGAGTAACAGAATGGATAAAAAAGCAAGACCCATCTATATGCTGCCTACAAGAAACTCACCGCAAATCCAAAGATATACACAGACTAAAAGTGAAGAGATGGAAAAAGATATTTCATGCAAACAACAAAAAGAAAAAAGCAGGTGTTGCAGTACTTGTATCAAACAAAATAGACTTCAAAATGAAGAAAGTAACAAGAGATAAAGAAGGACATTACATAACAATAAAGGGGTCAGTCCAACAAGAAGATATAACCATTATAAATATATATGCACCCAGCACAGGAGCGCCAGCATATGTGAGACAAATACTAACAGAATTAAAGGAGGAAATAGACAGCAATGCATTCATCTTAGGAGACTTCAACACACCACTCACTCCAAAGGACAGATCAACCAGACAGAAAATAAAGACACAGAGGCACTGAACAACACACTAGAACAGATGGACCTAACAGACATCTACAGAACTCTACACCCAAAAGCAGCAGGATACACATTCTTCTCAAGTGCACATGGAACATTTCCCAGAATAGACCACATACTAGGCCACAAAAAGAACCTCAGTAATTTCAAAAATATTGAAATCCTACCAATTAACTTCTCAGATCACCAAGGTATAAAACTAGAAATAAATTTTAGAAAGAAATCAAAAAGGCTCACAAATACATGGAGACGTAACAACACTCTCCTCATTAATCAATGGGTTAACGACCAAATCAAAACAGAAATCAAAGAATATATGGAGACTAATGACAACAACAACACAAAGCCACAACTTCTGTAGGAT
>JAVSCE010019771.1:0-13806 GCA_032199065.1 Smutsia gigantea | reverse complement strand
GGAGGGGGAGAGAAGGGGTGGGGTGGGGGGGAGGGGTGGGGGGGAAGGGGGAAGGTAGACACCAGGAGTTTCAAACAGAAATACAGAAAAAATAAGATTCATTAAAGTAACTTACACTGAGAAATACAAATCCCATAGATCAAAACTACTCTGAGACACCGAGAAGGGTTTACCACTACAGCCTAAAATGAGCTGAAGACATCACTGAAATTTAAAATTTTCCAAAAATGAAAAATACATATTTTTCATGAAGTTTCTGCTTACAAACAGTAAAATATTAACACCTACCTGAAGACAAAAAACCATTTTCAACATTAGAAGTGTGGAAACACACAACAGCCATCTTGAAATCCCCGAGCTGCAGTCATCTGGAAGGTATGTGCTGGTCTACACCAGGTCCCGACGGGACTGTCTGGTCTGGCACTGGCGGGGTGATCCCAGCAAAGGCACGGCACCCTGAGCAGCACCAGAAGCCGCCCCGCAGCAGGAGGCCTGCCGCCATCGGGATGGTCTAAGGGAACTGGCCTGGAGAGCCCTCAGGGTCCAGGCCAACCTGTGGGAACACCAGGTCTGTCCATGTTCTCTGAATCATGCAGCAAGTTGAAAAACCAAGTTGTGAACCCTGGGCTTCGCTGAAACCACCCGTGAGGGAATCTGAGAGTCTGTCTGCTGGGCTGGGCGTGGGGTGGCATCGGGATGGGCCAGGAGATGAAGTGCAATGGCCTGGTAAAATGCCGGCTCTGGGACTTGGGGGGGCTCCCTTATGGGTTACTCGGGTCCAATGTCAGTATTCTTATTCCCCCGCTTCGGCGGCTGGTCTTACAGTCCAGGCAAAGCCAGGTCAGGAGGCAGGAGACCTGAGCCAGAGCCCAGGCCGGAGTCTGGCCAGGCCCATTCTGACCAAGGGTCAGGTATGGTCACCGGCAACAGGAGTGGGAAGTAATTCTCTCTCCTGCCCCAAGATTCACAGCCCAGGGATGTGAGCCCCCATGGCCAACACACTGCCCCCATCCGGCGGTAGTGACTGCAGCCACCTGCACAGATGAAGCCACTGTGAGCCAGTCCAGCGGCAATGCTGTGCGAGTGTCTACTCCAGAGTAAGGACCTACGGACACTGGGGCCTGGGTCCTCTAGCTCCTGGGCAAGACAACAGTGGCTTTCGCCGCGGCCGCTCACCTACTGAGTGGCAGGCCCCACGTGGAGCCCTTCACTGCTGGAACTCATGAACGCTAGCAGTGACAGTGGGGCTGTGCCTCCCATTTCACAGCCAAGGAAACCTAAACTTAGTCATTAAATAATTTGCCGAAGGTGATACCATTCTGTTTTTTTTAAATAAGATTTTAATACTCATGGAAAACAACTAAAAGCTCCCACAAGGGTTCATTTTAGTAATGTTATGATAAAAATGAGGCAGGGAAAGTTCCAAACCCGCATGTTAAAAATCTTATCAAAATTACTGAATTTGGGGATTTAAAAAGCACATTTTTTCTTGACTTAGGTATGAAAATGACAGTCTACACAGTCAACCCAGAACTGTGGGCTCTGGAAACCATCACATTACATCCAAATCCATCCGCCACTGATCTCTTTGGAAAATGTTCACTCTGTTCCTTCTACATGAGCCAAAACACGCAGTCTCTACAGAAAAAGGCTTCTCTTCTAAGCCCTCGGTACAGCCCTCCTGCTCTGACTCTGCATTTCCGCCGGTGGCCCGTCTGGCTGCCTCACTGTTTCAGGAGACCCACCCTCACATAGGCCACACCGACAGAGCCCAGCATCCTGCTGCACGGGAGTCACAGCACACGTATGTCTCCCCTTCCCTGGCCACCAGCATCCCTGTCCGGTTTCCACCCACTCCCGCTCAGTGCTTCTTCTGCTCTGTGGCACTCTGCGCAGCTTCCAGTCCCTTGGCCCTGCGGCCCTGCCCTCTGGAGCCCTCCCAGCAGGTAGACGCTTGTCCCCCAGACCCAGAGGGAGTCCCTGTCCCCTCTCCCTGCAGTGTATTCTGCCCTCTTTCTGGGTGTTCTCTGCTTTCACTCACCTTCATCTACAGAGAATTTTTCTAGCATGAATAATGTGCTTGCTGCTAATTCTCAGCAGCAGTCTATTTGTTTAAAATTCTCATTTTATCACTGTATTTGGTCAGATTTTTCATTAATGGACCAATATGCTGAATCCTAACAGAGGTAGAAAAGTCTTATGCTACTGATTTGTTGACAAGCTTTCAACCTGAACTACAGCCAGCATGCTTTAGAGTTCCCAATTCATTAGCTGTATCAGTCACTACCATGTAGAGTTGACAAAGCGGCAGAGACACAGGGAGACAACGTCAGAAAGGACCCAAAGAGTAAGACATGCTTTCTGGGAGTCCTGTGGGGCTACTTGCACTTAAGTCCTGTACTCTATTAGGAGCCAGAGAGCAGCAGCATTCGTCCTGGGAGCTCTAACTTAAACTCTTTCACCAGCTCCAACAAAGGGCAAAGCCCAGCCTGGTTCGGTTACTGGGAGCCACTGAACCCACCCACCCCGAGCACAGCCCTGCTCTTTCCTGCCCGCTGGGCTCCAGTGGGCATGGTACAGCACACACAGTTTGCAGCACCTGAAGAAGGCAGAGCTCAGCCCCAGATCCACCAAGAATTACAACAGAATTATTCTGTAGCTGGGGTTCCTTCGTCAGCTTCATGGAAGACAGGGACTGACAGGTTCTCTTAACTTTCCTTCCTTATTTTGCTTACAACTCCAAGAAGCTGAAAGAGGTTCCTGACTTTTCTGTCTTGACTAATAAACACGGCTTTCCTCATTTTTTAACATGCACTGATACTTATCGCAGCCTTTCCTCCTGGCTTGGATCATGCTGCACTTACAGACAACTGACAAATAATTGGGTTCATATAGAATCTGCCATCAGTGATGAATCCAATGACTGCATGTCAGTGTCCCAGGTCCCGCCTGCTGGTGAAGTGCCCGGCAGGCCTGGTCATGTCTCTGCTGCCACAGGGCTCTTCATAACCTCCCTGCTCCCTCCATTAGGGAGTTATTCTGAGTCCTCCAAAAGACAGTGTCCTCATTAAAGATAAGGCCAACAGGGGTGAAAAGCACCCACCTTCCCCTCCAGGGTCAGCAGATGGTCTGCTAGGTTGTAGTGCTCATTTTGCCACAGGTTGACATCAGGAAAGGATTCTCTCCTTAACCCCCTTCACCTTTTTCTAAAAGGAAGTAGTTACTGAATTATGAGAATGAGCTCAGAGAGCCCAATGTGGTTAGTTTTCAATAAAAGTCTCAAGCTGCCCGAGAACTAGGGGCATGACTTTTTGGGTCTCCAAGCACATTCAGATTTCCTGGGAGATTATCTTGAATACTCGTAACTTCTAAAGACATTTTTTGCATTAAATTTTGTATTAAACTGAAAATATGTTGGCATCATAAATCTTGTCGCCTTTGGAATTTCACCATTGTCATTTCATCTCTTCCACAAACCTCCTCCCTTTTACTAATTACCCACGTGCTGTCTTACCACATATATACACAGGCATTCAAATGTTAGACGTGTACATCAAAGCCTCCGAAGTCTGGACTCATCAGTAACCCTCAAGCAGGACTTGATTCTGACACCCAAATGCTTACTTACCCTGAAGGCAAGACCCCCCGTGGTGGCTAAGAAAGCAGCCCCAGCCACAGACACCAGCACTGCCACGGGCAGTGACGAACCTCTCTGGGCCTCAGTTTTCCCATCGGTAAAGGAGGGATGTTGACAGTCCCTATCCCACAGGAGCAGATGACAAAGTACTTAAGACAGAACCCAGCAAACAGCAGAAGCTCACAGTGCTTGTCATTATTACTACTAGTTTTACAGGACATGTTTGTAGATGGCATTCCATGCTGTAAATGTAATATATACATAGCTTCTGGCAGTTTACGTGTTTCCTCATAAGGTGACAGGCAAAGCAGCATAGGTCCCCTTCCCGCATTCTCACTCCTAAGTTCAAACCAGGAAGTCCTCGCAGATCCATCTCCCCAGGTTTCAGTGAGGTTCCCGCCACTCTAAAACCCACCCCCACTCCTCTCTACCTTTTGCTTGGTAGCCCCATGAAGTTGAGACCATGTCTATCAAAATCAGCAATGCATTTCCATGCTCAACACAGAGCCTGGCACCCAGATGCTTATACTACAGAATGGGTGAATGAAGTCCCTACAGCAAGGTCATCCCAGCCCACATTCTGCTCTTGAATACCACAGCACGTTAGACAACTGGCTGCCTGCAAAGTACAGCTAATCAGTGCATGGCTGAGTGCGTTAGAAGAAATTGAAGGAGGTTGGAATACACTGACCTGGATGTCAGGCAATGAACCCCGAGGCTCCAGGGCTGAGCACCCTTGGATACCCAGTGCGTAAGGACCAAGACCCACAGAACCCAATTCTGACCTAACTGTAGGAGAACAATCATTCATACGTGTACTGATGAGAGCATACAATGAGGGGAAGGGAGATGAACACAGACTCTTCTTCACCCTGCATGAATCCCCCTATTTTTAGAGAATATAGGTGTGGCTGAAGAAAGAAAATTACATGGCCAGTGTGCAGGGTATACTCCAACATTGCTGTAAAGGAGCACGGCCCAGGCCTGTGTCCCCCTTCTTGGCTACAGACTGAACTGAAAAATCATATGCCTTTGAGATGCATGACTTATAAAAACCACACAGGAGGACGTGAGTAAAATGAAATACACTTCACTGTAACTCAAAAGGTGGCGCTGGGCAATAAACTGTTTAGCCACACATACAATAAAAAGGTGATTTTACAGGACCAATCCTAAAAGTAAATACAGATTAGTTAAGTTAGAACTGTACTCCTTTAAGCCAAAAAATGCTCAAGGAAAAGTAAAATATGGTAGAAGCAAATACATGTAATGGCAAACTTTTATCAGGCTATCCAAATTGCACGATGCAGACACAGACATCTAATAAATAAAATGTAAATATATAAAAACACAAGCATTTAGACAATACAAAAAATTTTTTTATTTTATAAAATAAAAAATATATAAAAATAAAAGTAATTTCTAGAACTTGGGTAGATTTGAATAGATACACATATAGATATCTACATCCAAATTTGCCCACATTCTAGAAAATAGTTTTTGTCTTAGGATGGAAGAGGAAGGGAAGGAGTGAAAATAATGGTCTTGCCAATGCTGCACACTAACAAAATATAAATCTGTATTTATGATGCTATTTGGTTCTACGTAGAATTAGCTACCTAGAATGCTCGCCATACCTGCGCTCATGTCTTCTTCCTAATCAACAGCTAGGACACTTCCCAGCCAGTACAGCAGGGCAATGCAGCCAGCCGCACAACCAAGTTGTGGCAAGTGCAACGTTAAGTGGAAACAACGTGGGCCAATTCCAGACCTGGTCAGTTAAAAACCACCTCCCATGAATGACCCTCACTCTTTCCCCGCCAGCCAATGAGTGTACAGATCCAGAGTTCAGTCTAGTGAGAAACAGACTTCATGGTGCTGAGCCGCTGCAGGTTCAGGTCAGTCAGCCCACTTAGCTGGTGCTCCTGTGCTGGGCACCTTGCATGGCCCAGCTGCTGTCTTGACAGACTGGCGCTCTGCCAAGGCAGCCTGACACAGCCCATGGGGCCCTCTGCCCCAGGGTGGACAACTCTGGGGCACGGCTTACACTCCAAGTCTGGCCACAGGGATCAGGCCAAGGCTGGAGACACTGACCTAAAACCACATCTTAACCAGTCCCTCCCTCGTCCTCTCTGTCCCCCACTGCCCTAGCCTAATCCTGTGTACCCGAATCCCCATCTCAGGCTCTGCTCTGCTGCCTCAGGCCCCACCCACACTGCAGCTACTGCTACCACCTGCAGAGGTTCTCTGCCGTCTCAGGCGGTCCTTACCACAGCTTATGAGGTAGGTATCCTGCTCAGAGAGATCTTCTGAGCATTGTCTATCCTGCACACAGTACAAGCTTATAAAGCAGCAGAGCCTGGATTTGCCCTCTGCTCACCCATGTCTGGAGCACATACACTTTACCCATTATGCTATCCATTGCTTGTTATGACAGCAAATGGCAGGGACCTACTTTCACATTCCCTTGTCTGTCTCAGTGTTTTATAACCACAGATTTGTAACTGGAATCACATAATGTAATTGTGTGAGAATGTATGTATGTGCTTTAGAGTCAAGAAAACCAGTAAGTACTAAATCAAGTCAAAGTCAGATAGCCATGGCAAGTCCGTAGGTGGCCTGAATGGGTAAAACAAATTAGCAGTTTCTATCTGATCAACCTTTAAGAAATTGATAAAGGCGGGACGACCAGAGATGCTATCTACAGTTTAGAAAGAAACAGCTGACTCAAGTTGAATAAAACAAGGAAATTTCTGGCTTTAGAAGTTGATTCAAAAGAATAGGATGGAACAAGAGGGATTTTGTAGGTGTACCCTTGAAACTGTCACCACAGCCACGTGGAGGGCAGCAGGTACCAGGTTAAGATTACGGAAGGTAACCCACGGGCCCCGAAGAAGGCTGACACACATGCTGACCTGTATAGATGAGGGAGGCCAACACTGGGAAAGCAACTTTACTGGCAAATGCATCAGATCCAACCAGGGCAAGCCCACTTCCAAGATGGCCCACTTTCTAAGAGGACACTTACATAAGGACCATGTGGTAGCAGAGTTAGAAGAAAGGAAAAATGCCAGGTATTATTTAGAAAGAAAGTCAATACAAAAAAATGATATATGAAATAAACGGTTGCTTCTCTGAGATGTCAGATCCCTGCTGGGCACAAGGGAGAAGTCATCTGGGGAAGACACACAGGCTTGTTCTCGCCTCTATTTCTCTCAGTGGGTAACAGAACCTGAAGAGTTTGAATACTTAAACTTTACTTCTAAGCTTTAAGACAGATCCTAAAAGCTGCTAATCGACTATTAGTATTGCCTTTTTGAAAAAGAAAAATTTAACAAGTAATAGGTATCACTAAGCTCAGAGTGACATTTTTTCTGTTTTTTTGTTTCATTTTGAACACAGATGTCACTTTGTTTTTTGCTATTTACACATCTTAAGTTCTTGTCCTGAGTTTTAGGCACAAAGAAAAGATTGCCAACTGGTTACCAAGTATAAGTTTTCACTTCTTCCTAAGTAATAGGAGGGCAGCCCTGTGCCCAGCTAAGAAACTACAAATTCCAACTTGTTACAACGGTGGCCTTTGAGCAGGTTCCGGCCAAAGAGACACAGCTGGCACTGTGGGAAGAGGCCCCGAGTAAGGCTGACTGGGGGCTACCACACTTGGCATGCACCTTTTGTTCCCACTTACTCCTCTTTCAGCCTAGAATTTGGGCAGAAAAAAATATGGGTCCCTCATAACCTAACAGAACGACTATACCAACCCAGAACATTCTCATTTTATTAAAAAAAGTAAGACCCTGGATTTTTAAGTCACTGTTAACTCAGTTTTGTTACACACAGCCTCATTTACAGCCTTACTGCCACAAGCCAAGTTCAATATCATATCTTTCATAAATACAGCTCCAAGAAACAAGCAGAACAAATAACTTTTCCTTTAAGGGATGAAGAAACTCAAGCTTACAAAGTTAGAAGTGAATTATCCCAAGTTATACTACCAATAAATAACTCAAGACAGGAACCCACACTGTCAGACTCCTGGTTCATAAAGCACCCCTCCTCCCATCTCACACGTGTGCCGAGACCACGTGTCTTCCGGGAGTGCCCAACAAAGCGTGGTGCCCACTCTGACGTTCCTCTAAGACGTCCTCTTGATGTGACCACTCATTTAGTAATGTGTAGCATTTTCATGGGCATAAAGGACAACAAAGTATCAATTCCCTCTTCCAAATGAAGAATTATTTCAAAACTGTTAGTTGTGAATACCTCACTTAACAGAACTTCTGGTACTATGTAATTTCCCCTTTTAAAATAAAAGGCTGCTACAATCCTTGCAAATAACTGCTCTATTTTGCTTTTCTTGATATCCCTTTAAAAGTCCAACGTAATAAGAAATTATCATTCTCTCTCATATAATTCTTATACAAATTGTACCTTCACTTTTTTGCATCTCCTGTTAATTACATGATGTTATCTATATTAATCCTATTCAGGAAGAACTGATAACTTCAGTTACAAAAAAAAAAGATGAAAACTTTGCATAAATTACTTAGTACAAAGTTAATCGTATAATGCAAAGAATAGAGAGGCTCTAACGGTCTTGTGTGACTTATCAGTTTCCCTGAACGGGTCAGTTGGTGTATTTTAATAAGACTAATTAAATACCTTAACAATGTCATTGAAACTTCATGAATCTTTCAATAAATTACAACCTTCCTCTACAACATATTTTCATTTATTAATCTCACTTAAAATGCAAAGAACTATATAAGATACCAATAGACACTTAAGAATGCCTCTCAGGTAATTCTGATTAAATGGGTTAAATGCAAAGAATAAAGCCCACTAGTGACCACTGACAAAATGAAAATTACGGCCCTTTATCACAACGTTAATCCTCTTATTTCAGTATTTGCCACAGATTTTTTTTTCTTTTAGATTGTGCCTTGTTTAAATACCTACATTCATTTCCCTAGACAGCACTTTGTTATTTACAAACACACTCAACATTCTGAAAAGGCCAATACCCAATGCCAAACACCAGGTGGGGGATGGTGGTGGTACAAGGACCTGAGGACATCAGGATGATGTTACTGGCTTAAGCAGTGAAGCTACGGCACGCACCACAAGTTGTAACATCTTTAGTACAAAATGCTGCTTTTGATGAACCTACTAAAAATACTTATTGACATCATTTCACAAAATGAAAAGCCCTTTATTCCTGTGCCTCACCCTATCCCTTCTCCTCCCAAACCCCACCCAATGACAGGCCTGCCACAGCAAACTCTCCCACCTCAACACTTTGTGACAGTCACAATCTTATATAGTTGTGATTCAACTTACCAGATTCAATTATTTTTATGAGTTTACTGAGGTGAATTTTAATAATCTGAGAGAAAGGGAGAAGGCACAGCATGATCAGAGACTCAGATGCCTTGGCTCCGAACCTACACCCTGTACCCACTTACGTGAACTCATACAACTGAATCTTTCTGAGAATATTTCCCCATCTGTAAAGTGGAGAAAATGATGCCTTTATAAGGCTGTTGAACACAAGCTCTGAGCAAAAACTGGAATACTGTTAATCACACAATGGCATTTTTCATTTCCCACTGATCTTCAACAGTACATGCTCCAGGAAGACTTATTTCCTTATTCAAAAAAGGACTGATTAAACAGCAAAGCAGCAGGATGAGTTCTACCAACTGGAAGGACAGTTTGAAGCATGACCCACAATCCCCACTCACTCCTAAGCTATTTACTAACAACTATTTTCTCACAAAACCCTACACACAAGTGTTTACAGCAATTTTATTCCTAACAGCCAAAGGGCAAAATCCAAATGTCCAAATGATGAACGGCAAGAAATGTGGTACATCCATACAATGGAATACTACTTGGCAATAAAAAAGGACACATCATTGATCACTAACGGGTGCAATGAATGACTGACTCTCAGATGCATTGTCCTAAGGGGAGAAGGCCAGTCTCACAAGGAAACATGCCACATGATTCCATTTATATGTAACAATTTTAGGAACAGAAAACAGATCGGTGGTTACCAGGGATTTGGGTGCTAGGTGCTAAGAGGGGCTGACTATGAAGGAGCAGCATGAGGACATCGTTTGGGTGGACAGAACAGTTCTCTATCTTAATTACAGTGTTATACAACTGTACGCATTTGTCAAAATTCAAGACTTACACAACAACAGGACTAAATTTAAAAACTAAAAAAAATTGTAATCTTTTGGAAGAAGTGCTTATAATGAAACAGGGCTTCTTTCTAAGTTTATCTTAAAAATGAATCTGAACAGAACTATGATCTTCAAAGAGCCCTGAGAAAATTTATTTTTTTAAATCAGTATACTTTGTAGGGACACATCAGTAAAAAGAGGCCAGAGAGATTTTCTTGGCACAGATAGACTTTGAAACTTATTATTATCAACATTTCATTAGCTGAATCATTAAATTACAGATGGGTAAGCTATACTCAAAGCTCAAGTCCTCTATATGAGACTCCATATCTGGGGAGGATTTATGAGATGCTTTCAATTCATTCTAACGGTTTTATTCAACCAAAAATTAAAATAATTTATCACACATTTCCACAATGTAGCTTTTACAATGTGGCTGAATGGCTCACTTACTGTACATGAAACCTATTCATATAGTTTCAGTGAGTATTCCCTGGCCTTGGAGCCATCCGTGTGTGCTCCCATGCACCCTATCTCTACCCAACACACACAATGTCTACCGACACACCAGCAACTGAAGGCAGCAGGCACTGGATCTTATAACCACCACATTCAATAGCTGTTACCACAGTGTTTAGCTGCTCCCGTTGCTGCTGCAGATGGGAATTCACTGATATGATTAAATTTGATGGTATGATAATGTATGGTAATCATGATTAATCAGAAACCCACCAGCAAATGGAGGATGTTGGGTATTATGTCACCTGCATTTTAAACTGTATTCTGTCCTTGCAAAACTGACAATGTTTGACAGCTGGAAGGATCTCTTCCCACAGTTGCCTGCTACTACTCCAAGATCTGATATGAGAAAATGCCCATCATTCCTTCCCTATCTTAAGTGATAATAGTTACAAGGCATTGCAGGCAAGTCGTAAAAACGATTAAAAAGTTCAAAAGACTTTTTTCCTAGATGGAATAAAGTCTGGATTCACATCTGCAAAGGCTACAATCAGAAAGAAACATGATTTGGCCCAGCAGCCTCCTCAAACATGATTGGCATGAAATAGCATAGAAAGCAGGTCCAGGAAGTGTCAATCACTACCACCTGGCACCAGGCATCCTGCTGCACCAGGACATAACAGACTTGCCGGGAAGGTGCTATGACTACACAGTAAACACAAACAGAAATCTCATTTATTGCATCTACCTAAATAACACAATTGCCAAGAAAACTAATTTAAACTTAAAAGTGTAACAGTCTTTTTTTAACTTAATTTTTAGTTTTCATTTTAACAGAAATCAGTAAGAAATTATTCAGCAGCCAAACTACCTAGTACTTAACGGGCTATTCTGCAATATCAGAATTTACCTGACACACCAATGCAATATCAAGGACTGAATAGGTTTTAAAGTACCTCAGGTACTTTACAACATAAGTTACTTGCGGTTTATCTGATATGCTTAAAAACAGCAACATAGTTAACACCAAATACAAATTAGGTCAGTTAAATCCCAAAGCAACACTTTAAAATATGATTAACCAACACTTCAGTGTTAACTTTTTTAAGTCATCAAACTTTAAACACAATAAACATCTCTTTGAGGACAAAAACATAACTGGAAAATATACTTGTGGCTAGCAAGGACTTCAAACTTTGTATTGATGACAAAAAAACATCAGGGAGATCCTTCGTGGAAAGAGAAATCTATTAGACTAATTAACATGTAAAGAATACTTAGAGAGACTTCCGGGAAGATGGCGGTGTGAGCAGGGCGGCAGAAATCTCCTCCCAACACTATATTTATCTATGAAAACACCGAAAATACATCTATTCCTAAAAGAGAGACGAGAATACACAGGAAAGCGCACAGCGTGCAGCTACACCCGAGAGGACTCGGCACCCCAAGAGGCGGGTAAGATACGGAGCCGCGACCCGGCGGGACCCGAGCCCTCCCCCACCCCAGCGCACCGGTGGGAGGAGAGGATTCAGAGCCGGGAGGGAGTGGAAGTACACCCCGCGAAGTAGCCAGCCCCGGTGATCTGCGCGGGGAGCGCTGACCCACATTGCGCAGTGCTGGGGAGATTGGAGAGACAGAGGGGCAGGATCTGAGCGGGGAACGCGCCAGGGTGCTTGCAGCCGGCTCCCGGGAAGGAAAAAAAAAAAAGTGCACGTTTTCTTCAGCGGTCTTAAAGAGACAGGAGCCCAGCGGAGGAGCCGGATCACCCCAGCACACTCAGCCCAGCAGGCTGGGAGTCCGGGGGAGTTTCAGACGCCTTAGCTGGCGACTGAGGAAGCGTAGCCATACTTAACACTTCTCACTGAGATCAGCAGCCTCCTATTCGTTCCCACCCCTGCCAGAGCGATAAAGGGCCCTGCGGAGCAGCACAGTCACAGCTGTTGAATAGTGGGGCAATATCGCCACCTAGAGCATTCCCACAGAATCTACGTACGGTGGGCATTTTTTTGTTTTTTGTTTTGTTTTGTTTTTTGTTTTGTTTTTGTTTTTTCTTTTCTTTCTTTTTTTTCTTTTTTCTCTTTCTTTTTTTTTTTCTTCTCTTTTTAAAGTCTTAAAGAGCCCAGCTGACATACGTGGCAACTATCAGTGACCAAATTATACAGTCATGAAAAGACAGAGGAATATGGTTCAGACCAAAATCAACCAGACAACCCCAGAGAGGGAGTCTGAAGGGATGGAAATGCACAGCCTCCCTGGAAAAGAATTTAGAATAAAAGTCATAACCATGCTGATGGACCTACAGAGAAATGTGCAAGAGCTGAGGGAGGAAGTGAGGGAACTGAAGAAAGACAATACAGAAATCAGACAAGCGATTGACGGGCTTAACAGCAGAATGGATGAGATGCGAGAGACTGTTAATGGAATAGAAAACAGAGAACAGGAGTGCAGAGCAGCTGAGGAAGAGAGAGATAAAAGGATTTCTAGGAATGAAAGAATATTAAGAGAACTGTGTGACCAATCCAAACGGAACAATATTCGCATTATAGGAGTACCAGAGGAAGAAGAGAGAGAAAAAGGGAGAGAAAGTGTCTTTGAAGAAATAATTGCTGAAAACTTCCCCTCGCTGGGGAAGGAAGTAGTCTCGCAGTCCACCGAAGCTCATAGATCTCCCAACACAAGGGACCCAAGGAAGACAACACCAAGACACATAATAATTAAGATGGCAAAGATCAAAGATAAAGACAGGGTATTAAAGGCAGCTAGAGAGAGAAAAAGATCACCTACAAAGGAAAACCCATCAGACTATCATCAGACTTCTCAACAGAAACCTTACAGGCCAGAAGAGAATGGCATGACATATTTAACGTTATGAAACAGAAGGGCCTAGAACCAAGAATATTGTATCCAGCACGATTATCATTTAAATATGATGGAGGGATTAAACAATTTCCAGATAAACAAAAGTTAAGAGAATTTGCATCTCATAAACCACCACTACAGGATATCTTAAATGGACTGCTCTAGAGGGAAGCACACCTAAGGCTAAAAAGATGTCACCAGAGAAAAAAAAAATCATAGCAAAGAAAGCAGACCATCCAAATGCCAACTAAAGGCAAAGAATAGAACACCTATTATAGAAAGAATGGAGGAGGAGGAATAAGAAGGGAGAGAAAGAAAGAAACATCAGACTGTGTTTACAATAACTTAACAAGAAAGTTAAGTTACATTGTTAGATAGTAAAGAAGCAACCCTTGAACCCTTGGTAACCACGAATCTAAAGCCAGCAATGGCAATAAGTACATATCTATTGATAATCACCCTAAATGTAAATGGACTGAATGCACCAATCAAAAGACACAGAGTAACAGAATGATAAAAAAGCAAGACCCATCTATATGCTGCCTACAAGAAACTCACCTCAAATCCAAAGATATACACAGACTAAAAGTGAAGGGATGGAAAAAGATATTTCATGCAAACAACAAAGAGAAAAAAGCAGGAGAGGCAGTACTTGTATCA
>JAVSCE010019769.1:0-53717 GCA_032199065.1 Smutsia gigantea | reverse complement strand
ACTTTTAGTCTGTGTATATCTTTGGATTTGAGGTGAGTTTCTTGTAGGCAGCATATAGATGGGTCTTGCTTTTTTATCCATTCTGTTACTCTGTGTCTTTTGATTGTGCATTCAGTCCATTTACATTTAGGGTGATTATTGATAGGTATGTACTTATTGCCATTGCTGGCTTTAGATTCGTGGTTACTAAGGGTTCAAGGGTTGCTTCTTTACTATCTAACAATCTAACTTAACTTTCTTGTTAAGTTATTGTAAACACAGTCTGATGTTTCTTTCTTTCTCTCCCTTCTTATTCCTCCTCCTCCATTCTTTCTATAATAGGTGTTTTATTCTTTGCCTTTAGTTAGTATTTGGATGGTCTGCTTTCTTTGCTATGATTTTATTTTCTCTGGTGACATCTTTTTAGCCTTAGGTGCTTCCATCTAGAGCAGTCCATTTAAGATATCCTGTAGTGGTGGTTTATGAGAGGCAAACTCTCTTAACTTTCGTTTATCTGGAAATTGTTTAATCCCTCCATCATATTTTAAAAGGATAATTCTAGCTGGATTCAATATTCTTGGTTCGAGGCCCTTCTGTTTTATTACGTTAAATATATCATGCCATTCTCTTCTGGCCTGTAAGGTTTCTGTTGAGAAGTCTGATGATAGTCTGATGGGTTTTCCTTTGTAGGTGGTCTTTTTTCTCTCTCTAGCTGCCTTTAATACCCTGTCTTTATCTTTGATCTTTGCCATCTTAATCATTATGTGTCTTGGTGTTGTCTTCCTTGGGTCCCTTGTGTTGGGAGATCTATGAGCTTCGGTGGACTGCGAGACTACTTCCTTCCCCAGCGAGGGAAAGTTTTCAGCAATTATTTCTTCAAAGACACTTTCTATCCCTTTTTCTTTCTTTTCTTCCTCTGGTACTCCTATAATGCGAATATTGTCTGCTTGATTGGTCACACAGTTCTCTTAATATTCTTCATCCTAGAACTTTTGGATCTTTCTCTCTGCTCTAGCTGTTTGTACTTGTTCTTTGATTTCTATTCCATTAACAAACTTTGCATCTCATCCATTCTGGCTGTTGTCTGGGTTTGATCGCTTGTCTGATTTCAGCTTGTCTTTCCTTGAATTCCCATTGTCCTCAGTTTTAACATTTTCTGTAGGTCCATCAGCATGGTTATGACTTTTATTCTGAATTCTTTTTCAGGGAGGCTGTGCATTTCCATCCCTTCAGACTCCCTCTCTGGGGTTGTCTGGTTGATTTTGGTCTGAACCATATTCCTCTGTCTTTTCATGGTTATATAATTGGTCACTGATAGTTGCCATGTATGTCAGCTGGGCTCTTCAAGACTTTAAAAAGAGAAGAAAAAAAAAGAGAAAAAAAGAAAAAAAGAAAGAAAAGAAAAAACAAAACAAAACAAAAAAAACAAAAAAAATGCCCACCGGACGTAGATTCTGTGGGAATGCTCTAGGTGGCGCTATTGCCCCACTATTCCACAGCTGTGACTGTGCCGCTCCGCAGGGCCCTTTATTGCTCTGGCAGGGGTGGGAACGAATAGGAGGCTGTTGATCTCAGTGAGAAGTGGAAGTATGGCTACGCTTCCTCAGTCGCCAGCTAAGGTGTCTGAAACTCCCCAGGACTCCCAGCCTGCTGGGCTGAGTGTGCTGGGGCGATCCGGCTCCTCCGCTGGGCTCCTGTCTCTTTAAGACTGCTGAAGAAAGCGCGCACTTTTTTTTTTTCCTTCCCAGGAGCCGGCTGCAAGCACCCTGGCGCGTTCCCCGCTCAGATCCTGCCCCTCTGTCTCTCCAATCTCCGCTGCACTGCGCGATGTGGGTCAGCGCTCCCCGCGCAGATCACCGGGGCTGGCTACTTCGCGGGGTGTGCTTCCACTCCCCCCCGGCTCTGAATCCTCTCCTCCCGCCGGTGCGCTGGGGTGGGGGAGGGCTCGGGTCCCGCCGGGTCACGGCTCTGTATCTTACCCGCCTCTTGGGGTGCCGAGTCCTCTCGGGTGTAGCTGCACGCTGTGCGCTTTCCTGTGTATTCTCATCTCTCTTTTAGGAATAGATGTATTTTCTGTGTTTTCGTAGATAAATATAGTGTTAGGAGGAGATTTCTGCCGCCCTGCTCACACTGCCATCTTCCCGGAAGTCTATTGCAGTACTTTTTACAATAGGCAAGATATGGAAGCAACCTACGTGTCCATCAGTAGATGAATGGATAAAGATGTGCTACATATATACAATGGAATACTATTCACCTATAAGAAAGAAACAGATACTACCATTTGCAACAACATGGATTGAGCTGGAGGATATTATGCTCAGTGAAATAAGCTAGGCAGAGAAAGAAAAGTGCCAAATGATTTCCCTCATTTGTGCAGTATAACAATGAAGCAAAACCAAAGGAACAAAATAGCAGCAGACTCATAGACTCCAAGAAGGAACTAGTGGTTACCAAAGGGGAGGGGTGTGGGAGAGCAGGTGGGGTAGGTGGGAGAAGGGGATTGTGGGGTACTATGTTTAGTACACATGGTGTGGGGGATCACGGGGAAAACAGTGTAGCACAGAGAAGGCAAATAGTGGCATCTTACTACACTGATGGACTGTGACTGCATTGGGGTATGTGGTGGGGACTTGATAATATGGGTAAGTGTAGCAACCACATTTTTTTTCATGTGAAAACTTCATAAGAGTGTATATCAATTATACTTAATAAAAAAAAAAGAAAGCAAAATTAGGCCTTGATTGTGGACTCCTACTTTTCCCAGATATCCAGGGGAGTCTTCTATTCCACTTGCCTGGTGCCCTCTGCCACCTTCTTTTCAAGTGAAGCTTCTGGATTCCAGGTCTCAACTATTCCTGTATTGGATCAACCCACTCCAATGGTGCTCATTCAACAGAGCAATGTGATATACACATGCATGCTACTTTTTTTTTTTGGTATCATTAATCTACAGTTACATGTGCAACATTATGGTTACTAAACTACCCCCCACTTACCCCATTACAGTCACTGTCCATCAACGTAGTGAGATGCTATAGAATCACTACTTGTCTTCTCTGAGTTGTACAGCCCTCCCCGTGCCCCCCCAACATTACGTCTGCTAATCGTAATGCCCCTTTTTCCCCCTTGCCCCTCCCTTCCCACCCATCCTCCCCAGTCCCTTTCCCTTTGGTAACTGTTAGTCCATTCTTGGGTTCTGTGAGTCTCCTGCTGTTTTTTCTTTCAGTTTTTTTCTTTGCTCTTATGCTCCTCATATGAGTGATATCATTTGATACTTGTCTTTTTTGGCTTGGCTTATTTCACTGAGCATAATACCCTCTAGCTCCGTCCATGTTGTTGCAAATGGTAGGATTTGTTTTCTTCTTATGGCTGAATAATATTCCATTGTGTATATGTACCACACCTTCTTTATCCATTCATCTACTGATGGACACTTAGGTTGCTTCCATTTCTTGGCTATTGTAAATAGTGCTGCGATAAACATAGGAGTGCATCTGTCTTTTTCAAAGTGGGCTGCTGCATTCTTAGGGTAAATTCCTAGAAGTGGGAATCCTGGGTCAAACGGTATTTCTATTTTGAGTTTTTTGAGGAATCTCCATACTGCTTTCCACAATGGTTGAACTAATTTGCATTCCCAGCAGCAGTGTAGAAGTGTTCCCTTTTCTCCACATCCTCGCCAACATTTGTTGTTGTTTGTGTTTTGGATGTTGGCCATCCTTACTGGTGTGAGGTGATTATCTCATTGTGGTTTTAACTTGCATTTCTCTGATGATTAGTGATGTGGAGCATCTTTTCATGTGCCTATTGGCCATCTGAATTTCTTCTTTGGAGAAGTGTCTATTCATGTCCTCTACATGCATGCTACTTTTGCCAACACACTTTATACATGGTCTCTTATCCTTTGCATGCCAGGCTCCAAAGGCCACTTAAGAGTGGGTTTTCAGAATATATAGAAGGTCAACACAGGAGAGATTTGAGACAAATTATCAAGTTATGCTGGTACCCTGCCATTGGCTTATATCACAAAGAGGAACCTAGTGCCTCCTCAAAGATGGCAAAAATGAAAACAGCATTTCTGAAACAACATCCAATTCATCTTTATATTTATCTAGCATTGGATAATCACCCTAAACTTAGGCTTATAAATTAATTTCCTTTGATCTTCCCAGCAGCTCCGAATGTCTGCAAGGTATGGTAGTTATATCAGGTCCACTGTGCAAGTAAGTAGCTACCTGGGGACAGATACATCCAGTAACTTGCTTGAGGTCTAAAGGCTATTTTGAGTTGGACTGAAGACTCAAATTCAGATTGTCCAATATTTAACCCAGCACATCTTTTATTCTTGTCTTCAATATAAGACGTCCTATCCTCTACAAGATACATTGGCCAGTATAAATTCTTCATAGGGTTATCTGCCCATCATCTGAACTGGTGGCATCAATTTATGACTGTCTTATTTTGAAGTACCTAAAAAAACTTAGCAATTTAACATGTCAGAGACTATCAGGAAATTCAGTGTTCTTGCTGTGCCATCAGCAAGAACTCAAGGATAAACTAGACAGAAAACAGACATCTCAAACCTGAGCTCACCCATCACAGCTTCTTCTTGGGTAGAAATAGCTACATGCTCTTACAGCATCTCTGGAAAAGAGCAGTGATCCTCCCGTTCTTTCATGGCATGATAACTAAAGTGAAGACACACTGGAATCTGAAGACACTGAAATATGAATGCCACCCCCCTGAATTTGAAATTAGGGAAAATTGTGAATGGTGATGGTTTCTTAAAAGCCCCCAGGACCAGTCCCAGTGAGAAGTATCAAAGGGAAGAACAGAAAGGCTGTGATGAGCAGATAAGAAAACAAACTGGAAAACATGAACAGCAATGTGTAAGCTCACCAACAGCAATAATATCTTAACCCTCACTGTGGCTTGCAGTGACCAGAAAAGTCTTCAGATAAGCTGGATTTATTCAATATGCACAGGGACATCTGACAGATGTGCTAACTGAGCAGGTTCGGCTCTGCTTTTACTTTTCTCTCTTCACTCGTTTTCAACATTAAGATTGAGGCCCTGACTGTTAGGTATTCTTCCTGTAGGATGGAGTGGAATATTACAAAATGCATTTGCAAGCAGGCTAAATCTTGATTGACAAAACAAAATTTGTTAATGCAATGGTTTGAAGCACTTGACAGAAATTTTTGTCAACAGTATAGATTAAGGGGTTCAAAAAAATGAAGTTTGCAGATGAAATGGCTTTGATGTTTCTCATGAAAAGCATTTTGTTGACAGAATGGATCAGGGTGAAAAATGTGCATTTTCTCAAAGCACAGGCTTTAAGTCTTTGACAAAACACATATTAGTCCTGCTGGTTTTGCTTATTTGTCATATACCCCATTGGCCTTGCCTATAGTCATACAAAGGGCTCAGGCTCATGTAGAAACAGTAGAAAACCACCTAAGAAAGTGCCAGACTGGTCCTAGGCAGTCATGAGGTATGGTTCTGTCGTTTTTCAAGTGTTTACTGACCAGTTCCCAAACACATTACTTTATCTTATTCTATTAATTTTTTTAAGAAAATACTTGTTCCCACTTAGAAAGGACCTGGTATCAGCCAGGACAGTTTTGGCTATAAACAGCAGAAATCAAAAAAGGCTTATGAACCAATGTTTCTCAAAGTATGGTCCCTGGGCCAGGAGCATCAGCGTTTTCAGAAAAATTATTTAAAATGTAAGTTTTTGGTCCCCAGTCTAGACCTACTTGCATGTGAGGCACAACAACCTCTCTTTTAACAAGCTCCTCAGGTGATATGATGCACACCAAAGTCTGAGAACCACTGACATGAGCAAGAGCCAAAAGGAAATAGATAGGCTCATATAACTGAAAAGTTCATGGGTATATGAAGCCTCAAACATGGCTGCATCCAGACGCTCAAATAGTATCATTAGGACCCCAGCATCAGTTTTTCTTCTTTCCTTTAGAGTGGCTGAACTCAGATAAATTCTTAGGTGCAGGCAAGATGTCAGGGCCTCTAAGGCTTATGTCTCAGCTTCTATCACACAAGAAAATGAATGTGTTTCCCCTAATAGCTTCAACCAAAGTCCCAGGATGGACATTTCACCCTACCTGCCCTAATTGGTCCAGCCTAGGTCTTGTGCCCTCCCCTGAACTTATCACAATAGCCCAAGGATGTCAAACTGAGTGGCCACTCATGCCAAAGTGGTTTACATGCCAAAGTGGTTTGAACTCTAAAACCGTAAAGAAAAGGAGTGAGGAGAAGTAGTTACCCATAGAGAATGCAATGGATGGAGGAAGACAGAAGAATGCATACTAGTCAGGCAGAAACAAAATATTCACAAGAGGGATAGTCCCTGGTCTTCCAATAAATTTCAGATTAAGGTAAGGGTAGCTTCCCTAAATCCACACATCTTACGTTAGTGTTATTCTAAATACTGAAGGGGGAACCCTACCCCTTTAATCCCACCTACTTCAGAAGGCCCTCTCTGGTTTCTTGGTTAATGCAAAGAGTGGGAGATTAGTTCTTAATATATGTCACCCAAAATCTGCTAGAGCAAAGGAACTGGCAGAGAGGACTACTGAACAAGAGCTACATGTCTCTAAAGAGAGTTCCTAAAAACTGATAATGGGGCAGATTCCAAAGAAGATTCCTTAAAGAGCGTCAAGCACAGCCCTACGCAGATGTGGGAGGCAAGTGGCCATATCTGACTCTGTCGCCATGCAGTATGACTGCGTCCCTCAGTAGTGCCTTTTATTTCTCTGTAGTTCACAGAGGAATTTATTTAGCAGGGGAATAAAGAACTCATGTACACAGGTTGGCTTTCATCTTCAAACCAAGACTGAGACTTTGAGCTATCATAGTTGTGCCATCTCAGCAGTACAAACACAGTGTTTTACAAAAGAGAGAGAAGAAAGAAAACTTTATCCATTCCCAGTACTATCATCTCTATCCAGGACAAGAAATTATTTTCCTTTTTTGGAGCAAATGAAAATGCTCAGTGAGTAATCTCATTCTAACTTGAGAATTACTATCAAGAACAAATGTCTTGTCAAATGCCTCTTACAACACCATCCACAGTCTCGCTTGCTATTTGTGCCCTGCCCTCTACATTAAAATCTCCCGAAGGGCAGGAGTCATATTTAATTCCCCCATTTATCAGTTCTGGACACAAAATCTGGCACACAGTTGGTGCTGTATGTATATATATCACACTGAATTAGTGGAAAGAGTGTCCTGTTTCCCATGTCTTCTATTTACTGTTAAGTAGCCCCAGTGCACCATGCACTTGTCTTTTTCTCTGGTTTCTAGGCCATGACATTGGTTCCCTCATCAGTAGACAGGCTGTTAACAAAACGGCCAGTTTTAAGGACTACCGAAGCCACCTTTCTCTCTTCTACAATCCAGTTGTGTATGTAAGGAAGACCTTGAGACATTTTTACACCCAACTCCCTTACATGACCACTAGAGGGCAGCAGAGAACACAATGATGGCACAATGGCCATTTTGACCAGCCTTTGTCCTCAGTTCTCCAAGTCCTTCAGTTTTCCTAGCTTTCACCCTTTTGTTAACTTTGGCTTTATGGTACAAGTTTCACTATGGGACACCCTGGTTTGTTTTAGAGCAAGGAAAAAATTCCCTTAATCCTTCTTACTTTTAATGTGATTCCTCAGAAAAATAATTTCATTGGCAAGCCAAATTACTCAAAGTTTACAAAATGCATTGGTTTTGGGTATGTTTTTTCAAATATGGCCTCTCCTTTCAAAAAGAAAAAAATACAACCTTATCTACCTACATTAGGCTATAGCCTTCCCTTCTAAGCACCTTTTCTATAAGATCTTTAACTGAGCTGTTCTATCACTCCCTCCAGCCTCCATTCTCCTGATCCAAAATCCAGTCTGGGAAAAAGCTCTCATTGGAAGGATAATTAAAGTAGATGAACAAGTCCTTCAGTCTCAGTTAATCCCAGTAAGCCTAATTCAGCTTCTATAGACGGAGGGATAAGTATGTTCTCCCATCAGAGCCAGAGTCACTCATAGCTGGACTACAGCCTACACTAATAAATCACTCCCTAGATAAACGCAGGGTCACGGAGACCAAGTTTCTACATAAGTAAGATTTAATTTGGTCTAGGTTTGATCCAATTGCACAGGTCAAGGAATCACTGCCAGAAAAAAAAGTCTACTTAGAACTAAATTTCAGGAAAAGCCAACACCTTTAATCTTTGCCTCCAAGCAAATTTCTCTCCAAATTCCAGGAAAATGCCTTTAATGACATACAAATTGGAAAAGCCTTTAAAAATAACAATTTAGCAATAACTATTACAATGAATGATTCTATTTCTAGAAATCTTCCCTATGTAATATGTAACTATACATATACATATGTGTGCATATTCATATTAGATACTCATTGCAGCATTATTTATAATTGGAAACAACCTAAATGTTCATCAATAAGGGATTATTTAGATATTATTTTAGTACAGCCATACTACGAAACACTATACAGCTAAAAAAAAAACCAATGAGGCATATCTGTATTTAATGAAAGGAAGAATAGCTGAGAAATATCAACAACAATGTACCAAAAACTAAAAACTAAAAAGATATATTTTGGGTTTTAAAAACTGTATGTGTATATACGTAAATGAATGCAAATACAGGCCTGTTTTTACAAGGTCTAGAAGGATTTGCAGCTAGTTTGGGGGAACACTGTAGATCTGAGAAAGGGGTGAGAATGTAGAAATTTCACCATATTCTGTTATCACTTGTGCAATTAGTTTTTTTAAAGTATAAAAATTTACTTACACAAGTGGGTCCAAATTAGTCAAGGTCATGCCTGGTCACTTGTGATTCTTTGTTAACTAAACCTGTGTTGATTTCAGGCACTTGGTCTTCATATCCCAAGGACAAAATAATAGTTTAAGTTTTTACTGTTCAAAGATTTTGGAAACTAAATATAATTTTGCTAGCATGAACAAACACAGCATACAGAGAAGTGAAATACACATCATTCTCAAACTGGAAGTGAACAAACGCCCTCTTGTTATTAGCTTTGCCCCAAGACAAACATCAAAAAAAAAAAAAGAGTATGGAAGCTGGGAAGAAAACTGAGAGTTTTGTTCAATGCCCCCTTCTTCACAAATGGAGAAATGGAGGCCCAGTGAGATCAAGACACATGCCCAGCCCATAAAAGCATGCCCAGCCCATAAAAGTGTGGCCCAATGCTCTGGGTTCCCTGGCCAGTTTATGGAATGATCATGTAATTTAACATCTAAAATGAAGATACTATTGGGGATGAAAGGTAACACTATTCACAATTACTCTGGGACAAAGTTGTCAATCAGGACTGTCCTAGACCGAGTGGACACATAGTGACTGTATCAGTCCCTCTTCAACTATACTAAAGCCCAAAGGAGAGTATCTATGAAGTTTGTACCCCACAACCAGGACCTCCCAATGCAAGTCCTTGACGAAAGCCTTCCCTTCCGACTCCCCCTTACAGAAGTCATCTAAAATGCAGTGGTTCCTTGCTATTCTAGTTGAATATTCATTAACAATCATCTTCCTGGTTTCTCAAAAGAAAGAAACTAGCATATAATTTAATCAGTCCTGGGAAAAGTAAAACCAAAAAAGGACTAGTCTTTTTCTCTAACTTTCTCTCAGTCACTCTCAGAGTCCTTGCAGGATGGTACATACATCCAGTTCTGGTTTTCCAGCCGCTCCAAATAGGGTTACCAGATTTAGCAAGTGGAAATACAAAACACCCAGTTAAATTTGACTTTCAGATAAACATGCAATATTTGGGACATACTTATACTAAAAAATCATTGCATGTTTGTCTGAAAGAGAGATTTAACTGGGTACCTATATTTTATCTAACTTGTTCTGTGACTTCTCTCACTCTGCCTCACATTTCTGAAGATTCAAAACATGCCAAAGACTGGTTGGACTTTTAGAACTACTGATTGGTGCCAGGAGGAGAGAAGGTGCTATGGAACATACAGAATAACTATGTGAAATATCTCCTCACATCTACCCTGTGAGAGGCTCCGTGGGCTAGTGATCCAACCAAAGTCCTGTGTTCTCCAAGTGCTTAGCAGGAAATAGAGAAGAGAAGAGCAGATTTTGCTGGTCAGTCTGTCAGCTAAAGAGGGCATCCTTACAAATCCTTCACCTCAATCTCCCATCATGCCCCCTCTTTCTTATCTCACCCCACCACATCCCTGCCATGCCCTCCACAGCTGCCGGGACCACACCAACCACCTGTAGATTCGTTCAGACTCTTATACCTTCCCAGATGCTTTTCTTATCTCATCTTGACAAACTCCTACTTACATTTTAAGGCAGCTGCAAGAGCCCCTCACTTGACACAGCCTTTCTCTATCCCCTCACTTGCCTATTTCTTCACATCGCTGTTACCACCTGATGCTGTATGCTGTTGTTTTTGTTTCCTTGCTTGTTGTCTGTTCTCCGCCTAAAATGGGAGTTCTATAAGGTCAAGGACTCTGTTGGCCACCATCTCTCCAGTACCTAAAAGAGTGCCCATTACTTATACACAGCTGGAGAACGAATGCATGGCAAGTCACCTCCACTGGGAAGCTTCTCCTTACCACCCTCAGGAAAAATTAATGACTTTCTCCTTTGCAATTCCACAGCCCACTGGTCCTTTTCATCTAGGCATCCATTCAAAAAACAGTTATTAAGTACCAACCATATGCAAAGAATTTAACACATCACATAACTTAGTTATATACTTATCTATCTCCGCTCTAATGAATGTAATTCTTGAGGGTAGAGAATGATTTACTCATCTATTTAATGGCCCCAACAATTAGGACAGTGTTATAGGTGCTTATTAGAGGTGAAGTCATTTAAATGACTAGATATTTGGGGACATGTAGTAAGAGACACAATTAGTTCCCTTGTTTTATTTATAATTGAGGCAGCACAGTTTTAAATTGTTTTTAAAATATAATTTCTTTTTAATATAAAATCTAGCTCGGTTATGTAAATATCTGAATAAAAGAGCAGTTTCACATTTTGCAGGTGGAAGTGCATGTAGGTGGAGCCTTTCCAGAGGCTGGTCTGGCTTGTCGTAAATAGAGTCTGACAGTATAGTGCCCTTTGACATCGCAATCCCTCCTCTAGGAATTTGTCCTAAGAAAGAAAAAGTGCAAAGAGGAGGTTCTTACCATCAATGTTTACAATAATTTGTGGGTTAAAATAACATAATCAAACATGCAATCTGGAACTAAGCAGTCATGGAAAATCATTTGTTAGGATATTTAAGAATATCAAAAGACATTCAAGATGTAATATTAATTCAAAAGAATGCTAAAGGTGGTATTCCCAGTATGACTTTGATAGGGAAAAAAATACATACATACACACACATGCATACACACACACACACACACATACAGATAAGTGGAGTATATAGCTAAAATGCTACCAGTAGTTAAATTTGGGTATAGGATTATAGGTGCTTTTAATTTTCTTCAACTTTGAATGTTTTTTGAATGTGTCAAAGTTTTTACAATAAAAAATGTATTACATTCAACACCAAGTATGAACCGTAATGTAAACCATGAACTCTGGATGATAATGTGTCATTTTTGGTCCAGCCATTGCAACAAATGGTACTTCTGGTGCCAGACATTGATAATTGGGAAGGCTGTGCTTTGTTGTAGGGGATGGGGAAGGGAGGCAGGGGTATGTGGGAATTTTTTGTACATGGTGCTCAATTTAGCTGCAAACTTAAAACTTCTCTAAAAAATAAAGTCTATATTTAAAAATGTATTGTTTTGATAAGAAAAAATATAACTAAGAGAAAAGAAAACTGTCTTGTAAATTAGACAAGATCAAGTAAAGCTGGGAGGAGTTACTTAAGGACATTAGAGAGAAGTCAGCCAAGCTAGGAGAAGGTAGCCTAACTCCAAGAGCTCTGAAATCCCATGTGGGTCGGCCTGCATGCTCTCCGGCCCTGCCAGCAAAGCAGCCTTGTGTGCTCCTAAAAGAAGAGGAAGACCTTGGAGAATGTCCAGTTGCACATACACACTTGGGCACACATAAAGGCATGTTCTCTTTTCCCCCTCACGCTCCTTACTAACACTCACAAAGGAAAAGCTTTCCTAAAACTTTTCTCCAGATTCCCTATTAGAAAGTTCTGCTTGGAATCATACGCTCCCAGGAGCCTGATCAGGAAAGGAGTCTGGGGAATTTCAGGCTCCATTTTTTAGTCTAACACATCTATTAAGTGTTGGGATTTTTGAGACATTTTTATTGGCTGGGGGTGGGGGGGGTGGGTGTTTGCATCTGAAAATTATTTTACCCTGGGAATTTGCCCCCTTGAGAGTAACCAAGAAAGTTTCAGCTTCTGATTAAAACAAAGCAGCAATAATCAATTCTGGGGCCCCAGAACAAAGTAAAACACTTATGAATAACTATTAGCTTTAGCTCTTTTAAAAATGCCTTTTCCCTCACATTTGTCTATAACCTTCTTGTTCCAAGTCATGGGCATTGCAACCCTCCAGGGCCAGTTTCACAGTGGAAAGTATTAACAACCTCCTGACTCAGTCATTCATACTGTCTTCAGAAAACACCTAGAGACATCATTAAAGGCACTTGGTTATATAAGGAGGTACTTCCAAGGCCTGGTTATTCTGGGCAGCAGAAAAGGTATATGTAATCAGAGTTTAGGAGGATGAAAGAAAATGAGGCACCAGGACCGTACAAGAGAAGTACCCAGTAGGCATACCTGCTGTAGACAGAGTTGTTATTGATTGTTACATTTTCATCATAATTAAAAAATGGTGATGAAATCATTAAGAGACTGAGGATATATGTGCTGACTCACTAGTTAGCTGTGTGTCCATGTATGTTTCCTCTGTCCTTTGTGGATCTGTTTACTCTCTATAAAATCAGAGTGCTGCATTAAAGGCAATCTGTTCCCAAATCCAACTGAGCAACATATTTTTAAAATTACAGATTCCAGGGCTAGACCCTAACCCTTCAAATAAGAAGTTCTGAGGGTGGAACTCCAAGGATCTATATGTTCTTAAAGATCCTAGGTGTGTTGACTTGGACACAGTCAGTGAACACAAAAGAGTTTGGGCACCGCTGGTGTACATGTATTACTGCCTTTTCCACTCCTAAGATCTCCTAATTCAAAAGCATCAAAGGAATGCCCAAAGGACCACTGCGTGTACGGATGTGATCATCCAAACCTTTATGGATTTTAAGTAGGGAATTACTGAATATGGCCTGAGGTGATAGACAAAGAGGATGTTGTGAGTGCACCATTATAAAGCTTAGATCTACGGTTCACAGAAAATAAATCTGTAGGAGTATAGCTTGACTAGAATGCCAGACTTTCTGCAAGTCTTTCAATTGGTGAAAAATACCTACTTGCACTAAAACTTTGTTTTGTGCATTTAAAAATACAATCACCAGAATTTCAAAATTATCCAGCCATGTCAATGTCAAATACATGAAAGAAAGGGCTTAACTGAAATTAACATAAAAATACAAAACTTCAGTCCATAATCCACACCTCTGAAGAAAGGTATGCAGATCAGTCATTCTCATTCAAGATATCATAATAAAGATTATTCAGTCTTTGAATGTTAGTTACCCTGAATAATTCTATTCAAGGAAGAATTTCATATGAATATAGAAGTTACCACCATAACCAACTTCAAACTGAAAATTAACAGTTCTGAGCACAGCACAAATATTCAAGAAAGATTTGATTGGTCCCAAGGGTTACATGCCATGTCGGCTCTGGGGAGAGAGGTGACGATCCTTGCCTGAGGGACCCTCATCTTGGCAGCATTTAATCACTGCATATTCCATCCATGGCCCTTATAACCTGGGTGGCAGAGAACTTAACATGCTTCCTACAGTTTTTCCTTAAAAAGGAAACAGTTAACTCTTCTGCAGAAGCCATTACACTATAGAGGGCATATGCTCTACTGAAAAGAAAACCAGCAAATTAAAGTTGCTCTGACCATATCCCAAATGAGGACATAGGCTGAATCCGTTTTCATGTTTTCAGGACTGGGAACATTATCTTGGTTCACTGGGATGGCTCTTCTTGGCTGGGTTTCCTTGTGTATGAGTGACATTCACCAATATTAAACCCCGACCATGCTGGTTGAATCTATTCAGCCAGGTGAATGTGCGATGTTCAAGTGCATGTACTCTTGCATCTAGGAGAAGTCATCCTTGGAATAATAAACTCAATCAGAACAGGATACTTGAGTTGTTTCTGGTTTCTAGTTCAGTGGCTACATTCACTTATTAATTAATTAAAAATATTTCTTGACCACCTCCAAGGGTTAGGAATTATTCTAGGTTACAGAGACTGAAAAACAAAGAAGGGTCCTGGTCCCACCAACCTTACGTTTGAGTAAAGTATATGAGAAATAGACAAGTAACCAAATAAGGTAATTTTAAGTAGTTATTAGTTCCCTAAGGGAAATGAACAGGATGACTCATTAGAGGATGGTTAGAAGAGGGCTACTTCAGGTAAATGGTCAAAAAAAACTGCAAAGTCTCAGTGATTCAGGTTTTCCACATTCTCATTTAATAAGCACCTGTTTGTTACGGACAAGTCTGGAAATTAATGTTTCCCTCATGATCAGTGTTGAATAAATGCTCAGAATCTATTGATCCTCACCTTTACATACAAACCAGATAGGACCTGGTATATACAAGTCCCCACCTTTATATACAAATCAAGGGATCCCAGCCAAGAAAAGCAATCTCACCAAACAAACAAAATTGTTTGAATTAGCCTTTGGGAAAATATTCATTTGGGTATTAGCTGAGGACTGACCCACACTCACACTCATTGAGTCATCTAACAAGATACCAAACGGAAGATGAAATGAAAAATTATATACTGTAGATTCTGCCTTTGAGAAATTTTCCATATCTTAAGAAGCATACAGTCTATAGCTTGGAATATTTCTATATGAAATAGGCTATTCAGATAATTAAAGCAGTTTGATATCTTTTTAGATAGTGTTTTACATTTCACAATGTAAAGCTCAGCATAATCCTATGAAGTAGGTGGTATATCTCCATTATGCACAGAAGAAAAATGAGGTTTAAAGGAGTCATACAACTTGTCCAAGGGCATGCTAAGTAGCTACTAAGTAGCAGAAACTACACATGAACTCAAATTTTCTGACCTAAGTTATGACACTTCATGCTCTCACATTGTATTTAGAAATAGAAGAAAGGAGGCCTTACCTCTCAGTGACATTTTGCTTACAGTATAAAGTATGATAAGAATATAGTATAGACCTATTACCTTGGGGTGAGTTGTACTGGCCTGGAAGAGGTAAGCAATTTTAACTCTTCACAACTGTGAAGCCCATTATACTGCTCTAAGGATTTCCTATAATCTATATACCATCTTATTCTCAGAATCGTCCAGAGAGGTTCTTTGAGAGTCCATTTAAGCCTCTCTTTCAGAACATCTGAAGCCATCACAGCCTGCAGTGACAAATGGTGCTCAGTCCTGAACTCACATTACTCTACTGACCTCACTTAGTTGATAAGGGTCTTGTGTTGTTCCTGGCAATACCTGTCTACAGTACATCCCCAGCTAGATCACAGGCAACATGTGGGCATAACTGTGCCTCCCATCTTGATTAAAAAAGCAGCTGATCTTGTTAACCAGAATGTGTTAGCAAGAAGGAGGAAAAAATGGTATTATGATCTCCATTTTATACATTAGAAAACAGAGGCCAAAAGACATAATGGGGCTTCTTTAGAGACTCAACTTAGAGGTAAAACCCCATCTAGAAGCAGTGTCTCTAGAAGGCCAGTCTATATTCACTTCTCAAAATGCTCCATCCCCATAAATTCCATTTCCTCCAACCCACCCTTCAGGCATGCTTGGCACTGAGAATTATGAAAGATGTAACAGGCACTAAACTGGGAATCAGGGAACCTGGGTTGAAGATCTGGCTCTGCAATGAATCAATTGGGGAACTTATTTTGTTCAGTGACATGTAATTACTCAGCGCTCCATGTGCTCACGAACACACACACAATGTTTCAAGCCTCTGAGGAAAAAAATTCCAATTAATAAACACATTCTATGAACCTGCCACTGTGCTAATCATTTTATATACATACTCACCTGCCTAACAAGTAGATTTTGTAATCTAATTTAACATAATGAAAATAGAATGACTTGACCAAGGTCACCCGGGTGGCAAGTGGCAGAGCCAAGATGGCTCCATTTCTTCAGTGAACATTTGCTCTGTGCCAGGCGGTGGCCCAGTCCTGGGGAACACAGCAATGAACAAGCCAGGCTGCAATCCTTACTCTCTTGGAGCTCACATTTCAAGGAAGGAAACAGACAATAAACCACTAAACTAATAAATTAACAAGACAATTACCACTGGTTATACCTGTTACACAATTACACAGAGTAGTGTAGTCAGGAACATCTCTATGTGACCACACAGTCCTAATATCTGGATGACAAGGAGACAATCATGCCAAGAGTTGGCAGAAGAACTTTCTAGGCAGAGGGAACTGCAAGTGTAAAGACCCTAAGGAGACAGCAAAATTGACAATATTGAAGGGACAGAATAAAAGGCAAATATGAACAGAGAGGAGTGACAGTGGGGAGACCAAAGAGACGAGGGCTATGAACAGGTCATGAAGAATGTGCTGGCATGGGAAGAAATTTAGACTTCATTCCAAGTGTGACAGGAAATCATTGTAGGCTTTAGTTTCACACATATGAGCCTTAAGAAAACTGCCCTTGTCCTACTTTTCCTGTTCAAGAAAGAAGTTATCCAAGTCTAGAGGTATCTGGCTGCCATGATGAACGGTCCAGAGGGCTATCAGTGGGTACAGGACTGTCACCTCTGAATCCTGGGCTCTCTCTTAGAATCCAGACACTCCTCCTCACATCAAGAGACCACAGGGAGGAAAGTGACAAACAGTAAAAGAGAGGATGCCATCATCACACCTGTTTTTCTCTCTGAAGTTAAGGAATCATATCTGGTGACTTCCTTCTCTCAAATGCCCACATTCATCCTTGCTGTGGCACTTGGGCCCTTCCTGAGCACTGTAGCCAATCCTACACTCTTATGTCCTATCATTCATCTCACAGGCACCTGGTACTGAAGACCTGCCCTGCTCTCTCCTTATGCTCATATGTGTCTGGGCATGTATTTAGTCCTTCCTCCCTTCTAGTCACCTGCTCTCAGGAAGCCAGACACCCTTGCCAAAGCACTATTTGGGAGCCTAGGTAGGCAGGACTCAGCCAGCTGGGCCTCCCCATCCTTCCCCAAGGGAGGAGGTCATGAGACCCACTGGCGGCCCAGACTCTGAGCAAGGCTCTGATCTCACTGTGAGAAGGACTCTTCACAGGTACCAATCAGGCGTGGAGTGGCAACAAGACAACGGGTAAACCCCTCAGAGCCCACCTCCCTGCTTTGCCACACACAGTCACCGGTTTCCTAAGTGCAGAGGGGCCAAGGCAAAGGAAAATGAAAACAACAACAAAACACAACAAGCAAAAACTCCTTCCTGTACAGACTCTCAAAGACCCTAGCAGAAGCCCTCCAATTTTCATATCAAAGAGTTTTACTAAGTCACAGAGGCAAGATTGCTGGTAAATTGCCTATTAGATTTAAAAAGGGCCTAAAAGAACTCCAGATAATTCCTTTCAACTTGACCCAGAAAGAGCTGTCCAGCTGTACAAATGACCCCACGGATGCCTCTCCTGGGCCACCTGAGTACTGCTGTTACCATGTGCAATAAGCTGAGGTTAGATAACCCAAGAGGTTACGTCCTTCTCAAAGGATGTGGTCAGGGCTCACAGAAAGGACCTGGGGCTGTAATCACACAGAATTGGATCTAATTCTCCCTGCTGCTGTTTATTAGCCATGTGACCTAAAACCTTCATCTTCAGTGGGGATCTGGGATGATGGATGGACTGGAATGAGTAGAAGGGAGAAAAGGAAGTTCAGAGGAATAACTGCATTTAATGGTATGACATATGTGGAGATCTAAGCACATAGTAAGTACTCAAAAACAGTTTGTCTTGCCTGGCACACAGGCTCGACACAGGTGTCTTGTCTTCTGACTCAAGTTCTTCTCTGTAAGATTTAACATGGTTATGTCCTGCAGAACTTGCCCAGATTAAATTTTTAAAAATCTCTTCTCTCTTTACTTACACCCATATAAGAAAAAACAGAGTTAGAGATTCTTGCAAAAGGGTCATACACCACCTTCATGTTCACTACTTTCATTTCATGGGTCAGGAAACTCAGAATCAGAAAAAAAGTAACTTGTTCCATGTCACATAGGAAGTTGGTAGGACAAGAATCCAAGCCAGTGTATCCAACGTAACACAAAGTGGCCTAAGGACAGGTGAAATGATTATAAACAGCAACAATACCACAATGATAATACTTATAATTTGTGTTTCACTTCCTAAATTCTCAACATGCATTAACTCATTAAATCTTCACAATAGGCTCATGGTCTGTATTCTAATATCATCTCCTGTGTAATAACTTGCTCAAGCTTTCACGGTGGTGGAGCCAGAATGTGAACCTAAGTTCCTTGGCTCCAAAGTCATGCTCTCACCCACCAAACTCAACAGTCCCCATGCTTATTTATCAGTCACCAGCTATTTGCCTAACATGGAACGCCCTCTAGAGAAGATAAAGTTGTGAGACAGAACCCTGACCATGAGGGTTACTGGGGAGAAAAAACACACACTTGAAAAGACATACTGCAGTCAAAGACAACACACTCAAAGTGGTGAGATGCTTTTATCTAGATGTGAGATAAGCAGGAGGAACAGGGCTCCGAAAAGTGAAGGTCTTTTCAGACAAGGTGCCAATGAACAGGCCTGGCAAACAGGTCTGCTAGGGAGCCCATGCTGGCGTGCCCTGTTTAGGGGCTACTTTGGTTTTAAAATACATCCACAAATTCTTTGATACACCTCCCTTCAGGAGATGGAGTTCAGTATGGAGTTCCCTTCAATATGGGTAGACTTGGTGACTCAATTCTCACACATGGAATATGGCAGAGTGACAGTGAGTGACTTCTCAGACTAGGTCCTGGAAGGCACTGCAGATTCCTTCCTCTCTCTCAGGTCAGTCATTCTTGGGGAAACCAGCTGTGGGTGCCCTCCAGCAGCTCTGTGGGAAGACTCGCATGGCAATGAATGGAAGCCTCCTGCCAATATCCTGCAAAGAATTGAGACCCTTTGCCAATAGTTCTCCTTTTAGAAGAGGAGTGTCCATCCCCAGCTTCATCTAATCTTTAGGTAACTACAGCCCTGACTGATATCTTGACAGTAACTTCATGAGAGACTCCCAAGCCAGAACCCATCTAAACTACTCCCAAATTCCTGATCCAGAGAAACTGTGAGATAATAAACATGTGTTGCTTTAAGCTACTAAATCTGGAGGCAACTGGTTACATGCCAATAGAAAATAAACAGAAAAACAATAGAAAAATTTAAAAATCCAGGTAATAATGTTTTATACATATGAAAGGAATGTGAAAAATAAAGAGGATTAGGATAATAAGGTAAATAGCAGGCTGTGCATCTTCAGACTCTACTTCTAAGGCTCTGAGATCTGAAAGATGCAGGTTAAGCTGGACTTAAGTGCAGAAAAGCCATTTCCCTAAGTTAATAGCCGGGAGCCAATTTCCTGAAAGCTCAGTTAGTAAATTTACCAAGCAACTATCCAGGGTCACTCTTGGCCATCAGGAGTGGTGAATACTCACTAATCTTTCTCCTGAGGGGAGTCAGCAGGCCCCAGAATAGAAATATTCCTCTCCAGTGTACCCAAGGGCAGTGGAAAAAACCCAGGCTTCTCACGTGCAATCTGACTTTGTAATTACAATTTCAGGTAGCGATCATTAAGCACAACCTCACCCCTCAATTTACAGATAAGCATCTACCTATGCGTGCACACACCAGCCAGCAGAACAGGATTCAGTCCCTGTACTGTGTCCTTCATCTGGGTCACCCAGCACAGAAACATCCACCACCCCATGATCTTAAAGAAATGATTACCATTGTGGTTCTAAATAGGACCACATTATTTTCTACAAGTGTCAATTTTCCCCTGCAATATTACATTTTCCAACATTTAGTTTTCTAGCATTTTGCCATGACTATCTGTGTAGATTAGAAAGGTTCTTAACTGTTATCTGTAATAGATTTTGCCTGTAGCAAAATTCATGCAGGCATAATAGAAGAACAAAGTGTACTCTGATGAAATTGCAACCATAATTTCCAGATGCCTGACATTTATTGCTTATTGCTATTAGAATTCAAGTGCCTATTTGTTTTGTACTTTGCTTTTATTCTTGCATCACAACATATAATGGAAAAAAGATATTTTAAATGTTGGGTTAAGTATCACAGATCAACACGAGGCACCACATAATCAATACTACTTAAACATACTCCTAGGCAATTAATTTTTAAAGAATCAAAGTTGTTGTACCACATCAAAATTTATAATGATACCAGAAAGGGTGTTACATTCTTTACTGTTTAATTAAAAGCAACATTTAGCACTCATGCAGCTAACTGTTAAGATATCATAACATAAAAGGTTTTGCTTGTCATTATGGTGAGGGAGGTACAACTGACTCCTTACATTTTTGATTATTAGATGTTAATTGTACTTTATTAGCTAGCATGCATTTACCAAATTACTGGAAACAATCATAAGAAGGGCTGTAAGGAACACAGCCTAATATTGCCATCCCTCAGTGACCAGTGCATCACTGATACTTGATATCCAGATAACTGTCAGCATTTTAAAAGAAGAAAAAAAGTGGATTTTTATGACAACTGTGTTGATAAAGCTGAGTCCAGAAAATGACATAGAGCAAAACATGCGTAGCTTCAGGGAAAGACACAAAAGGATGCATATGTAAAACAAAGAGAAAGACATAGGAAATAAAAACAAACACAGAAAATTGTGCTGACAGGTCCAAGCTGAAAGAGAGAGGGAGGAAAGGCAGGAGGGAGGGAAGAAGGGATGGAGGAAATAAGAGGAGAAGGGGAGGGAAGGAGGGTGGGAGGGAGGAAGGGCACTTTCTAACTTTCTGAGTTCAGACACAGAGGACTGATGATTTAAGACAGGTAGGATGCTGGTAAACTCAGGTCAGGGTACTGCCCAAAATGCTAAGACTGTGTTTAGGCTCTCAAGAGAAAAAATGGTGGGTGGAATGAGAATATCTTGCCTAGACTCTCAAGTTATGGAGCAGTCAGGGTGATTTAAAGAATGTCAAGGAGGGCGAGAAAGGACATAGAGATTTCACCATGGATCCCTTTTATTAATTTCTCCCTACAAACTCCACATTTGGAAAAATTGTGTTTAACAAACTGCATTCACTCTGTAATAAGCAATGTGGTGCTATTTAAGGCAAGTTTACAACTTCTATTAGGCTTTTTGCAATACTGAAAATAGCTTTGAGATCCCACGGCTATTTAGACCCCAATCTAATCCTTTTATTCTATGGATGAGAAAATGATGCTTCACTAACACTGATGATGGTCAGGATTGACTCCAAAGACAGTGGTTATACCCGGGAAGCGGTAGGCATCAGTGTGATCTGCAAAGGCAGCTCCATGAGCATGAACTTCTTATGGGGAAAGGGCCATGGCCTCAAAGCTACTCATAACTCTACCCCCGACCCAGGACCCTTGATTTTCGCACATCCCCCTTGGGATAGGCAGTATGACCATGTGAGAACCTGTCAGAACATACGAGGCCTGGGCTCTGAAACTGGATGTCCAGGCAGCTGTTCTCAGAAGTACACATGGCGTCAGGGAATTCCAAAGAAACAAGGCACAGCCACTCTACCCTCAAAGAACCTATCAAAAGAAGGCCTGTATAAAAAGAGAATTTACGCATAACTCTGCGAATAGGTAAAGAAATTAAAACTACTCCATATTCCATAGCTGACCTCACCTTCTTGATGACATCTTAATCCTAGCCAAAAACGGGAGGGAAAGGACTTAAATGTGCCATCTATTAGTATTTCAGTCTCTTCTGATTCAAACAGTCTCTTTTGGGTAACTGAGTCTCTGGTAAAAAGAAAAATAATTGGGGAATGTCTCTATGTATTCTGTGTGCACACGTGTGTGTATAAACTTATAACATCATTGAGATAACAAAAGGAGCTTATCTCTATATTCAAGATACCATGAATTTCTGTTCACTAGTGAAGACTGATTCAATAAGAACAATATATAAGTATGAGTATGTGTGCCTGTGTGCATGTGCGTGTGTGAATGCAGGATGCAGGAGTTCTTAGTTCACTCAGGAAAGACTTTCAGGGTCTAGAAGACTTTGAATACAGGATAAGGATGTGCGCTCAACATCATTGGCAGCCTCTCTTAATAGAGAATCAGAGGCACCAGGATAAAATGGCATTTTAGGAAAATAATTCCAGAAGGTTTTACAGGACAGATTAGTAGGAAACAGCAAAACGTAACTGTTCTCTAATCCAGGCATGGATTAATACAGGGCAAGAGTGGTGACAGGGGAGATGGAAGGAAACATGAGTGTAATCAACACTGGTGAGGAAACTATGGTGTAGGCAGGGCCAGGGCCAGAGGGGAGGAGAAGAAGGTTGTTGCCTTAGAGATAAAACAGCTTGGTTGGTGTGTTTCTTCGAAATACTACCTTTCAAGAGTCAGTAAGACATTCACATGAAGATCTGTTTTTTTCTTCCTCTAGGTTTCTGGATATTTGTGATACAGGCTGCAATTAAAATGGTGAGAATGACACTAATGCTAAACCAGTCTACTTGATATTTTCCTAAAATTTTTGATATGCCAAGGGCAGAACAAAGGAGAGAAGAGAAAACTCTGTTCACCGATTCTAACTTCCCTTTCCCAAATCACTACATGGTTTAACACAATAGAAGAGTAACTTATTCTCAAGGAAATGTTTTAGACATTTTTTTAAGTTTTGGAGGATAATATAATCAATTTTTGTACACCCACTGGAGGATTACTTTTGAAACATATGCTTTGAAGAATAATTAGCTCAGAGGGAATACTTTGCCAGACCACTAAACATCAAATGTGATGTTCTTCTTCATTAACCCTGCAAAAATATTTGTGAAGCATTTTCTGTGACTATTTTACTCCTTTTTTTGTTGTTGTTTCAAATTGCTAAGTGATTCGGCAGACCTCACAATGGTTACATTTTTTTAACCTAAGTTATGAAAGAGAAATAACACATAAATGTGGTTTAAAAATCCAGAAAGTACATAAACATGTAAAATTAAAATGTCCAAATCTCCCTTCTTCTCCAAACGTTTGCATTTCAAAGATACCTATTGTTAACAGTTTCTCATTTATCCTTCCAGATAAAAAGGACATAAAACCACATCTATAGACAAGTAGTGATTCTATAGCATCTTACTGTGCTGGTGGACAGTGACTGTAATGGAGTATATGGTGGGGACTTGATAATCAGGGGAGTCTAATAACCACAATGTTGTTCATGTAATTGTATATTAATGATACCAAAAAAAAAAACAAAGACAAAAACACATTTATGATTTTCTTTTTAAATTTACACTAAAGGCCATTCTGTAGCTTGCTTATTTTGCTCAATCATGCGTCATGGGATTTCCACATATCACTCTACCACATATTTTTAACAGCTGGAATGATGTACCAAATTTACACAGCCAGTCTTCTGCTGATGAACACACAGGTTGTTACCAATGTTTTGGTATTATACTCAATGCTCAAATGAATAGCCTATACATATGTCTTGGTACAGGTTTGTAAGAATATCCAATAAGTAATTTCCTAGATATGGAATTTCTGGGTCAAAGGACCTACTTATTTTTAATTTTAGTAAATATTGCCACATTGCCTTCCAAAATGGTTTTACCAATTTACATTTCACCAGAAGTTGTAAGAGTACATATCCCCTCACATCCTTAAGTTGACTTATAAATCTGACTTATCTAACTTATTAATGAGTCATTAATTAATAACTATATGCCATTGTCAATTTCACTTGTTTCTTTAATTATGTATGATTAAATATCTCCCTAAATAGGGAGAGCAGCTCTTTGTATTTTTTAATAAACGTGTGAAAACTTGAGAACATGCTACTGCAAAGCATTTTTATCAAATGCCTTCCCTAGTTTTACACTGGAGAATCATTACCTAAGAGGTTTCCCACAGCTTGCAAAATTCCCAAAGAGCCAAGTCTCTGGTTCAGCAAGCTCCATCAAGAATTCACATTTCCAACAAATATGGCCAGTGCTGAGGTTGTCTTATAATAGCAACAAAATAGAACCAGTGACATTTATATCACACCTAACCTATGAAGCACAATAGTAGATGGAATCGTCTGAAAAGAAAGAGATTTAGTGTCTTGAAGGAGAGGTCTGATCAAAGAGAGATGACTGAAGGGTTAGCAGTAAGATCAATGTTAGGATGCTTATCTACAGAGTAACTGAAAGAGAAAGATGAATAACAATATATTTTACCTGGGCTTCTAGACACAGACAATTTTTTGAAATAGTTCCTTTTACATTCACAAAGAAGAGACTGAGTGGTAGTACCAAGATGACACCTACAGCAGGCGTAAGGAAACAGATGTGATGAACACAGGTGACCTCACCAGTAATTAAAGAAATTCAATCCATTAATGTCTTCAACCCAGAATGCATATTAGAATCATCTGGAGAGCTTTTCAAATCATTCAATGCCTAGGCCCTACCCCAGACCCATTGGATGTAGATGCAAGCATTGGTATTTTTTTAAGTTCCCCCGAGATTCTGATGTGCAGCTAAATTTGAGAACCTCTTCATTAAGAGGATCCTATAGGGTTTAGCTATATTCTCAAAGCCCTACTAAGATCTTTAGCTAATCTAGGGGCCCCTTTTCTGAAACTTTATGACTATGCCTTGCTATGACAATCTGAAAGTCAATATTCAGCATAATATCTATCAGAAAGCCACGTATGCAGAAGAGTTTGTCACATCAGACACAAAAGAATTCAGTGAGTGCAGAGTTCCAATGGGTCCTTGAAGGAATTAATGTTTAAAAAGAAATGACTTACTCTACTGATGGGAGTTTAATCTGGAGATCATTTTAGAAATTTAAATCAGGAGTCTTTAAAATGTGCGTATCTGTTGATCCACAAATACCACTTCTAGAAATGTACAAAGAGGTAGGCACAGACTTGGATGTTAATTGCTATGTTGTTAGAATCACAAAATTGGGAACAATTCATCTAATGGATATTAACTAAAAAACTCAAGTTCATTTACACAATGGGGCATCATACAATCATTTAAAACAACATGCAGAAAGTATAATACGGCTAGCAGATTATTCACTGACACGAAATGAATGACATGAAAAAATGTTCAAAATATATTTTAGGTGAGAAAGTGAGTTGCAAAATTCTACAAGTAGCATGATCTCATTTCTTTGTAAATGATAGTAGCACATTTATTGAGGGCTTCCTTCATTCCAGGTATGGTTCCAAACACTTTATAAACATTAACTCATCTGTCCTTTCAACTTCAGCGATGTTAGCATTATTGCCTCATTTTAAAGGTGAAACCAATGGACACAGAGAGGTTACTAATGTGCCCAAGGTCACACAGACAATAAGTGGTAAAGCTTGACTTTCAAATTCACCCAGAGCCCATGCTCTTAACTGCTACATTATACTGCTGATGTACACTTAAGTGCATAAAATGTCTGAAAGGATAAAAGGGAAGTTTTATTTTCTACCCTTGGCTAGTAAGTCTCTATTTTTTTCTATAATGAGCATATGTGACACAGAATTCTAAAACGTTAGCATATTCTTAAGGAATGACAAATACTTTGACAATACCAAATAAACACCAGAAAGAAAAAAAAATACAGGGGCAGGGATGCAATTAATAGAGGGCAGCTGGGCATTTGCTCAGTATGGAAAGTTGGAGAGGACAGCTAGAGTCTCTGAAGCTTAGGCCCCAGGTCCTAGCATGATGGGTACTTTTCCTACCTGTTCTGATACACAACAGAAGATACAAAGATGCAAAATGAGGATGACAGCAGCCAGAAGGTGACTGGGTAGGAGAGAAACTGTGAGGAAAGCTAAGTAGTAGGAAGCAGCCAGTGAGGGGATCTCGAAAATACATGAGTGAAGAGACTAGCTAAGTGGGAGGGTTACTTAGCCATAGGCAGAAGGAAGGAGAGGCAAGATACCACTTTTCTAAGACCCTAAGGAAGGGAAGATATGACGGAGCTTCCCTTTCACACCTCCCCTGTCCTCTGTGAGTCTTGTTGAGCAGCTGGGGCTGGGCAAAAGCCAAATGTTAAAAGTTTGGAGCAGTCAACTTACTGATGAAGAAAAGGAGCTGTCAGGGACAAGCAGAATGATTTCAGAGCAGTGATTCGGAGTTCAGCAAAAGTCGGACACCAAAGGCCTGTACGGTGCTGTGCAGCCCAGTTACTCTCCTGGGGGTGACACGGGTAGAATTTAAACACAGTGATCCTACCTCTGGCACAATGCTCTTCCTCCTGGCCCACTGGCCCAGCCTTCCCTATGGTGATTAGTGCCTGTCAGCCAATGATGCTAGGGTGGAATTATCCCACTTCAACCAAAGCTTCAGTGAGTAGAACTCCTTAGGAAAGTAGGACATTCATTCTGACGTAGGGAAAAATTCTAGAATATATTTAAAGAAATGCAGCTGGCTGTGTTACTTTTAGGAAAATACAGTCAATCAATTATGATAACAAGGTCAAACTATTGCCTAATAACAATACTTTTGGAGTAAGCAACTGATTTATAACTGATATGTAAATTTGTGCTTCTAAAGCACTTGAAGGTGCTAGAAAACAGAAATTAGAACAGATTCTTTTCAATATTTTAAGCACATCACTCCATTTTATCCCCACTTTCAGATTCTATTTTAAGAAGGACTCTTCCCTTCGTCATAGATTCCCCATCCTTATTACTGACAAGATAAGATTAAATAAATAAAGTTTCATTCTACATTTTGCTTCACTTAGCAGATGCACTCAATGTTTTCATACGTTCACACTGTAGAATTACAGCAAAGGAGCACACTTGAGCCAAAAAATGATTGTCTTTCACTATCATTCTACAACCAGAACTCTCAAATTAATGAGTTTAATAGCAGATTTTTCCTCCTTTGGACACTAACCTCTTTCTGTCTCTAGATATAACATATGATACCTGGGAAGCATATGGAAATTATGCACAGACATATACCCATATTGTAAAAACCTCACTGTAGAAATAGCTATCCCTACAATAAGCACTCACAACACTCTTTTGCTTCCTTATTATTGCAGTACATAATTCACTCCTCTGCAAGTTCAAATTGCATATTACAGCACATTAATGTTGGTCAGCCTTTATAGCAACCTATCATATGGTTAGCATTCTCATTTATAACCTAAATTACTTTTATTTCTCCAGCCATTTCACCTAACCACTTTGAATCAAATGAGAAAACGATCACATATCCCAAGTTGCAGAAATATGCTGTGTTAAAAGTTAGCTGGTGTACAATGTTATCCATGTGTGTGGAGGTGCCCCTCTGAGGTTGTGGCCTTTCTGAATCTACAAAGCCGAAAGGGATGGGGCTTCTTGACTCCATTTAGAAGCAGCCCCAGCAGCGGGTAGAACTGAGGACCAGCCATCCCTTCAATGAAGACTGTAGCCAAATATATTTTTTTAAAGGGAAGAGAAAAAAAGGAGCTTGGAACCCTTCAATGGCTTCCCATTTACCCTCAGATAAGGATGGTAATGTTGGCCTCCCTAGGTCGGACTCCTGCTGCCTCTCTGATCTCATCACTTACCCCTTTACTTTGTTCACTGCACAGCAGCCCCTTTGGCCTCCTTTCATTTCCTTGAATGCAGCATGTTTCCCTCCAACAAGGACTTTTACATATGGTACCCTATTTCCTGAAACGTTTCTTCCTCCACCCTGTCTTACATAGCTAATTCCTCCTTTTCAAAAAATCGAATTCAATCATTAGTTCCCCAGAGAAACTCTTCCCTGGTATCTGAATGAATTGCTTTGCTCTAGTATATAATCTTGGGCAGGATAATTTATTGAAATTTTTTGTTATGTATATATATATGATTTTTCTTTCTTTCTCACATTTCAAGGCTGTATCTTGGCCTTTTAATTCTTCCTTGCATTACCCAGTTTTGCAGAAGAGAGACCAAGAGCATCCTGTCTTTACCAGCAGCTTAAGTCCATTGAAGAGATAATGCTAGGCATCCAGAGAGGAGATGGAGGAGTAGACAGCAAGAAAGTGAGAAATCCTGTAAGGAGTAGAGACCTTTGCTACCAGACAGCACCCTGACGAGATGGCAAAACCTCCAAAGGATGGCTGCATGGCATTTCTAGAGAACTTCTTATGAGTCCAGTAACAGCATGCCTCTGAACTTCAAGGACACTTCTACATTGGACAAAAAGATATCAGCAATGAGCAAGAAACCATGAGAGCCTGGAACATGGGGGCCTTTACCACACAGTCCAGGTGATATTAGAGCTCCTTAGATCTGGAGTGACTAGGAAGTCAGAGGCAGCCACAAGGTAGACAGATGGAATTTCCACCTACCAAGATCAGGGAGAACCAAGATGATTTAAAAGGAAAGAATGTGATACATGTTGCATATCTGAGTTTATTGACTGCTGTTCATATCTGCTTATACTCTCATCTTCCTGCTCAGACACTTCACTCATCTATATTTTTCAAATTTTCAAGTGTGTGATTTTTTTTCACTGATGTCTTTCTCCTCCTCTCCTTTCCAAGCTCCATGAGGGTAGGGACTATGTCTGTGTTTGCTCACTATTCTACCCCCAGGGTCTAGCACAGCACCTAATACACAGTGGGTGTCCACACTTTCCTTTCTCAGATTTAACTGCATCCATAAACACAGATCCTAAGCATACATTTTGATGAATTTTGGCAAATGTATATACTAATTCAAGTAACACCTCAATCAAAGTATAGAGCACGATCATCACCCAAGAAAGCTCCCTTATGTCCCTTTCCAGTTTTACCCCTCTTCCTACCAGAGGCAACTGCTATTCTGATCTCTGTCCTCATAGATTAGTCTTCCCTATTCTTTAACTTCATATAAATGAAAACATATGGTATGAACTATTTCGTATCTTCATTGATTTACTCATCATAATGTTTTTGAGACTTATTCATGTGTTCTATGAATGAGTAATTTGTTCCTTTTTGCTATGCACTATCCCATTGCATGGATTTTCCACAATTTGTTTATCCATTTACTTGTTGATAGACAACAAGAAAATTTAAACATGTTGTTTTTGACTTTTTACTATTATGCATAAAACTTCAGTGAACATTCTTTTACCAGTCACTCTGTAGAAGTATGCTTCCATTTCTCTTGAGTAAATAGGTAGAAAGTGAATTACTAGGTCATAGGATAGATGTGTGTTTGTAAGAAACAGCCAGTTCTCCAAAGTAGTTGCACAGTTTTACATCTCCACCAATAATACATAAGCATTCCAGTTACTCTGAATACTTTCCAGCATTAGATATTGTTAGTGTTTTCAAATTTTATAGATTTCAGTGAATATATAATTTATTACGGTTTTAATTTGCACTTCCTAGCAGGCTTCCATTGAGCATATTTTCTTGTGTTTAATGATCATTCATATATCCTCTTTTATAAATTGTCCCATTTCCTTGACTATTGTGTATTGAGTCATTTCTCTCTTATTTATTTGTAGAAGTTCTTTATATATTCTGCATACAAGTTCTTTTGGATATGTATAGAGTATGTTGTTGAAAATACTCTTGAGTATTTTTCCCACTCTGTGGTTTGCCTTTCATTTCTGTAATGGTGACTATTAAGGGACAGAAATTAATTTTGATGAAGTCAAGTTTATCATCTTTCTCTTTTATGATTTTTGTATTTACTTTCTATCTAAAAAATCTTTGCCTATGCCCAAGTCACAAAGATATTCATCTATTTTTTTCACCTAAGAGCTTTATAGTTTCAGCTTTTATATTTTGAGGGGTAATCTATTTCCAGTTAATTTTGTATATGATGTGAAGTATGTATTACAGTTCAATTTTTTCCTGCATACAGACATGCAGTTTAACAACATGATTTATTGAAAAGACTTTCCTTTTCTCATTGAATTGCATTGGTGTTTTCTTAAAAAAATCAACTGACTCTATATGTATGGATCTACTTCTAGACTTTTTTTTAAATTAAGGTATCATTGTTATACAATCTTAAGGTTTCACATGAACATTGTGGTTTCAATATTCACCCATATCCTCAAGTTCTCACACCCCACATTAAAGTCATTATCTATCAGCATAGTAAGATGCTATAGAGTCATTACGTGTCTTCTCCATGCTATACTGACTTCCCCGTGACCTACCTATATTGTGGGTGCTAATTATAGTGCCCCTTCATCCCCTTCTCCCTCCCTCATCACCCACATTCACCAGCCCCTTCCTTTTGGTAACTGCTAGTCCCTTCTTGTAGTCTGTGAGTCTGCTCTTGTTTTGTTCCTTCAGTTTTGCTTTGTTGTTATACTCCATAAATGAGTGAAGTCATTTGATACTTTCTTTCTTTGCCTGGCTTATTTCACTGAGCATGATACCCTCTAGCACCATCCATGTTGTCGCAAATGGTAGGATTTCTTTTCTTTTTATGTCTGAATAATATTCCATTGTGTATATGTACCCCATCTTTTCTTTATCCATTCATCTACTGATGGACACTTAGGTTGCTTCCATATCAGGACTATTGTAAAGAGTGCTGCAATAAACATAGGGGTGCATATGTCTTTTTGAATCAGGGATCATTTCTCCAAATCCTCACCAGCACTTGTTGTTTCTTGTCTTTTGGATGTTAGCCATCCTAATTGGTGTGAGGTGATATCTCATTGTGGTGTTAATTTGCATTTCCCTGACAATTAGCAATGTGGAGCATCATTTCATGTGTCTGTTGGCCATTTGAATTTCTTTGGAGAAGTGTCTGTTCAGATCCTCTGCCCATTTTTTAATTGGGTTGTTTGTTTTTTGGGTGTTGAGGTGCATGAGTTCTTTATATATTTTGGATGTTAACCCCTTATCAGATAAGTTGTTTATAAATATATTCTCCTATATTGTAGGATGCCTTTTTGTTCTGCTGATGGTGTCCTTTGCTGTACAGAAGCTTTTTAGTTTGATGCAGTTCCATTTGCTCATTTTTGCTTTTGCTTCCCTTCCTGAGAAGATATATTCAGGAAAAAGTTGCTCATGTTTATATTCAAGAGATTTTTTTTCCTATGATTTCTTCCAGGAGTTTTATGGCTTCATGATTTACATTCAGGTCTTTGATCCATTTTGAGTTTACGTTTGTATATAGAGTTAGACAATAACCCAGTTTCAGTCTCTTAGATGTTGCAGTCCAGTTTTGCCAACTGAAGAGGCTGTCATTTCCCACTGTATATCCATGGCTCCTTTATCATATATTAATTGGCCATATATGTGTGGGGTTATATTGTTTCATTGATCTGTCTGTTCTTTTGCCAGTACCAAATTGTTTTGATTACTGTGACTTCGTGGTGGAGCTTGAAGTGAGGGAGTGTAATCCCCCCAACTTTGTTCTTCCTTCCAGGATTGCTTTGGCTATTCGGGGTCTTTTGTGGTTCCATATGAATTTTAGAGCCATTTGTTCTAGTTCATTGAAGAATGCTGTTGGTATTTTTGATAGGGATTGCACTGAATATGTAGATTGCTTTAGGCAAGATGGCCATTTTGATAACATTAATTCTTCCTATCCATGAGCATGGGATGTATTTCTATTTATTGGTGTTTTCTTTAATTTTTCTCATGAACGTCTAATAGTTTTCAGGGTATAGGTCTTCCACTTTCTTGGTTAGGTTTATTCCTACGTATTTTATTCTTTTTGATGCAATTGTAAATGGAGTTGTTTTCCTGATTTCTTTTTCTGCCAGTTCATCATTAGTATATAGGAATGAATACAACAGATTTCTATGTATTAATTTTATATCCTGCAACTTTGCTGAATTCAGTTATTAGTTCTAGTAGTTGTTGGGGGGATTCTTTAGGGTTTTTTATGTACAATATAGTGTCATCCACAAATAGTGGCAGTTCAACTTCTTCCTTACCAATCTGGATGCCTTTTATTTCTTTGTGTGGTCTGAATGCCGTGGCTAGGACCTCCAGTACTATGATGAATAAAAGTGGTGACAGTGGGCATCCTTCTCTTGTTCCCAATCTTAGAGGAAAAGCTTTCAGCTTTTCACTTTTAAGTATGATGTTGGCTGTGGGTTTACTGTATATGTCCTTTATTATGTTGAGGTACTTGCCCTCTATACCCATTTTTTTGAGAGTTTTTATCAAAATGGGTGTTGAATTTTGTCAAATGGTTTTTCAGCATCTATTAAGAAGATATGATTTTTGTCCTTCTTTTTGTTTACATGGTATATAATGTTGATTGATTTGTGAATACTGTACCATTCTTGCATCCCTGGAATAAATCACACTTGGTCTTGATGGATGATCTTTTTGTATTTTTGAATTTAGTTTGCTAGTATTTTGTTATGGATTTTTGCATCTATGCCCATCAGGAATATTGGTCTGTAATTTTTTTTTTTTTGGTGTCTTTGTCCGCTTTAAGTATTAGATTTCTGGACTTTTTTATTCTACTAATTTGTCTATCCTTATAACAATAATGCACTGTCTTGAATAGTGTAGCTTTATAATAAACCTTAAAAATCAAGTAGTAAATTAGTATATAAGTCTTCTAACTTTGTTACTACTTTTTCAATATTTTTTGACTATTTTAGGTTCTTCACATTTCTATATAAATTGTATTAGCAGTCTATTTCTACAAAAAAAATAGTAAGTCTGATGTGATTTTGACTGCAATTACATTAAATCTATTGATCACTGGATACAATGTGACATCTTTATAATATTGAGCCTTCTAACTCCATAAGCATGGTAAAACCATACTTATTTAGGTCTTCACTTTTTTCTCCACAGTATTTAATAAATTTCAGAGTGGAGGTCTTTCATATATTTTGTTAATTTTATTTCTAGTTATTTGTTGTTTTTATACTACAACGAGTGGTATCTTTAAAATTCTATTTTCCAATTGTTTCACTACTATACAGATATACAATTGATATTTGCACATTAGGTTTTTAAACTAAGACTGCTGAATTTATGTATCAAATATAGTCATTTTTTGTGATTCCTTTATATATGTAATCATGTCATTGTGAATAGTTTTACCTCATCATTATCAATGTGTTACTGCATTGAACTCCAATAAAATATTGAGGAGAAATGGTTTAGAGTAGAAATACTGTCTATTCTCAATTCTGGAATGAATGCTTTCAATATTTCACCATTCAGATGATGTTAACAAATGATGTTAGTGTTTTCAATATTTCACCATGAAGAATGATGGTATCTTTTTCAGAGATGCCCTAAATTAGACTGAGGAAATTCTTTTCTATTCCTAATTTGTTCAGAGGTTCTTCTTCCTTTCTGGAATCCTAAATGTGATTTCAACTTTGTCAAATGGTTTTCCTGGGATCATCATGTGATTTTTCTCTTTTGCTCTGTAAGTGTGGTTAATTACATTGGTTTTGGAATGTTAAAACAACCTTACATTCCTGGAATTAAGTCCATTTGGTCACTTATTATACTTCTTATATATTGTTATAACAATGGTAATATTATAATAAGAATTTTTGCTCTATTTATTGAGTGATTATGACCTGCAGTTTTCTTCTTTTGCTGTGCCCCTCTCAGATTTTGGTATGCTGGCTTTATAAAATGAGTTAGTAAATCCTTCCTTGTCTAAATATTTTTTAAATGAGTTTGTGTAAGATTAGAATTATTTCTTCCTTAAACATTTAACAGAATTCACCAGTGAAGTTGTTGGAGACAGGAGTGTCTTTGTGAAAAGGATTTTAATTCTGAGTTTAATTTTTAATGAATATTTAGAGCTCTTCAGGTCATCTATCTCTTTTTAATCAGTTTTACTAAGCTTTATTTTTAAGAAAGTTGTAAAATTTGATGTCATAAAGGATCTGTAGGATATCCTCTTTCATTCTTTATACTGGTTTTTTGTTTTCTCTCTTCTTTATTAGCCAATCTTTAGTAGTTTATCAATGTTGTTAATGTTTCTTAACTGATAATCAACCTTTGGACTTGATATTTATTTACTATTTTCCATTCTTATATTTATTATTTTCTTCTTTTTACTTTGACCTTTGTTGCTGTAATTTTCCTAGTTTCTTAAAGAAGAAGCTTATATAATTTATTATAGAATTTTCTCCTTTTCTAATATAAGCATTGAAAGATGATTTTCTCTCAGCACCACTTTAGCTGTACCCTACAAATTTTAATATTTGTGCTTTAATTATAAATTAGTTCAAAATACTTTCTAATTTCCTTTATGAATTCCTTTCAGAAGCATGTGTTATTTAGTAGCAAGTGGTTTAATTTACAAATGTCTGGAAATTTGCAAATATATTTTTACTATTGATTTCTAATTCATTTTATCATGATCAGAGGAAATATTTTGTATTATTTCAATCTTTAAAATTTGGGGGAGTTTGTTTTATGGTCCAGGATCTGGTCTCTCTTGGTTAATCTTTTATGTGTCTTGATAAGAATGTGTACTCTGCATTTGTTGATAATAAGAATTTTATGTCTACTGTCATGTTGGTTGATAGTATTGTTAAAATCATCTATTCCCTTTCTGATTTTTTTTGTTTCCTTGTCTATACCAAGGAAGGAGTGTTGAGGCCTCCCACTCTGATTGTGGATTGATATATTCCTCTCTTTAGTTCTGTCAATTTTTGTTGCATGTAGTTTGATGCCCTATTAGACACACATATATTTAGTTTTGTTATGTCTTCTTGATAAATTGGCCCTATTACTATGAAATGTCTCTCTCTTATATCTGGTAATGTTTCCTGTTTTGAAGTCTCCCTTGTCTGATTAACAGAGGTATACCAGTTTTCTTATAAGCAGTGTTTGCATGATATACCTTTTTCCTCTTTCAATTTGCCATTTATCTACATTTTTATATTTACTGTGCATTAACTGTAGATTACATTTAGTTGTTTATCCACTCTGATAATGTTGGTTTTGTAATTGGCATAGTTACTCCCATTTAAAAGTAATATAGTTCTTGATAATAACTGGGTTTAAATCTACCATTTTGTATTGTTTTCCTATTTCTCTTCTTCCATTCTCTCATCCTTGATCCTCCCTTCCTGCCTTCTTTTGTATTCATTGAGTACTTTTTAGAATTTCATTTTTTCTTATTATGGGTTTTTAATCTGTGTGTGTGTATTTTTTATGGCTGCTCAAGGGAATCACTATATATATTTATTAATCACAATGAGTAAATGAGTGGTGTAACATCCACCCACCTACAATCCACCCTACTCATCCTTTATCAAGCTTAGAACAACCTGAGCCCAGCATAGCCAAAGCTGATAACAAGCCAGTGGAGGGGAAATTCTTTAAATTCAGGTTAACATTGTGATATTAAGGAATCCTTGTCTAAGCTCTAAAACAATTATTCTTGGTCTAGCTGCATTTTTATTCCTTCCTTAATTCAATTATCTTTCCATCTAACAAATACACATTTTCTTATTTGGCTATAAGCTGGAATTGCCTTTAGAGATAAAAACTACAGATGCGTAGATACTATCCAAGACCTACTGAATCAAGATCTTCAGAAAGCTTCTAATACACAGATAAAAGTTGAAAACCACTACATTACTGAATGTCCATTAAATTCTAGACCCTGGCTATAAACACCAATCCATTAATGCCTCCCACCTACCTGCCACAGAGCAGGTTGCCTAACAACGATGTACACAAGTTCCGTCTCGCATCTCCTGATTATGTACAAGGCCAGAAAAGGAGAAAAAAAATCAGAAATTATACAAGTTCATTAGGTTTCTAATAGGTTTTTTTTCTTTTCTTTTCTTTTTTGGACTTTGTTCTCCTTGAGGCACATTTTAAATCAAAATAAATCCTTTAGAAGGGTGAAGAGAGGTGTTGGAATTGCAATGACAGAACCTAACAGCAGCAAAAGAAAATTATAAAAAAAATAAAAGAAGAAAAAATGAAAAAGCCTTATCAATAATGTACTAGAAAGGATTTCTTTAAAACAGGAGCATTACCTCTTCACACGCCTTCTCTGTGTGCTCTGTAGATATGCAGACTGGCTTCTGCAATCTTGGAAGGCCTGAATTATTTCTAAGCCACTGGCTCCATCTCCACTTAGTGCGTGCTTTGTTTGGTCAGTTATGACCATCAGCTAGCAGAAGCCAAGGGATACTCACTGCTTCAGGTGGAGTCTTGGGGCCCTAAAAGGCCAAGAAAGAAATCTGCAGCCACAATCAATACCCTGCAGTCTGTTGAATTTCTTCCTCTTTTCCATGGCGCAGAGCGTGATTCAGGGTTTACCATTCACCCTAAAAGCCTGGTTTGACTGCATCTCTGAGAGGCCTATCAGGGACAGCAGAAGCCTATTTTTCTGGTGGGGAAACCCAAACCACCTTCCCATCTAGTTTTGTTGCCCTGGGAGCTATACAGTCCAATAGAAGGAAAGAAAACAAAACTACAGCAAGGAGCGAGCAGCTCATGTAATAACTGTTATGTGAAACTATACTAGGGAAATATATTAGTGCTCTAATGATAGCTTAGACACTTGCTCCTTTCCAAATTACTGGTGTTAATGTGTGGTGCAGTGAGTGTTCATAATGTGTAATTTTACCCTGCTTTTGTTTTTATTCCATCCTTTCGGCAGACAAGAATCATGCGATTTTATTTTGCATGGCTGCCTGGAAAAATCAGATAATGTGGTAGCTCATGAAAACAGGCACAAGGTAAACAGCACCTGTTTAGAAGTGCTCAGCAGCCAGAATTCAAAAGGTCTACCAACTTCCCTCAACCTGTGGGCCTGAATGCTAGCCATAGGGGACAGGTGAGAGGGCTGATGGCACCATTCTGGGTGTACCTTGTAAGCTGTTCACTCTAGCTTACAGAAAGGCCTGCTGGAAACAGAGAAAGCAAGCTTCTCCCAAATCAGAAGCTTCAAATTGGAGGTCTGCAGGCTGGATATGACTCAATCAGGACTTCTGCAGCCCTGTGTGCACCTGTGCATGAATTAGAAAAAGGCATTCCTTCACCTGGGTAGACCTTAGCTAAAACACAATCTACCCAATTAAACATGGTAGTCCTGGTTGCCAGACAAGCTTTGTCTGCTTGTAAAATATCAGAACAAAAAAAAGAAAAGATTTTAAAAATTGGAATTGTGGCACACTGAATTCACATTCCCACTTGGCAGCTATCAGGGAAGATGAATAGCAGCTGCCCATTTGAGATGGGCCACATGCTCTCCAGTGAACCCCAGAACACTCCACTCCCTACTATCCTTCACCTGGCTCACTTCACTCACTGATTCAACTTACCAGGCACTAAGGGCAGTAGAGTTTGCAACACTCTCAAGGTTTCCAAAGCCTTTTTCAACACACACAGTCAGTGTTAAGTTTCCCTCTTGCCTTCCTGAAACAGTAAAAAGAGAGTCCGCGGGGCCAGCACTATGTTTATATAGAGGTTAAAATGGTGGGATCTGCAGTAAGATAGCAGATCACTTAAGGACCTCTTCTGCCACTTCCTGTGTGTATGACCTCCACCTGAAATCTGATTCCTACTCTCTTCTGCCATTCCTTTATGGTTCAGCCTGAATGGCACCTCCTCCAAGATGTTCTCTCAGACTGCCTCCACCTACAGAGATCAACCTGAACCTTAATACCAAAGGTTCTTACCCTGAACACTGAGCCCACATTCCACATGGCAGCTGTGAGTGAAGGTCAGTAAACAGCAGCTGCTCACATGAGATGGACCATGTGATCTAGACAGGCTTCAGGGAGTCCATGCATCTGATTGAAATGGAATGTGAAATATTGTATATATGTGACTTTCTGCATTTTGGGGAGGAGAAAGTAAATTAATCAGATCTCTAAATGAATATGTTAACACCAATAACTTCAAAAACCACTATTCACAGCATTTATCTGTACTACTAGTTTTTCCCATAGGACATGATAGAGTTGAGTTTTTTATATTTTATTCTTAATTATTATGTTTATTTATGTATCAGGTAAGATCATAGTCATTCTATAGTAACAAACCACCCAAAATCTCAGGAGCTTAAAATAATAAATGTCTAATTAATTCTCACACAAAATCCACTTTGGGGCTTGATGATTCTCCCAGGCTACTAAATGAGTTAGCTCATATTTTTATAGCAACTTATGCTTCAAAAATTGCCAAGAGAGGGGAAGAGAGGGATGGAGAATCTCACATCAATCAAATACTTCTTCCAGGAAGCAATGCATGTCATCTCTTCTTACATTTCATTGCGCAAAACAGCATGTTCTTACCACCTAACCTGGTGAGGGCAAGGAAGTTCTAACATCCATGTGCCCAAAGGAAGAGAACTGAAAATAACAGCAAACATCACTAATGTACCTGCTTCCCAGTTTCAACTAAAAGAGTATACTATTGACATAACTAACTAAGGAAAATGGTGCTTTGACTAGCAACCATAACGCTAAAGAAAAAAAGACCTGGATATAATCATTGCAGTATAGTTAGCAGTTTCTTTTTTTCTTTCAGGGACATAAGCTAGTAATTCTGGAGCAACATATAACTAGAAATGAACAAATATGTAAATAAATGGCAGATAATGGAAGCCAGGTATCTCACTACCAGAGAAAGAAATTTTCAAATAAGCAAGGGAAGAAAGCTAGAATTAAATCCTGGGTGATGAATTAGAGTCAGAGACAAAGGTATAAACTCATAAATTTTATAGATATATGTAGATAGATACAGAAATAATCATAAGTATGTTCATACACACTGGTTACTATTCATGCATATATTTCCTAGCTCCACCCACTAAGAGGTCCTACAAGCAGTGACACACCAATAAACAGCACACCCAGTGTCCATATCTTGCTTGCTAAATACCTTATGCATATTCCTCACTCCTCAGAGAAGCATTTCATTCAAGGGATGGAGCACAGAAAATACAAGATAAGTTTGATCATCTTGTACTGCTGGAAAGAAAGGAAGTACTCAGAAAACAAATAGGATGACGGCATGTCAAAAGGACACAAGTGCCAACCTGAAAGAGCTCTTAGTGGCCCAAGCTTGACCAATATGAACAATAAGATACATCACAATGTAAAGTATAAAATAAGTATACATGAGTCTGCAATTATAAATAAATAAATGGGAAAAAGGGAGAAATCTTTCCCACGCAGGAGTTAGAGGTTAATTCCCTTTCCTTTGAGTATGAGCTGGATTTAGTGACTTGATTCCAAAGAAAAGACTAGAGAAAGGGAAAAACAGTAACATTCTAGGAGAGAAAGCTGGCAGACACTGCCTTAACCAAATGTTCAATGTCAATATCACCAGAAATAAGTCATGTTGATATTATATAACCCATGATATATGATACAAGAAGAGACTTGGGTTTGAATCCCAGCTCTTACCACTTATTTCTGGGATTCAGTCTCTGTAGGCTTCAGTTTCCACATCTTTAAAATGGGGGAAATAATAAATCTCTTTCCACAGGATTTCTGTAAGCAGATATAGTAAATGCAGATCTCCAAACAGGATCTAAACAAAGCAAGTGCTCCTACATATGGACTACTGTTATATTATCCTTTCCAGCTCCCTACACAGAGAAGACCCTGAATACATTTCTTGGTTCTAATGTCTACTACTGGTTCTTAAGCCAGTCATTTCAGAGGTTAAGGATTACATTTGGCTACTCCCATATGCAGGATTTCTGGGGCATCTCACCCTTTATTAGGAGAATAGGAGTATCTTCTGGCATCTAAACCTGAGGGTCAGCTTTTGGGACACAAGGCAAGGCATGATTATAGGGTGGGTAGAAGCACTAGCTCTGGAGTTCAGATGCCAACAACCCCCAAGTAGCTGGGATGATCAGTTTTTTCATCACTTTGAGCCTCCTCATCTGCAAAATGGGTATAATGACAGTACCTACTGCAATGATAATTCAATAATCCATCTCCTATCGAGCTATCTGGTACATAGTAAATGCTCAACAAATTATTTGTTATTATTATACAAGAATATAAAAAGAGGTATGAACATATTCCCTATGATGAGAAGGACATTCAAAAATCTCTCACCCTATCTGGAAGGTTTTCTGGGGATCCACACAGGCTCTGGAGATGCAGGAACAAACAAAGATTCCTTTTTCTTCAACCCTGCTATCTGGGAAGGGGGTGGGGGATGAGCGCTGAGGTCCCAACCTTGGCATCTGGGCCCACTGCCTCTCAGAAACAGCTGCTCCTCCATCCCCTGCCATTCACAGACCAGAAGGGTTAGGAGAAGTGGATCTGAGCAGATGACCCCTCAGACCCACAGGTCAAACAAGCCTGGGAAGGGGAGAGCTCCAAGGAGCAGCAGCTGCTGTTTGTTGGGCTGACTCCTCTGGGGATTATTTGTTTAAGTTTCAATGAAATGATTTTAATTTAGCGGATCTATGTTATATGTTTAGTTTTTTCAAGAAAAGATTTTCAATCTAACCCCAGACCTCCCTAGAGGACGCTGATAGTAATTTAAGTACTCAATTATTTGGTCTGATATGAGAACAATTGTTAGAGGTCACAGGCCTGACCAGGATTTCCTATCTCAACCACCAAGACACTTCCTTTCACTTTTGTTATTATTTTATTGTATTCTTTTAAACAAATAATATAAATACATGACTCAAAATTCTAAATCTACTAAATAATTGTTTCCTACTCATCCCAACCATTAGTTCGCTCCTTAAAGACAATGACTTTACTACTTTCCAAATTTGCTTTCTGGATCTTTTCAAAGACTTGTTTTTGCCAAAGTAGGCAAACATATTATTATATACTTTTTTTGTTTTGTTGTCAATATTTCTTTTTAACAGGTAATATTTCTTAGATCCCCGTGATAGCTGCCATATTTTCGCTTCACTGTGCTAAACTAGATATTGGGTTTACTGACATTTAAAATGAACCAGTGCTTTATCACTAACATTTGCACTCATTTGAAAAATTGCTCTTATAGGTGATTAAGAACACCTAAACTATGTTGTATTATTGTATTGCATAGCAGCTAAAAGGAATGAAGTAGATCTATCTGTATTAGCATTAAATATCTACTAAAAAGAAATGAATTTGAGAATACTTATTTACACTTTGATACCATTTATATAAAACCATCCTAAAAATACTCCGAATTCATTAAGTGCCTACATAAAAGCATAAGAAGTTTTGTAGAAAGTTACATGCCAAACCAAGAACAATGGGAAAAGAAAAAAAAATGGATGAGAGTCAGGGATGGGTGGTCAAAGGGGTCATTAGCAGAGAGCACATTGTGCTGGGACAGACCATTAGACAGCACTTCTTGCTAATGGCTGGCGTCAATCTGATTAGTCAGTGCCCGCACCAAATTTTGTTAGGTATTTTGAATATCATTGGCCTTATCTCTACTGTTCAAATATTTTTAGCAAATGAATTCAGGTATTTCTTTTAAATTAAAAGTTTATATATAAGAAAAGAGTCTACAAGCAAGGCTTATGTATATTATCCACAAAAAGAGCTTAGTGAATATGGCTGTGTAGTCCACAGACTGTGGTCCACTGATCCATAATCCATAATTTTCCAAAAGCTAAAGGATGCTTCCTCAACACTTCTAGCTTGAGTCAAAATACATCTGGGAACCCCACCTCCAGCCTGGTATAGCCTTTCAGTGCAGTGAGATGGCCCAAATCACTACTGTTCAAATCCCAAACCCAATCTTCCTTCTCAGCCTGAGCCACTTGAATACTGAGAATAGGGGAGGAAAATCCCTATAGGTCTTTCCCACCTAACAGGCTGCAAAGGCAAGGACTGCTCATCAGAAGATATCTCTGACAACTTTCAGGGGTCAGCAAATTTTGTCATAAAGAACCAGATTCGGCATTGTGGACCAGACAGTCTCTATTGAAATCATTCAACTCTGACATTGTAGTGCAATATGGTGAACTGGTGTGGCTGTGTTCCAATAAAACATTCTTTACAAAAACAGGCCTGTGGTAGGCCATTGTTAACAAACCTCTGAGGCTGGCAATTAATATTGCCAATACTTAGCTTCATAACTCATTACTGGCCTGAGGTATTGAAAGCCCTAGACAAGCCCTTATAGTTTAGGAGATATGTACAGAGTAAAAGGCCCCAAAGGGATTCCACCCCAGCTTTGTCCAGTGACCCCAAAGATAAACGATTCTCTGAGGGTGTGTAATGTTCAGCTTCTTATACTCAAGAAATTCAGGTACTAAGTGGGAACAAGTTCATCCCAGACACCTGACTGAGGAAGTGCACAGGAGCCAGATGGAGAAGGGAAATTTCAATTTTGGTTCCCAATCTGTATTTCCCTCTCTGCATTGAACACTTGTCTCTTTAAGTAGAAGTTTAGAGAAGTGAAATGTAGAAGTCAGTCACAAATCCTACCTGGGTCAGGCAGACTTTCCCTGATAAGACCCTATCTATTGTAAAGCTACCACATCACACTAGAAATCTATCTTTATCTTAAGTAATAAGCATTATGCCTGTCAATCTTTCCATGGCAGGTTGACACATCATTAAACTAAGGCATGAGGATTAAAAAAAAAAAGGCCCCATCAAACCATCACAACTCCTATTTCTTTTACGTGTAACGATACAATAAAGGTAACTCTTAAGATGACAGGATGTCCTGCATTCCTCCTGACCAGCTCAGGTTATTCCAGGTTTTCTCCAACCATGTCACCCCAAATGGGGTGTCAGTCTCAAAGATGGTACTGAGTAGCTCAAGAAACAGAGCAAATAAAGAAAACATAACAGAAACAATCATTTTCAAGTCCTCCTAGAAATTGTTCAGATTTCTTTTGTACCCAATTAGGGATGATGGGAAGTGGGGGAAGATCTAAAAATTGTGATTAGTGTTTTCTTTCTCTCTTGCTCCCAATTAAAGAGGGGTTTCTTCTTTCACTAGAGATGCACAGTTATTAAATCATGATGTCTTTCTTTAAAAAACCAATTTATAGCAGAGGGTTCCATACTGCTGCCACTTCTGCAAGGTTGCTTATAATTGCTCCATGCAATGCTTTGACTAATTAAATCACACAAGAGATTGTTTCTTAGTAACACACCTGGTCCACGCTTTGTTGTTGGCTTTCATTAAAGCACTGTGTCTCATGCTGTCTTGTAGCATGAAAGGATATTAATCAGGTAAATGGCCATTAAAAGTCATATCAATGTTTGCTGTGCAGTGATTATTTTCTTAAATCTTGAACAAAGGAGGTTTCTTTGAAATCCAACCACAGGAGAGAACAGCCACGTTGAAATGGTTTTTCAACCTTACCAAGAAGAAGAAAAAAAGGAGCAAAATGCAAGGTGTGGCAAGAAATAAGATTATATTCGCTTTGTTCCACTGGGTTTTTGGGGCGAGGAGAGACAAGCTGAACAAACTGAAATCAGTGTACAGCAAGTGAGGACAACAGAAAAGAAGTGCTCTCTAAAGGCCCCCATTCCCTAAGAGAGGAAAGCCCCACTTTCGAGGCAATTCTGTTAATTAGGTTGCATTTCAGAGCTCTAGCTAGAAATAAAATTGCCCAGGGAGTCAAATGCTACTTGCATATTAAACTGAAAAGGAAAAATGTTGCTAAACATTTCCTTCTATCGACAAGGTACCCTTTATGGCCTCACTAATCAGGTTCTGTACCTGGACCTGGAACATGGTCATGCCAGTTTGATTCCCCAGTTATTCTGCCCCTCAGCCATGGAGCTGCCCTTATGAATCCATATGTATTTATATAACCATGCCCACTTCAAGCAGAGTAAACATTCCATTCAGGAAAGGAAGGATGGTGGCTGCATACACATACACTGCAAAAAAACGACTAGTTTGTCAAAGGTACCCACCTGGATCCTGCAAACCTTTTCTTCTTTTCTGCCATAAATGACCATTTTTTTTCTGGATTGAGCCCGTGGCCTCCCTGAGGCTGGGATAAAGTACTCTGCTGAAGAACCCAGGCTCTGGAATATAAATTCTGGGGTGGGAATCCCAAGTCTGCAACTTTGCCCTATGTGACTGGAACAAATTGCTAAAACCCTCTGTGTCTTGGTCTTCTCATACGTAAAATGCATAAAATAACAATAAGAACCTCTCCTACGATGATGAAAATAAAATGAATATTTTATATATAATATACAGTCCGAGATACAAATATTGTCTAATATATATATGATACATAGTAAGTCTTAAGTAAATATTAGCCATAATGCTTTTGATAAAAGGCTTACACAGTATATGCTTTTATTCAAAACTAAACACCAAATGGCAGACTCGGTAACTAAATACTCTTCAGCAGGTCACGCTTTATGACACCGTACTGAGAGGGTGTGAGCTTGAAGTGGTTGCACTGAATCTACAGGGAAACTAAATCAAAGGACTTACGGTTCTCTCAGTAGGTCTCCAGGGAGAGGCTTCTGTCCAAGCCCAAGTCCACCATGCCTGGGCTTCCCTTGAGGCCACTGTCCATGGTGTCCCCAGCACAAGAGCACCCCGAGGAGTGACAGGCCTGAGACGGAGCAGGCGCCCCACTCTCCACACGTGTGGTCCAGCCAGCCCGCAACGGGCACCGTTTTCTACTCTTCACGGAGTGTGTGGGCTGGCTGCGCTCTACAGGGCCCTCGTAGGGAGGAAGCCTCTGGACATCTCCCTTCAGCCCACCCAGGCAGAGCGGGAGCAACTGTCAGGACGCGGCCTGCAAGTGACAGAAAGGCCAACGCAGATTAGCTCAGCAAGAAAGGAAGGCAAGGGCTGTTCCCTGCTGGGAAGTCCAACTTTCATCGTGGCTCAGTGCAGAGGCTTAATACGTCTCCAGGTTCCGGTCTCTCTGCCCGGCGGCTGCGCATCTCCAGCGGGTGGCTGCGTTCCAGCTGCGCCGCGGGCTAGGCCCACACCTCCGGCGCTCACTGGAGAGCCAGGGCGCCTCTCTCCGCTCTCGGGGAAACTGCCCCTCATTGGCCAAGATTCAGTCACGTGCCCACCTCCGACCTAGTCTCCCTGGGACAGGGGGAGTTCGTATTCTGATTGGCCAGGTCAGGGCCACAGGGTATTTCTGGCTGTGGCCCTACCCTCCTAGGGGAGAGCTGCAGGGCTGGAGATGGTTACAGAGCTCAGAGGCTGCCTCGAGAAGTCACTTGAATGGCCACCGGCCGCGTGAAATGGCAGGCGTTCACTAGAGTGGAGGGAGTGGAGGCCTGGACTGGGGGGTAGGAGAAGAGCACGAGGGAAGGCGATCTCTCCTCAGGTCTATGTTTACTGGTCTACTGACTGCGGAGGTGACTTGGACATCTCGAAAAAGGCGCTGCAGTGTCTGCAGAAACTGACCGACATCTTGAAGGCTGTTGTGGTTCTCACATACCTGCACATTGAAAATCACATGAAGAGCGTTTTAAACATCTCAATTCCTCAACCCCACCTTTTGTTTTTTGGGTTTTTTGCTGGGGAGAAGGGAGGTTGGTAGGGTTATATTTTCAAAGCTTCCCCGAGTGATTCTGTTGCAAAGCCATGTTTGAGAACCACTGTCCCGGGGCATCTGTCTTCCATTCTTTGTTAAACATGCCCACAGGAGGAGAAAATTCACCCAGCTCCTGAGAACCCTCACTCTGGCTAACCAGACAAATTTTCCCTGCTCAGGGCCAATTCTAGGGTTCGGCGAATTGAGCCAGGGGTGCTTGGGAGGCTGGGGGTAACTATTGGATGGCGAAAAAATGAGTATATTAAAGGGCACCACACTTCTCTGTTTTGCTTTGGCACTGCTTCCTCTAACATCTTTTTATCCTAGCCTCAACAGCCAGTTGTCATCATATTAGCTTACAATACAAATTGTCAAAAAGGTAGATCTTATGGAAAATGTGCTCAGAGAAGGAAATTATTCTCCTGCCCTTAATCTCCCTGTGCACCAGTTTTACTTATGTACCCTTTTCTCCAGAGAAAGGGTGGGGAATCCTTTTTATCAGTTGCATAAAGACCACATTAGAAGTTTGTATGAATTCTACTTTTACTAATTACGAGAAGACAGTTGCCATTTAATAAGCCAAGTTTCTGGTGAAGAAGTAAAAAAACAGTGAGTATATTAGCTGTAAACCACCTCCACTTGCTAGAGTAAATGCCAAGGAAAGATACATCTATTGCTGAATTTCTAATCTGCTTTGATTCACTATACTGCTTGTGCCTACAACTTTCCTGTTTCTTTTTTTTTTCATCTATGATTTTCTTGAACCACTTAACAGGCTCAAGCAAGGCTTAAATTCATCAAGAGTGGGTCTATAATAGATCTGTAAGCAGGAAGTTAAAATATGTGTCTTGGGGTCATCACCCCCATGGGCATATTACATTCTCCCACAATAGCCATCCCTTGAAGCTGAAAGTAGAACTAGAACATGATCAAGATGCCCTCAGCCTGGTCTACCCAATACAAAAATTTTATATTATTAAAATTTAAAGGACTCCCTTAGATGCCACTCTCTTCCCCTGCCTTCACATGCTCAAATTTATTCTTTCATCATGAAAGTTTTACTACATCTTTTGTTTCATCCTTTACATCTTCTCCTGTATTTGTGAGCCAGGTCCATTTTACAGAACACTTTAATGTTTGCAATCCTGTTTTGAGCCTCACAGTCATCCTGGAATAATGGACACAAATGATGCTAATGATTCCATTCTTTAAGTTATGTCTTAATTAAACAATGAGTGTACAATTTCATAGCAGATTTTTGAAATACTTTTAACATATGACCACATGTTAATGGCCTTTTCTGATGGGCACATAAAATTTTGGCATAACCCCAAAACACAGATTTTTATTACCCACTATTATGTGCTACTGTACCCTCAGCTGGTCCTTGACCCCACCATGCCATTAAATAAGGATCAAGTCCAAATCCACACAGGGGTCTGGAGAGAGGAACAATTCCATGACAAGGGCTGAGTGGGGACTATGGCAAACTTGCTGCCATGAAAAAACAAGGGCCAAGTGTCCCACTGCCTCAAGAGAAACTGTTAATCCAGATCTTTGTGTAACCTCCACAGAATTAGGACAACAAATTGTTTTTACTCTTTCTCCTTCCTTTTAACTCTATAGGCTAAATAGGGCATTTTTTTTTTCAGGCTGAATTTAACCCTTGAGCAGTCATCTATGGCTCCTGCCTATCCCTAATTCTTCCCTTTTTCATTAGCTTGGGATTGGCAATGACATTATTTACTCAAAACAACCAAATCACTGTGTCCCAGGAGTTCCAAAGGGCTATGACAAATTATCTTTCCTTGTCCCTGGAAATGCCCTGCATCAAACAATTTTGATTACTGTCTCCATCTATTCCTATTGTGCTTTAAATATAATGACACTATATATACCCCACTGAATCGTAATTATTTGTGTAGATGTTTGTCTCCTTCTGGACAGTGAGCTACTTAAAAGCTAAAGCTGTCTTTTCCAACTCTCTGTCCCCAGTCCCTAGCTCACAATGGACACTCAATTATTTAATAAACATAGAAACATTTGCACTACTGCATTTAGTGAGTTAGAGAAGTGAATGAACACTAATATGACATTGCAAGCATGTACCTACACACACACACACACACACACACACACACACACCACCCCTACCAGTGTCATCTTCACCATGATCAAATCCTATGGTTTGGCCCACCAGGGAAAGTGAGCCCTAGGTTCTTTCAAATCAACAATAATAATGAATGTGATTCTGGGAATGGAAAAGGTAGGCAATGAGCTGGAACTGGATGCTGTCCCAGGTGTTTACACATTTAAGTGAGGCTTTTGAACCACATTTCCTCCTATTTTTTCTGAGCTTCCCTGATCAATCCCTATCTAGAAAGGTATAGACACACCCACCCTTCTTCCGTATTTCTATGTTGCTTGCCTTACCCAAACACCCTGTCCCTTCTCATATCCTATTCATCCTTCATAGCAGCTCAAAACCCATCTTATTCTAGAAAGTTCCCTGACTCCTTTAGCCCCAGAGAACCTCTTCCTTCTCCAAACTTTGGTAGCACCTGAAATCTAGCTTTTCCACTTTATTATATTTGGTCTTTTCCACTTTAATACATAGTTGCATTCCTAAGAAATTATCATTATGAAAGATGCTGTTTAAAAAACAGTTGTTTTGCTGGGGAAAACAGAAATTGGAATATAGATAGCTTCAGATTCACAGTAACAAGTTACATGTTCTGCACTAATTTTAAGAATTATAGATGCTTGTGATAGCTGTAAAATGAAAATATCACTGAACAAATCCAGTACTGGAATAACTCAAGCAAAGACCTTTGTCTTTTTATACATATTCTTAACACCTTTTTCTCATTCTTTCATTCAGAAAATATTTGTTGAGTTCCTACTATGTGCCAGGCACTGATCTAGGTGCAAGACATGCAGCAGTAAACCAAAGACAAGATCCCTGGGGGCAGTGAAGTGGCATTACCCTACAAATAAAGAGTTTCAAATAGCGATTAGTGCTGTGGGGAAGAATAGGCTGACAGGCCAGAGAATGTACATGTGAGTGAAAGAACAAGCTCATCCAGCTGATGGAACATGTAAAGGCAACATGCAGAGCCACCCAGACATAAATATTCCGTCACAAGTACAACAGCGGTTTTTCTGTTTAAATAGAATTTGCTAGCTCCCAAACTCTGCTGGTTACTTAACTTCATTTTTAACATTTTAAATGAAATATAACATATATATATATACAGTAAAGTGCAGAACCATCAGTGTACAGCTCAATGAATTTTCTCCAAGTGACTACACCCATATGTCTACTCAGATCAAGAAATCGAACATTACTACTCCCCATCCTCAAGAAGTCCCCTTTATGCTCCCTTTTGGTGACTAATCCCCCTCTTTTTATTTGTTTTGCATGGTTTTTGTATTTGTATAAATGGAATCATAAGGTATTACTTGGTTGTCCTTTACTTCTTTCTATATTCTACTGTTAATGGGCATTTGATTATTTCCAGTTTTTAACTATTAAAAATTCTGCTGTTATGAACATTGTTGTTCCAGCCTTTTGGTGCATGTATGCATATCTGTCTATTTACTATACAAGGAGGGTGTGTATTCAGCTTTAGTTGATACTTGATACTGCCCGAGTAGTTGTACTAACTTGGAGTACAACTATGGATATTTTTTCACTCCCTTAAAGTTGTCTTTCAAACTATGAAATTTCTTAATTTTATCTAATAAATGCATCCGTTTTTTTTCCTCATCGAACAAATGCTTCATATGACTTTTAAAGAAATCTTTGCCTACCAAAATCTCATGAAGAAGTAAAGCTACAGTTACACTGTAACAGCAGAGAGAAATATGTTTGATATCCAGGTGATCCATGTGGATCAGTTAGGTCTCCCTTGACTAATTTTCCCAATAAACACACAATTGCAGGAGCCATGGCTTGGATGGCCATGGTGACCAGGAGCTCAGACTGCTTGAGAATAAGGATTCAGATCATACCACCAGGTAAGCCACTGAGCCCAGCAGAGGTGCTGGCTAAGGCAAGAGTCTAGAGTGGCCATAGAAGAGGAAAATGGTGAGTATCAGTTACAGTCAGAAACCAGCTGCAAGTGGCCAGAGCTGCAGATTATCACACTAACCTTCTCCCTTTTCTTGGGACAAGAGGTTCATGGGAATCCTGGGAGAATTGCTCCTAGAAGTTATATGAAGTGAATCTGAATGGTACATGGGGTGGAGTATAGTAGATACTGTCATCGGCCAGGGATTGCCTCAGGGCCACAGACATCCAGCCTTGCAAAATGTATCTACACCTAGTTCTCTGAGTCTTTTATCCCTTTCCCATTGTCTGGTACAGTAACTCTTCACCATGGCATTTCTGGCTTCACTGGCTTTTCTACTTCGTTTCATGTAGGTTGTCACTGTTTCCATGCCTATAGAAGCCATGCTAACTGTGTTTGCATCATCTTGCAGGGCTCTTGCCAGGATGTTAAATTCTGTATCTTGACAGAGCCTCCTTAAATCAATATAATGTGTTGTTTGAATCTTCTCAAATCTCCCCCTAGATCCAGCACCCTGAGAATACAGTCCCATGGATATTTTCTGTTTCATGCTGGTAGATATTGGCTAGATCCTGCATCTCCTTTCAAATATAGACCGCTTTCTTGAAAGGCCCAGTATATCCCTATCCAGGTCATCTTGGAATTGCCCCATGTTATTTATTGTCTTATTGGTCAGAAGGAAGCTGGGAGCAGATTCCAGAGAAGGAGTTGGCATGTGTCTTGCAGGGGAGAGATGCCTGCACACATCAAATAAGGGGCAAACAATAGTTCATTAAGGGACGTATACACCATTTCTATAATTTCAGAGGTTCAGAGGAATCTTGAGATTGAAGGTTTTAGTCTGCTTTAATTCCCTTCTTTTGTGATAAGGGCCCAGGCATGACAGACATGCTGTCTCAGTCTTTTCAGGCTGTTAGAACAAATATCAAAGACTGAGTGGCTTATAAACAAACATTTCTCACAGTTCTGAAGGCTGTGAAGTCCAAAATGCTAGCACCAATAGATTCAGTGTCTAGTGGCAACCTGCTTCCTCTTAGAGGAAACTTGAGGCTATGTCCTCACTTAGTAGAAGGTCTAGAAAGCTCTGGGGAGGGGGAGCCTTTTTTATAAAAGCACTAATCCAAATTATGGTGGTCCTACCCTCAAGACTTAATCATCTCCCAAAAACCCACCTCCAAATACTCTCACTTTAGGAGTTATGCTTCAACATACATATTTGAGGGGGACACATTCAGACCATAGCATATGCCTAGGTGGAGAGTTTAACTCTTGGAGCTCTGTCACTCATAATGAGGTCCTGGACTATGGAAGATTCAGATCTCTTTATATGCTACCAAAGAGGCCCTATGGATTTCCTCCTTAACTTTTAGTTGCCAATTTATTACTCTCAGTCTTTGGTTATGTTTTTCCAAATGATTGGTGGAGCTTAGCAACTGCTATCCAAGCCCACTGGCCTTTTGGTCATGGTTACCACATGCTTCTGAAATGCCTGCTATTCTAAACAGCTTGTGAATTCCCTCCTGCTAGTATTCTGTCCCAGTTTCCCACCACTAAAAACTAATAATTCCACTGCTACTTCATGGTAGACAGGAACTGTGTTCTACATACCAACAATGAGTCCTCATTGCCACTCAGGCAGCAGGTGATCCAGTTCCAAAATCCCATCTTAGCATGTGTTTTCTACAACTATTTCTCGTACCAACTGTTGCAGGTTTGGTTCCCCAGAAAATAATCTGAGATGGAGATAGTGGGTAGCAGGTTTATTAGGCAGCTTTTGGGATCAACTTCCATGCAAGGGATGTAAATGAAGTAGAACTGAAAAGAGAGAAAAGTTAGACTGTAAAGCAATCTCAACAAAGGTGTCAGCCAACTCTGTATGGAACCTTATAGCTAGGATGCTAAAGTTGGAGTGAGAGAGCCAGGATTTTATGTGCCCAGATCCCGCAGTCATCAGATAAGGCTGTGCAGAAAAAGGGGTGTGGCCTTGAGCAAGATTATTCTCTTTGCCTGAAGCAATTGTGAAATGCTGGAATGCTGCCTTCGGGGAGCCCTCAGTGGCAGCCCACTTTAGAATGTATTTACCATGTGAATAGAATAAAAAGTAAGTTGACACTATCATTTCCCCTTCAACCCAAATACTTCTATTTCTTTCTCTTCCCTTATTGCATTGGACCTCTAGTATGATGATAAATACAGTTGATGACACTCAACATTTTTCAGAGAGAAAACATAACATTTTGTTCTTAAATATCATTTGTTATGTAGGTATTTTTGCATATAACCTTTTAGGATGTATGATTTCCCTTCTCAGTTTTTTTAAAAGATTTTTCTTGGAAACAGATGTCAAATTTAACCAAATGTATTTTCAGTGTCAGTTGAGATAATAACATAATCTATTGAGATTGTTCTCCTTTGTTCCATTCACTTGGCAAACTATAGCAACTTTAAAATGTTAAACCAAACTTAGATTCATTTCTGCACATCTGTTGATTTGATTTGCTAGAATTTTGGAATTTGATTTTTACATCTATATTTTTGAGAGATTGGTCTGCAGATTACCATTTTTTTGTAATGCTTTGTCAGATTTTGCTATCAAGGTTTCCTCTGTGCAGCCTTCATAAAATGAATCAGAAAATATTCTCTCTGCATAAGACTAGTATTATTTATTCTTTAACTGTTTGGACTAATTCACTAGTAAATCCATGTGAGCCCAGATTCAGTTTGAGGAAGGTTTCTATTGAGGATTCCTTTTCTTTACTAGATACATGACTATTCAGAATGTTTCTTTTATCTTAAGTCAGTTTTGAGAACTTGTAATTTTTTAATTTATCTATTTGATCTAAATTGTCAAGAGTTCCACTTAGATTCTCATCCTTTTAGAAGCCTCCTTCTGTTACTTTTTAATTTTTTTTCCTACTTTATCTTGAACTACTTTTGAATTGAAAATTGCTGTAAGTGGAAAGTGGCTTAGACTATTAGGCTCATTTCTCTGTACTTCCTCTCTTTCCAGAATCTTGACCTCTCAAATCTTTCTACCTGGTAGCTCTCTGATGCTTTAAAAAATATATTTTAAAAACTTTGTTCAGTGTTTCTAGTTATTCTTAGCAGGAGGATTGGTTTGCTCACCTATTATACATGAAAAATAGTCCCCATATTTTTTATTTATATATATTTTTATTAAGGTATAATTTTATACACTCTTATGAAGGTTTCACATGAAATAACAATGTAGTTTCTACATTCACCCATATTATTGAGTCCCCCCCATACCTCATTACAGTCACTGTCCATCAGTGTAGTAAGATGCCACAGATTCACTATTTGCCTTCTCTGTGCTATACTGTCTACCCTGCGACCCCACCACATCATGTGTACTAAACATAATACCCCTCAATCCCCTTCTCCCTCCCTCCCCACCCACCCTCCCCCACTCCTCCCCTTTGGTAACCACTAGTCCCTTCTTGGAGTCTCTGAGTCTGCTGCTATTTTGTTCCCTCAGTTTTGCTTCGCTGTTATATTCCACAAATGAGGGAAATCATCTGGCACTTGTCTTTCTCTGCCCGGCTTATTTCACTGAGCATAATATCCTCCAGCTCCATCCACTGTTGTTCCAAATGGTAGGACTTGTATCTTTCTTATGGATAAATAGTATTCCATTGTGTATATGTACCACCTCTTCTCTATCCATTCATCTACTGATGAACCACTTAGGTTGCTTCCATATCTTGACTATTGTAAATAGTGCTGCGATAAACGTAGGGTTGCATATGTCTTTTTCAAACTGGGCTCCTGCATTCTTAGGGTAAATAACTAGGAGTGGAATTCCATGGTCAAATGGTATTTCTATTTTTAGTTTTTTGAAGAACCTCCATATTACTTTTCACAATTGTTGAACTAGCTTACATTCCCACCAGCAGTGTAGGAGGGTTCTCCTTTCTCCACATCAT
>JAVSCE010019768.1:0-36577 GCA_032199065.1 Smutsia gigantea | reverse complement strand
CAAATAGAAGAAAAAGAAATGTAAATTCAAAATGAAAGAGAAAATTAAAAATCTGGACAAAAACAAACTGAAATATTAGTTGTGGGTATCTTTATGGGTGAAGGCAGGGTGATTTATTTTCTTGGTACTTCTCTGTATATTCCTAATTTTCTATAATGAGCATGGTACTAAATTTATATTGTAGGAAGAAATAAATAATCCTTTCTTTTAAAAGAAAAAGATAATTTGGGGGTTATTTTCCTGAAATTCAATTAAAAAATCTGTTAAAGTTAGGGGACAGGTGAAAGAAATTAAGATACTAACTTACAGTTATAAAGTAAAAAAGTCATGGGGGTGATGTAATGTACAGAATAGCAAATAGAGTGAATAATATTGTAATAACTTTGTATGGTGAGGGACAGTAACTAGACTTATGGGAATCATTTTGTAATGTATAAAAATATTGAAGCACTATGATGTACACCTGAAACTAATAGAATATTGTATGTCAATTATACCTCAATAAAATAAATAAATAACATTAGTTAAAAATAACATTTTAAAAAATTGAATCTGTCAAAAATAAAAATTTCACTTACAGAAAAATTAGGTTGACTAACATTTTATAATATTCTGCCCTTCTAAATTATACTGTATGTCTGATGTTTTTAGTTACCTTACATAAGCAAGAAAGTTTCATACATTTATGGTATTCCTTTTTTACTTGTAAATGCAAATTTTCCTGGAGTTGCTTAGTAACATCATAGAATGAAAAGCAATACTGTATTATCTTGTCATACACAGTGCACATTGCTATTATACTGTGAGTGAGATGGACTAATGACCCATCGTTTTTATTGGGTAACCAACTGATTTTTTTTCTCATTATGAGTAAGCTGTTATATGGAGAACTCAGAAGTTTAGTACAGCCGAGGCTTTGTGAATACCGTATGAAAGAGTTGCCCAGGCATATATAGTGGTGTGCTGGTAAACTGACTCCCTAAATGGGAAAGGGAGGAGCCTAAACTGTAGAATTTTCTAGTATAAATACTTCCACTGTGGAGACAATTTTGTGTTTTCAGTGCTTGAAAAACCGGCTCACAAAATTCCTAAAAATTTAAAAGCAGATGTCATGAGCTGTATGAGCCAGCTCCAGACCACCACTATTTAAGTTAAGGACTTAGTATTTGTGTGACTCAGTAATGTTCTTAATTCACTTCTTTCTATTGAAGTATAGTTCATATGAAGTATTATATTGGTTTCAGATGTACAACATAGTGATTCAACGATTATATACATTATTGAGCACTCATCCCTGCAAATATAGTTACCATCTGTCATCATGTAAAGATACTACAATATTATTGACTTTATTCCCTATGCTATACTTTTATCCCTGTGATTAATTTATTTTATAATTGGAAGGTTGTACCTCTTGTCTTCTTCACCTATTTAGCCTTCCCCCCCAGCCCCTCCCTTATGGCAGCCACCAGTCTTTTCCCTGTGATTATGGGTATTTCTGTTTTCATTTGTTCTTTTGTTTTGTGTTTTAAATTCCACACATAAGTGAAATCGTATGGTATTTGTCTTTCTCTGCTTGGTTTATTTCACTTAGCACAGTACCCTCTAGGTCATTCCATGTTGTTGCAAATGGCAAGATTTCATTCTTTTTATGGCTGAGTAATAGTCCATTGCATATATGTCCCATCTTTTCTTTATCTATTCATTTATTGATGGACACTTAGTTTGCTTCCATATCTTGGCTATTACAAATAATGCTGCAATAAACATAGGCGTGATACATATTTTTTGAATTAGTGATTTTGTTTTCTTTGGGTAAATTCCAAGAAGTGGAATTACTGGGTCACATGGTATTTCTATTTTTAGTTTTTTGAGACAATTCCATACTGTTTTCCATAGTGGCTGCCCCAATTTACATTGTCACTGGCAGTGTACAAGGATATTAACCCCTTGTCAGATATATGATTTGAAAATATCTTCTCCCATTCAGTAGGTTGCCTTTTCATTTTGTTGATGGTTTCTTTTGCGGTGAAGAAGCTTCTTAGCTTGACGTAGTTCCACTTGTTTATTTTTTCTTTTGTTTCCCTTGCCTAGGGAGACATAGCTAGAAAAAATTTACTAGTGCAGATGTTCAAGAGTTTACTGCCTATGTTTTCTTTTTGGTGTTTTATGGTTTCAGGTCTTATATTTAGGTCTTTAATCCATTTTGAATTATTTTTGTGTGTGATATAAGACAGTGATCCACTTTCATTCTTTTGCAGGTAGTTGTCCAGTTTTCCCAGCACAATTTATTAGACTATCTTTTCCCTATTGTATATTCTTGCTTCCTTTGTCATATATTAATTGACCATATAAGTGTGGGTTTATTTCTGTCCCACTGATCTATATGTCTATTTTTGTGCCAGTATCACATTGTTTCAATTACTGTAACTTTGTACTATACTTTGAAAGCAGGGGGTATGATAACTCCAGTGTTGTTCTTCTTTCTCAAGATTGCTTTAGTTATTGGGATTTTTTCATGGTTCCATACAAATTTTAGGATTATTTGCTCTAGTTCTTTAAAATATGCTATTAACATTTTGATAGAAATTGCATCAAATTTTTGTGCAGTATGGTCATGTTGACAATATTAATTGTTTCTATCCATAAACATGGAATATCTTTCCATTTATTTTTGTCATCTTTAATTTCTTACCTCAATGTCTCATAGATTTTAGAGTACAGGTCTTTCATCTCCTTGGTTAGATTTATTCCAAGGTATTTTATTTGATGTACTTGTAAATGAAATTGTTTTCTTAATTTCTCTTTCTGCTAGATTGTTATTTATAAATAAAAACACAACAGATGCCTGAATACTGATTTTGTATCCTGTGACTTTACTGGATTCATGTATTAGGTCTCATAGTTTTTTGGTGGAGTTTTTAGGATTTTTTAATATATAGTATCATATCCTCTGCAAATAGTGACAATTTTAGTTCTTCTAATTACACTTTTTTCAAGTGACAATTTACTTCTTACCAATTTGGGTGTCTTTTATTTCTTTTTTTTTTGTATGATTTCTGTGGTTAGGACTTCCAGTACTATGTTGAATAGAAGTGGTCAGAGTGGGCATCCTTGTGTTGTCCCTAGTCTTAGAGTACAAGCTTTCAACTTTTCATTATTGAATACGATGTTAGCTGTGTATTTCTCATATATGGACTTTATTATGTTCATTCACTTCAAAGCAGAGAAAAGCTTGCTTCTGTTTCATTTTGACAATAGCATTTTGCCTGTTACTGGACCCCGTGCTATGTTGGAAGTACTGTAAGTATTATAATAACTGAAGCTAAGAATAATTAAATTAGTTGCTCAAGACTACACAACTGGTAATTAGTTAATTTTACAGCCTCTACTATTTTCTGTAGTTTTATTACCAAAATCCAGAATCTAAAAATCATACTTTTGTAAGCAATGTAGAGATCAAAATGCTTTTTTGTTTTATTTTATGGATAGCACTAAACTCATGGCATTACAAAAAACGTTATTCTAGATGTCAATAACCTTACATGCATTTGGATTATTCTCCAAAAAAGATCATATTTAAATAAAATTTCAAATATAATATGTTTTAGGATACACAATATACATATTGTTTTTGGTATTCTTTTTTTTTAATTTGGAAAATGTACAGATTTGGGAAAATGGGCACCTATATAGATAGAAAGATATTATTGTTTTGCTTTTGATGTTGCCTCTTGCTGGATAGTTGGTTACATGCAGAAAGAATAAATAAATGAGTCTTATGATAGTTCATACCTTAGAAACAGGAAGAGATATGCCTGCATAGGGAAAAGCCTAGCACATATGAATGAAATTTGGAAGCAATGAACCTTGATGTTTTGAAATTTAAGAATAAAAACTATTAAGAGTGGAACTTCTGGTTTTCAATTGGAGGTGAAAGAGAGTTGGAAAGAGAATTCCTCTTGAACTTACAATGAAAAAAACTGGACCAACAGCACGTTCACAACTTTTCTTCAACTCATTATAGTAGTGACATCTCAAGACAATCAAGTGCCCCAGAATCTAGAGAGGGACAGACATTTTCTTGGGGGAGATACGACCCAAGCACTGGATTTTCTGGACAAGATGTAATAGAAATTGATAAGAATAGTTCAGCTGGGGTGACTGCAAATTAGTAGAGTTCAGTAAATTATATATCAGTGACAGAATGTAAAGCTCCTGGTGGTTACAAGTACAGAAAGTCTACATAATTCATGTTTTTTCTTCACAGACCCTGCTTGATGATCACAGAAAAGAATGAGGGAGCCCTGAGAAAGTTTCCTTCATGTTGTATACATGGAGAATAGGAACAGTAGAGAAGATACATTACCTTGATGCCTCTTCCCTATCTCCTCCAACAAACAATAACCTTAATTTGTGGTAAAGGAAAAACAAGCACTGTCACCCTTAGGGTACTAGTGAAATGTGATTACATCTAGGGAAGGGGGAAGGATGGCGGAGTAATAGAGAGGGAAAATAATAGGTTCTGGGTTCAAAACCATGACAGGAGAAGGACACAATTAAAAGCAGTCCCCATGCATCATAGGTACAAAGTGCCTACTTACTACTGAGGCTTAATCAAAACAACAATGAATACACCCCACCCCATGCCTTTATGAGTCTAAAAAACACTAAGGAACAAGTAATATGCAAGACAGATGTCCTCCTTTAGAAGCAGTGCTAAGGGAAGACTTAAGGTTTAGGGTAGAACTGGAATTAGAAAATAAAATCCACTGCCAAACGTACTCCCATTCTAAATGCAAGCTATCATTATAGGATCAAATGGAAATGTTAGAAATGAAAAACACAGTAACCTTGATAAAGAATGATTTTTGACAGACATATTAGTAGATTTAATACAGCCAAAGAAAGAATCAGTGAACTTGAAGATAGGTCTTTAGAAATAACCAAAACTGAAACATAGGGTGAAAAATATGATTGAAAAAGAGTGACAGAGAAGACAGATGATCTAAGAGCTGTGGAATGCTAAATAACTGAATAAGAGATGGACTTTTGGAATCCCAGAAGGAAAAGAGCAAGAAAGAATGGAGAAAAAATATTTGAAGAATATAGGAGAAATTTTTTCTAAGTTAATGACACACACTAAACCATATACCTAGGAAATTCAGAGAACACCAAGCAGGATAAAATAGCAACACATATACAAACACAAATTCATCAGTAGGCATATCATATTCAAAATATTTGAAAAATATAGACAGTCTTAAAGGCAGTCAGACAAAAAAGAAATATACACAGGAGCAAACAAGAATTCCATACAGATAAAACAAAAAACAAACAAAAATTATGGGAATACATTGGCAGCAAATCTAATTCATAAGAAATGTTAAAGGAAATTCTTCAGGTAGAAGGGATACTATATAGAAACTTCATTCTACAAAAATAAGTAAAAGAAGCTGGAAATGGGAAAATTTAAGATAAAGTAAAATTCTTTTTTTCTAATTTTAATAGCTCTAAAATGTGACTTCCTAAAGGAAAAATAATTGCAAGTCATTGTATGGTTATGCATATGTAAAAATAGAATGCATAACAATACTAACATTAAGGATGGGACTGAAGATTGGGAATATATTGTTCTAATATCCCTATATTACATGAGGAATATTTTAATTTTATTTGTGGATAGACTCAATAATTAAAGGTAAACTGCAGGAAAATCATGAGTAGAATTTTATGAAGCTATGTAAACAATTGATAGATGAAGTGGAATCATAAAAGTGCTCAGTTAACTTTAGAAGAGAAAAAAAGAGAAAATAGAAACAATAAACACATAGAACACATAGAGGACATCTAAAATGGTGAAATTTAATTCAGTAATATCAGTAATCACAGCAATGTGCATTTTCTAAGCACAAATTAAGACCTAAATTGACAAAGACATGACTCAACAACATGATGTCTACTACAGATTTGCATTAAAGATAAAAGCATTAATAGATTAAAAGTAAATTGTGGAGAGATATCCCTTATAAAAATTAACCAATAGAAAGCTGGAATATTTATACTAATATCAGATAGAGTTTAGAAGAAGAAATATAATATTGGCAGGGATAAAGGTAGACATTATAGTATGATAAAGGGACAATTCTCTAAGTAAACATAACAATCCTAAAGGTGTATGCACCTAACAGCATGCAGATGCATGAGTGTCACAGTACCTAAGAGCTTCAAGACATGAGTAAAAGCTGATATAACTCTAAGATGAAAAGAATATTCATGACTTGAAAAACACTGTCAACCATATTGACATAACTGCTATTCAGAGAGGAGCAAACCACCCAACAGGCAGACGCTGGATTTTTCTCAAGTGAACATGGAACAGTTACCAAGATAATATATATTCTGAGCCACAGAAAAACCCTTTTAAATTTTCTTAAAAATATAAATTATTGCCAAATCCTCACCCCAACTATTGAATCACTGTGTTGTACACTTGAAACCAATATAATATCATATATCAACTATTGTAGCTTTGGGAGGAGGGCTTCCTTGCCCACGGCAAGTTCTTTATGAATTCAGTGAAACCAAATAAAGGCAAGGACAAGAAGCTGGGAATTAAAGGGGTTTATTCTCATAGCTCAGTCTCTCCTTGTTCACACCAGCAGCTCTCTTGGCCCCCTCCCTGTTCTCATGGCTCCAGCCCTGCTGCCCAGCTCTCCTTCCTACACTGCTTGGAAATCCCTCTCTCAGGGCACTGTCTCTTCCCCGTGCTCCTTGCACAGAGAGGCACTCAGTGGGCAGGTCCCTGGTGACTGGTGGACACCTGACCAATTGTGTACCTGGAATGAAGGAAAGAATGGGTGTTTCCTCTTCATCCTTACCCTGGGCTGGCAGTCCTGTGCCTTATTAGGCCCTCTGCCCTCAATAACATATCAAAGATGTGCAAACAGGCTCATATATACCGACAATGGGTGCTATTAAGGCCAGGCAGGAATCCTGGTCAGAAATATCCATTTTCTGCACAGCTATATTTCAATAAAAAAGAATGGGGAAGAAAAAAATATAAATCATATGGAGTTTATTCTTGAATTATAGCAGAATTAAATTAAAAATCAGTAGTATTAAGATATTGGGAAAATTCAGTTATTTGGAATAAAAAAATACTTCCAAATAGCACTTGTCAAAATGGAAGTCTCAAAGGAAATTTAAACAAATATTTTGAACTTAATTAAAATATAAAGTATCAATTTTAAATGAGGCATTTGAAGAAATGCTAGTGGGAAATTTATAAGATTAAAAAAAGTAGAAAGATAGCAATCCAGATTTCTTAATTTCTACCTTAAGAAACTAGAGTAGAAAAGAAAGCACAAGAAATAATAAAGTGGGAAAAAATTAAATTAATAATAGAGAAACAATCCAATGAAGTCAAATGTGGTTCTTTGAAAAAGTCAACAAAATTGATAAATGTCAAACCAGATTGACCAAAGGGTAAAAAGGGTGTAGACACATATTACCAATATTAGGAATGGAGGAAGAAACTTCACTACGAACCATAAAGACATCAAAATAGTAAGAGAACACTACTCTATACCATTAAATTTGACAACTTAGATTAAATTGATTATTTCTTGAAATACACCAACTACCAGACTAACTCAAAGAGAAATAGATAATATGAATAGTTCTACATATAGTAAAGAAATTGAATCTTTATCTAAAAACATTCCACAAAAGAAAATTCCAAACCCAACTGCTTTCACCATTAAATTCTATCAAACAAGGAGCAAATAATTACAATTCTAGATAATCTTCCAGAAAACAGGAGAGGAGCAGATGCTTCTTAACTTATTTGAGAAGATGAACATTACCCTGATACCAATAACAGACTGAACAAAAGAATAGAAAACTACAAATCAATATCCCTCATTAAAAAATATAGCAAAATCTTCAACATTTTAATAAATTGAATCCAGTAATATATGAATAGGATAAAATATGGGACTATGTGGGATTCATCTAAAGATGGTTGTTTCAACATTTGAAAATTGATCAATGTCATTTACCAAGTTAACACATTAAAAGAAGAAAAAATATCTGTCAACAGATGAAGGAAAAGTATTTGACAAAACTTAACATCTAATCATAATTAAAAAAAAACTCCTAAAGCCTATAATAGGAGGGAACTTCTTTAGCCTGATAAAGGCTAAAAAAATACTCACAGCCTACATACTTCACACTTAATATTGAAAGATAGAAAATTGTATGTCTAACATCAGGAAATATTCAATGACATCCTATTATTTTCTTAATCTTTTTCAATACATATTGGATATTTTAACCACTGAAATACCATATTGGATATTCTAACTAGTGAAAAAGAAAAGGAAAAGAAATAAAAAGTTCACTAATGGGAATAGAAGGAAGTAAAATGTCTATATTTACAGACAACTTGATTGTCTATATAGAAAATTCCAGAAAATCAGCAAGTATACTAACTCAGCAAGAATTACTAAGTGAGTTTAGTAATTTTGTGGGATGCAAGATCAATATGTGAGTCATGTGCATTTCTATGTACTTACAATCAATTTGAAATAAAAATATAACTTACAATAGCACAAAAATTAAACTATTTAGGTGTAAATGTAACAAAATATGTATAGCATCTTTATGATGGGAACTAGAAAACATTAATGCAGGAAATGAGTAGAGACCTAAATTGTTGGAGAACATTTTGGATGCATAAATTGGAAGACTCAGTATCATTAAGATATCAGTTCTCCCAGATGAATTTCTAAACGCAATGCAATCCCAATCAAAATTCCCCAGGAAGTTATTTTTGTAGATATCAACAAATGAATAAATATAGCCAAGACAATTTTGAAAAGAAAAAAAAAACAACAACAGAGGACTAAAACTACCTGATTTCAAGTTTTACTTTAAAGCTGTAATAATCAAGAATGTTTGGTACTGACAAAAGGCTAGAAAGAGAACAAACAGAAAAATAATTTCAAAAATACATCCACACAAATACAGTCAAGTGATTTTTTGATGAAAACAATTACAAAGAGAATTCAATGGAGAAAAGTTAGTCTTGTCAACAAGTGATGTTTGCACCATTCATTGGTTGCCTCTATACAAAATAATGAAGCTCGACACATGCCACATACTTTATACAAAACTTATTCAATGTATCAGAGACATAAATATAAAACACAAACTTAACAGACTTTTTAGAAGAAAACAGGAGAAAATCTTCATGGCTTTGTATTAGCGAAGACCATTTCGACATGACAGCAAAAACTCATTTCATTAAAAAGATGATACATTGAATTTTATCAAAATCAAAACCTTTTTTCTGGGAAAGATAATGAAGGAATGAAAAGACAAGGCACCAACCGAGGAAAATATTTGCAAATCATATTTCCAAAAAAGAACTTGTATCCAGAATATATAAAGAATGCATAACTCTATAATAAGAAAACAAACAACCCACTTTAAAAAGATTTAAATGGATATTTCATTAAAGAAGGTTTGTGGATGGCAACTGAACATAGGAAAAGATGCTGAGCATCATCATTTATCAGGGAAAGGAAAAGTAAACCATGCTTATTAGGATGTATAAAATAAAAACTGATAGTAACGAGTCAGGATGGAATAATTGAAACTCTATTGTCGATGGGAGTGCAAAGTGATACATGCACTTTGGAAAACAGGTTAGCAATCACTTAGAAGGTTACCAAATGACTAAGTAATCCTACTCTTAAGAATTAACCAAGTGAATTAAAAATGAAATTCGCATTAAAATCCTGTGTGCCAATATTTTTATCAACTTTATTCGTAATAGTAGAAAACTGGGAGAAACTCAGTTGTTTTTCAATAGGTGAATGGATAAACAAATCATCATACATACTACTGAGCAATATAAAGAAATTAACTATGGGTTCATGTAACAACATGGATGAATCTTACATGAATTTCATTAAGGAAGAGAAGCTAGACCAAAAGGCTACATATTGTATGGTTGTGTGATCATAAGTCCGATTGCACACAAAACTAGGCAAGCTGGGATGGGGAAGTGCTTGAAAGAACAAAGTAAAGGCCCAGAGATGGCATATGAGACATGAAGGTTTACTGGAACTTATATGCAGGGAGTTCAGGAAGAGGTTGTGCACCATTACCTCAGACAGGGAGGGACCTGCTTAAATGGAATAAGGAAACAAAGACTACGTGTGTGCCAGAGGTGAGGGGAACAGGGACTACCTGTGTGCCAAAATGGGTAGGTGATTTATGACTATACTATGTGCTTTGTTAGAAGGGATCATTTTTGTGTGACCAGTGCCCTAAGGAACAAAACCTTGCTCAGAGGGGTCTGCCTCCCTGCAAGACGTTTCCTTCTATAAGGCAGGCCTGGATTTGGTCAGCCCCAGCTCATCAATAAATCATATACTTAGCATACTGCCCAAAGGAGAGGACCATGTGGCTATTCTGGGACAAAAGGTTAAAAGTGGGCAGTGCTTGTCCTCAAAATGGTCTATATTTGTATGACATCCTAGAAAAGGCAGATACATAGTTATAGACATTTATTAAATTCCATTTAACCATATCTTACAAAGAGTAAATCTTAGTAAATGCAAATTTAAAAAGAGCATTTAGGATGCCAAAAGAACCCAAGATGAAATATACATGACCTCAAATAAACATAACCATAATAAAAATGTATGACATGACTTTACTGAAGGGGCAGAGTATTAAAAGCAATTGAATTAAGTCATTTTGAAATTATCTTTTGCCTTGATACTGTAAATCTAAGTTTGTTTCTCACAGGAATAGGGGTTAGCAATTCTCAAACTACTTGTATTAAAAAAAATTACACTAGGGTTGAACAAATAAGTAAGTATATTGAAGATAATGAGATTCTCACTGTCAGAGAAGAAAGTTACAAATAAGCAAGGAAAAGGCTAGAATGAACTTTGTTGAGCTGGACTGAAAATGGACATAACATTGTGATCATTTCTCATAATGTATATAAATGTTAAATCACTATGTTGTACACCTGAAACTAATATAATATTTATGTCAACTATACTTCAATTAAAAACAGGAATAAAAAATTAAAAATTAAACTCTTGGCACACTAAAAATGGACATATCAGTAAGAACACTTTTAAAATAGAGAAATGAATATAAATATACATGCATACTCGGCCTAGTATACATACTATCTCTATCTGCTAAGAGGGCCTGAGACTGTGAACACCCCAGTAAAAATGAGCACACATAGCATCCAGATCATGTTTTCTAAATGCCATTCACCAATAGAAAGACCCAGTACTCCTTGGAGAACTGTTTAATCAGCGGTCTGGGACAAGGAAAATACAAGATGAGCGTGGGACATCTTATGATGTCAGAAGGTAAGTAAATGCTAGAAAAAAAGCTGGGGGTGGGAGGATGGAGGCCTATCAAAAGGACACAGGAGCCAATCTAAAAGAGCTCTCAAGTACTAAAATGGGAACAATTTGACCCACAATGTAAATAAGGATGTAATGGATTATAACCCCCAAAATTAAATAAATATCCATTTCATACTGATATAAATAAATGAATAAAAAATAACTAAATGGGAAAAGTATGAAAACTCTTACAGAAGAATCCTAATTAATAAATGAAGAAGGAATGGTGAAAATAGAAAATCACCATGAAAATGCTACAGTACTAATTGCTAGAAGCAAGTTCCATCAATAAATGCTAAAATTAGTGGGCAAAAATTTAAGTAGCCTCCAAGTATCTCCTGAAAAACATGCATTAATTACAAATTGGAAAATTAAAAACTTTACAGGGGAGAAACTTGGCTGACACCACCTTAACTGAAGTTAATGTGACTAGTCATAAAACATGTACTCCTTGTACAGAAAAGAGCACATGACCAGGATGAATAACCTCAACTAATCACTCAAAAACAACAGAAAAATTTCAAATGAAGAGGCATTCTACAAAATAACTGACCAGCTCTCTAACATGTCCAAGTCATGAAAGACAATGGAAAACTGAGAAACAGTCATAAACTGGAAGAGATTAAGGGGTGTGACCACAAAATGCAGTGGGAGATCTTGGATTGGACCATGTAACAGAAATTAAATAGTGGGAAAATGTTGAACTCTGAATAAGGTCTGCCACTTAGTTGTATTGCAGTAATTTCTTAGTTTTTTTTATTGTACTATAATATGTAAAATGCTAATGTTAGGGGAAGTTGCATGAAGGATATACAAGAACTCTATGTACTATCTTTGCAACTTCTCTTTAAGTCTAAAATTATTTCAATATGAAAGTTAAAAAACAATGGTTAGAATCCACTATTCTGAAGAGCAGCCACAAGTATATATAGAGTCTTGGACTCTTGGAGCCAATTTCCATACTTGAAACTTGTATTGTAAATTTAAATATTTGGGAAATAAGAAAGGAAACATCGTCAGAAAACAAAACAAAATAAAAAAAAGAAAAACAGCTTATCTGTATAGTACTTTATAGTTTCAAATAGCAATTATTTGTTCTTGAGTTCAATTATCCCACACAAAAACCTGTTGAGAAAAGTATAATTTTCTTCATTATGTAAAGAGGAAAACTAAGGTTAAGAAAGAAAATTCATTTCTCCAAATCACACAGCTAATTAGTCACAGAATCACGAATTTAACACAAATATCCTAAGCTGAAATTATGTGCATATTTTATTAATAAAACCTGATATGAATTTATCCTACATTATTGCTGAAATATATTTCATGTATAGAGGAGGAGGAGGAGTTCTCGGCTAATACAATTCTGTTTTTGTTAATATGTTCACAAGTTTAAGAAAATCCCTCTCCCATAACTAAAGGAATAATTAAAGCTGATAAAAAACAAATCCTAAATTATGAGACTCTGAAATCACGTTTTAAGAAATTATTTTGTTTTGTTTTAATTTTGCTAATGTTTACAGCAAGTGTTTGATACCTATTTGTTCATAATATTTGTCTTTCATATGAAGGTTTAAATTTTTATATTTGGGTTTATAGACTCCTTCGCTTGGGTTGTGCATTGGGGCATAGATCTGTTTATATTTATTCATTAGTGTGTTGCTAATTAAAAATGTGTTTCATTAAACTTGTTAAAAAAAGACAAGGGGAGAATGAACATGTTGAAATTAAGGACCCCTAGGCTATAGAATAACTTCAACAGCTGAGCTGTTAAAAATAATGTGGGCAGCAAAAGTGTCAAAAGTATCTATCACTTACTACAATGTATGAAATGCAAAATAAAGTGTACATGTCAGGTATGGCAGGTAACATTAAATAGCATTTTCCTAACTCAGACTATATATAGCGATTTGAGTCACTTGGATGTGGCTAATTCCTTGGATTAGTATCATACCTACACACGTTACACTTTTGATAACCTAGTAGAATTCTTGATTTTACAACTGTGTCCAGCCTGCCATTATTAATAGAAAAATGATGTCTTCCAATTCCTTACTATAAAGTGCTAAATTTAGTAATTGTTCTTTTATGAAGCATTACAAATCAAAAATTAGTTAATATAATATCTCTATTCCTGATTTAGCACTTGGGTAAATTGTGCAATAGGCAGATTTTGCCTGTGGCACCCTTATGTATATTTTTTATGCATTCTTGAGCCCTACTTTCTCCATTATCTCTAGCTTTCCAGTGTTCTCATGCTTCCTTTGTTTTCACTAATTCCCCAACAGTAGTTTGCCACCGATGAGTACATATGTCTAGTGTGATCCATGCTCCAAATTGCATGCCCACTCTTATATCTGCCATTTAAAATTCTTATTCTTCATCTTGGAAGAACTAAGCTAGGTTCTTGTCTATAAACCATCTAATTATTATGACTCACAATAAGATAAATTGTTGTTCCTAGTCATCCTATAAATGGAGGATACTTGTTAACCAAAAGCATGAGGTGACTATAATCATTCACAGGTTTCTGCATAGCATAAAAAGATGGATGCCTTCTGTCTATTAGGTATCCTCAACTGTTGTGTCTATCCTGTGTTCATAATGGTCTGAAGAGAAATGAGACTTTCAGAAATTTCTTCCTTTTATAGATTTATTACTGTAAAGCCATTTTGTGAAGGTGCAGGAAACTGACCATTATGACTGACCGTAGTAACTTCTATTGAAGAATATAGTCCTCCATTTATGCATATGAAAAAAGTGACTAGACTTTTGATTAAAACCAGCAGGATTGAATGGAAGGACTAATATTACAAGCAGAAAAACTGCCCCTGGAAAAATAAAGAGAAAAAAACTCCAAGGAACAGAACATAATTTTAAAAGTACAGTAGTATATTTCCTCAATTCTGTAAACTGCTTTTAAGATGTATCATCAAATAAATTTTTAAGGAAAAATATGTACAAATGGTTAAAAGTGCATTAGTCAACCCTGGCTGCTGTAACAAAATACCATATGTTGGGTGGGTTAAGCAATGGAAATTAATTTTCTCACAGTTGTTTGAGACCAGGATACCAGCATGATTTGGTTCTGGTGAGGATTCTGTTCACTCTTGCAGACTGTCACATTTTTGCTGTGTCTTCACATGGTACAGAGAGAGAGGGAGTGTGAGCTCTTTGGTATCTCTTCTTATAAGGGCACTAATCCTATTGCCTCAAAGCCCCACACCTATGACCTCATTTAACATGAATTATCTCCTTGTAGGCCTTATTTCCAAATACAGTATACACTGGGAATTAGGGCTTCAACACATGAATTAGGTGGGGACAAAATCCAGTCCAAAAAAATTGCATACTGATTTTAGAAAAGTAAAGGCAAAAGGCAAATAAGTGTGTATATTGGAATCTAGGAAATTCAAGAGGATATTTTAGGTGTAAGAAGTAGCAGGATTCTCTAGAAAAAGAGGTAGTAGAAAAATAGAAAAAAATGTGTTTAAAATTAAAAATAAAAGTGACAAAGAAATTTAAAAAATGAGCTGAATAGCAACATTAATAAAACTTAAAATAAAGTTCAGATATGCCTTTAAACATCAGGTAAGAAGATAAAGAGACACAAAATATGACTGAGGCATATGGCATGCAAGAATTAGATCCAACGTCATCTAACAGGAGTTCTTGAAGAGAGCAAAAGAAAAGAGATGCAAGGACATAACCAAAGAAGCACTTTTCTCAGAGCTGAAGAAAGGAACCGTTTTTTTTAATGTAAAAAGCCCACTGAGTATCAATCAATATCATTAAATAAAGGAAAAAAAACATATATATGGTGGTGATATTTCAAATTCTATGTTTAAAGAGTAAATTGCACACATGTTCAGAGAAAGAAAAATATGTTAATAACAAATGACTGAAAGTCAGAAATGCATCAAGTTTCTCTTCAGTATAACTAGCAAAAAGTAAAGCATTATTCACTAGGTTTAATTAGAAAATGATCTTGAAACTACAGTTTGAAACAAGAAGAAACTATCATTCAAATATGAGGACAAAATTAACACAATTTTGAACATTTAGGAATCCAAAAAATTCCATTCAATAACTCTTTCTGGAAAAACAAAATCAAAGAAAATGTACATAAAAGAAAATGAAACAATTTGATGAACTCTAAAACTATTTTTAACTTAGTTGTCAATTTTAAAGAAATTATAATTAATAAAATGGTGCTTAAAGTGTGCAGAAATTATGGGGTATGGTTCATCTTATAGATACTAAATAGATTATTAATAAAATCAGAGATTAAGAAGGAATTAAGTGAACATTTCTTCAAAAATTCTTCTCATTTGTCAATGTGGACAGAAAAAATAGCAATGAAAATTTGATTAAATGAAATTAATGACAAACAATTGAATAATAAAAATCACATATACTACTCCTTTCACTCTAAAGGAAAATGGAACAAAGGCAACTCTGTCAAATGGCAAAATCTAGAAAGGGAAAGATAAAGGAAGAACAACACTTAAACATGGTTAAGTTAAAGCACATTATATAATGACATAAGTATTATCCCATAATTAATATTCAAAAATATTAGTGTGTTAAATTCCCATACTGCTTCTTAAAGTCTTTTTTTAAATCACACTTTAAATAAAGGCAGAGTCAAAAAAATTACAAGAAAAATATTTAAAACATACAAAAAGAAAACAGGCAGATCATTTCTATTAGTCAAGGTAAAACTCCCAGTAAGAAAATCATTAAATTAAATGAAGGGTGATATTTTACATTTACCAAAGTTCTACTCAACCCAAAACATACAATAAGTCTAATATTTATGTAGCAGATAAAAAACATTTGAATATTATTAAGAAAATGTAAAGAAAGTTCAATAATCTTGGTATTCAGAAGGATTCCACAAACTAGAAGGTGCAAGAAAAGGTTATAGATTTTACTTTGTAAAGATTTCTTTACAGCAAAAGAATAGAAACAGATCTAGAAAATAGGATACAGGACTGAAGGAGAGATGTATAATGTGTATCATTGAAAAAGGGTAAGTACCCAAATATATAAAATAATTTTAGAAATTAATAAGATCCTGACAATCCCATGAAAAATGATCAAAGGAAATTAATAACAATTCACAGGGGAAAAAACACAAATAAATAATCTAAATGTTCTTCAGCCTCATTTGCAATTTGGTAGAACAAATCAAAACAGTAGTAAGGTCTGTTTTTACCTCTTGGATTGTCTAAGAATACCTCACAATCTAAAGATTGGATACTAGAATAACTTGAACCTGTATTTGGCTATTCACAGGGCCACTGTCCGAACACTGAAACATGGCTACATTTGCAGCTACCTTGTCTTTACTTAGTAAATCTTTGATGCATCAATCTGATCTGAAAACTCTGACTGTATCCAGAACTCTAGCTACAAAGGAACATTAGAAATGTAAAGAAATATTTGTGGCATTTTAGCCACTGCAGTATAGGCAGGAACACTAGAGATTATTGAAATGAATGTTCAGTGAGCCAACACATCGTATTCACCATAGAAGCTAACATAAATGTTAAGAAAATATTTTTGAGAGTGAAGCCTTAGAGGCATTTCCCTTTAAGAATAGACAAAAATGCCTTCTACCCATGCTATCATTTAATAGTGCAGTGCAATATCTAGTATATGCAACAGGAAAACAAATCCCCTTCGAAAATCAAAATTAGAAGTATAAGTTCTCAAAAAGAAGAGGAAAGTTGTTAATATTTGCAGAAAATGTAATGTCTATCTAGAAAGTCCAAGTGAATCAACTAAAAAATTATTAGCATTAGTAAAAGCTTATTAATATATTTGTACATAAGGTCAACATACAAAGTCTATTTATGATTATTTGATGTTTTTAGAATGAAAATACTCAGTGTTTTCTTCTTTTGTATGTAGCTTACAAGATATCATATGGCAAGTTATATTATAAAGTTGCTTCATTTAAAAGAAAATCACACTTGCACAGGAACATCCAGATAGAAATGTAACAAAATGCAATATTAGGAATCAGAGAGGTAAGAATGTGGATATTTATTCTTTTCAAAATGTGATATTTAAATCAGTAGAGATAGAATGAATGCTGGTCATTCCTGCCTATCCATTGAGAAATAAATAAACATAGGTCACTATTTATGCCATACCAAAATATTTCATATCATGACTTTCAGGTTCATTTCCAATATGCAAAGAACTTGGAAATCACCACTGTTGTCCTTATAAACAACTGGGCAAACTGAAAATATATGACTTTTCTTGATCCATCAAAAAAATGAGTTTGTAGGGCAAGCTATCACCCTAAAATCTGGAGAGAGAAGTGCATCCAGAGATTCACATCTAAGATCTACTTACCTGGAATAGAAGTCATTGGAGAAAACAATTGATAGGAACACTTACATGGTAATTCTGATGAGTTGGTGGAGACAGTATGAAGCTAGCATAAGGGTGAGAAACTCCTGGGGAGCACAGATTATGGAGGCACCCACATTTTTCATGAATATTACTTCTAGGAACCCGAACAGATTCTTATGTTGAAGATGCAAGAAAGATTCTGTCATGGTTCTAGCAGGAAAAAGGTCCTTCCTCAGAACAAGTTTCTACTCTCAAAGGGAAAACACTTTTCCAGATCTGTACCACAGCTGGAAGAAGGGAATCCTTCCACCTCAAGTCCCCTCTAGTCTTTCCACATCACTTAATGGAAAAACAGTCATCAGGAGTCAAGGCTTTAAGGTTACAGATTATAAGTGTGACGGCAAGGCATGAATGTACAGGGCAAAGGCAAAAAGCAATATCCTCTGGAGGTGAAGGTCACAGTCCCAAGAGACAAGCCTTTTAAAATTTGAGATTTAATCAGATTACAGAATGTTTATTCTCCCTTCACCTTATCACCGCATTCCAGTATAGTAACAAGAGATTAAAATGAAAGATCTGGAAAACAGAAAGTTTCTTTGAGGAGACATACATAGGGAAGCTAAAGGCAAAAATAGACAAAACCAAAGACACTAGAGGAATTTGAAGGCTTTGGCACATTACAGGTATAGCAAACAAAATACAGTCCAATTCTTAACTAGATTAACATATATTCTCATACTAAAGACCTACTACCTCATTTTCCCTTACCTGACATATCATGTCCACCTTCAATAAAAAACTGCAAGCCATGCCAAAAGGTAAGAAAAATGCAATCTGAAGAGAAAAAGATGATTAAGACAACACTCAGATATGATACAGATGATGGAATTATTAGGTAGGGAATTTAAAGTAATTAATGTGTTAAAGGCTGAAATGGAAAAAAAATTGACAAGTTAAAACAGGTAATGTAAGCAAAAATACGTAAACTCTAGAAAGGATCAAAAGTAAATGGTACATTAAAAACAAATACTGTAAAAGAAATGAAGAATGCCTTAATGGGGCTCATTTGTAGAATCAACAGAACTAAAGAATGAATGAGTTTGAAAATACTTCCCCAAATCAAATGCAATGACAAAAATGGCTGAAAAAAACAGGACAGGAATCCAAGAACTATGGGACAATTGCAAAAGTTGTGATTGGAATATCAGAAACAGGAGAAAAGGGGGATTAAGCAGAAGAAATATTTGAATTACCTATGCACATGAACTTTCCAAAACCAATGAGAAACACCATGCTAGAAATCTAGGGAGATTGGGGAATATCAATCAGTATAAATAGCAAAGGAAAGGAAGAAAGAAGGAAAGAAAGAAGAAGGATGGAGGGAAGGAAGGAAGGAAGGAAGGAAGGAAGGAAGGAAGGAAGGAAGGAAGAAAAGAAAAGATAAAGAAATGAGGGAGGGTGGGAGGGAGGAAGGAAGAAAAAAAGAAGGGAAGGGAGAGAGAGAAGAATGGAGGGAGGGAACGCAGAAGCAAAGAAGGGAGAAAAAGGAGAGAAAGAGGAGACAGAAAGGAAGAGAAATAATGATATAGATATAGATAGATATTGATGTAAGTCCATGGTAGCCATAAAATAATAGATACAGAAGATATACAAAAGAAAAGAGAAAGAAATCAAACAATATCCTACAAAAAAATCAAACACAAAGAAAGATAGCAAGAGAGGAAAAGAGGACAAAAGAACTACAAAATAGAAAACACTTCACAAAATGGCAATAAGTTAAGTCTTTCTTTTCAATAATAATTTTAAGTATAAATGCATTAAATGCCCCAATCAAGAGACATAGAATTGCTAAATGGATAATAAAACAAGGTCCAACTATATGTTATCTATGAGAGACTCACTTTAGATTTAAGGACACATATAAACTAAAAGTAAAGGGATCAAAAGGATATCTCATGCAAATGACAAAAGAGAGCAGTGTTGACTATACATATATCAGAGAATATAGACTTTAAATCATGAACTGTCACAGGGGACAACAAAAGACATTATGTAATGAGAAAGAATCAATTCATCAGAAAGATGTAACAATTATATATGCACCGAACATTAGAACACCAAAATACATGAAGCAAACACTAACAGAACTGAAGAAAGAAATAGACAACATTGTAACCAATATAATATTGTATATCAACTATACTTCAATAAAAAGAATGTATCAAAAAAGATAAATAGCAACAAAATAATAGTAGGGAGTTTCAACACTACATTTCCAATAATGGAAAGATCATCCTCCACTAATGGAAAGATCATCCAGGCAGACAATCAATAAGGAGACGGAAGACTTAACACTGTAGACCAAAGGGACCTAACAGAACATATATAGAATACCCCCTCAAAAGCAGCAATCTACATACTCTTCTCAAGCAGATATAAAACTTTCTCTAGTATAGTTCATATGTTAGGTCACAAGATTAAATATTAGCAAACTTAAAGAATTGTATGAAACTACAAACCAAAAACAGAACAATTGGAAACATCACAAATATATCGAAATCAAAAAAAATTTCCTAAGCAGCCAATGGGTCAAAGAGGAAATCTAAAAGTAAATCAGAAAATTTCTTGAGACCAATGAAAATGAAAACACACCATACCATAACTTAGGGGATATAGTAAAAGCAGTACTAAGAGGGAAGATTATAGCAATAAACACCTACATTAACAAAGAAAAAAATATTGGTAAACAACCTACCCTTACATCTCAAGGAAGTATAAAATTAACTACATATCAAGCCAAAAATGAACAGAAAGAAGGAAATAATAAAGATTAGAGCAGAAATAAAAGAAATTGAGACAAGGAAAATAATATAAATGAAACCTAGGATGTCCTGAAGGAATGCACCTTTGTCAATACCTTGATTTTACATTCAGAAAGATCAGTAATATTTTGTATTCCTGAAAATGCAGGGAGACAAACACCCATCTACTCTAGGAAATGAGAACTGTTAGGAATTCAGATCAATTTGAGGATTACTTATTAAAATTATAAATGCATACACTTTTTGACTCACCTTAGAAATCTATGCCACAAGCATCTTTGCATATGCAAATATGTTTTATTACTAATATTTTGCCAAAAAATGGGATAACCCAAATCTCAGTGAGTAATGCGCAGTTTAAATAAGTAATGGTATATCCATAAAATGAAATTTTATAAATTTATTAAAAAGATGATCTATAGTTATATATACTGATATGGAAATATCTCTAAGCTATATTGGTAAATGAGCAATGAAAGTTGCAGCACAGAATATATATTATGATACTATTCTTGTAAAACAAGAATTCATGTGAAAACATGTGCAAATAAATGCAAGAAAAATGTTAAACGTAAATAACAGTTACTTTGTGGGAGGATATTGGGATTTGGAGTTGCAGTTAATGGAGACTTTCATTTTTGCTCTAATTCTGAATTTTTTTTAGAAATAATTATGCATTGCTGCATAATATGAAATAGTATTGTGAACCTTATAGTTAGACAATATACACAATAATAAGTCAACATTATTTTATTTATGAATTATTTTTACCTAACCTGGTTGCATGTATCTCCTTTAGTTTTGTAAATGCTGAGTGTATTTATCCAAGCTATTCTGTACACAAAAAAAGTAGAGCCATATGTTGTTACCAAATCATTTAATTATTCACATTAGTGATAAGCTTACAATCTAAAGCAGATTATTATTTTGTATGTATCCTAAAGTAATGACATGTACCTCCAAGTTCTTGGATTATCAAAAGGGGATCAAGAACCACATCTATGGCCTCATAAATTTTACATATCATTGAACTCTCTTTGTAGGAATGAAAACTTAATTTTTAAAATATGCATGAAGAGGTCAGGTTAAAATACAGTAAAGACTGATGGGTAATATGACAGTCAAAGGGCTATAACACATCTAAATAGTCTTCAAAATATAAATATTTGAAGAACAGTATGTTTCCAACAATAGTAAGCATACCAAGTGCCCAGATCTTGGTTTCTAAAGAGTGTTCCCTGAAAAAAGGAAACAGGAATCTTTGAATAAATGCTGATTCTAGCGCTGGAGCAGGGAATACATTGATGTTCTCATGCCTTGGTAAAAGAATGATTATACCTACTCTAAAATGTTAAAGACCCATAGTTGACTTGCTATCCTAAGACTTAATACCTGACTGCAATTGAAATCCAGCCTTTGGCAAGTTTGCAAATAGGAGCTTTCCTGGAGGTTGTTGTCAGGAGTAATTAACAAGTTACAATACTCAAATGAAGAATATCAACTTCTCCATTCCTTGGATGGCATTGCATAGTACCCATGTTAAAATACTGGGACTGGGAAATCTCAGGGACTCTGGGGAGGAAAAGGAAATGAAAAGGTTTTCTCAAACCATGATATTGGATGTTTCAAGACAAAATCACAAACTAATACCAAAAAAGAATTGATTTTTAGCATTTGAGCTTCTCCTTTAATATCATCCCCTACTTCCCAAATACAGTTTTATTAAGAGTGGGCTTAAATCATGGGATATGGAACAAAAGGAAATCTTTATGATATTGAACCTAGAACTCTCTGGTTTTCTACCTGAGCTGTTAGAAACAGGTCTAAAACTGAGTAAAGGAATTCACTATAAAAATAAACAAATAAATAACATTCTCTAAAAAAACAAGAACCAGGGATCCTTGAGTAAATGGCTGATTGTAGAGCTGGAATAAAGAAAATATTGATGAGCCTAGATAATCTTGTAGCACTCAAAAATAAGGACACCTTCAAAAATAAAAAATATGGAGGCTTAACAAAGGGATACAGGAACCACCCTGAAATAGACCTCAAAGGTCAAACTGGAACAATTGTGTAACAAAATAAATAAAGTATTGGATTATAAGCCAAACCATAAATAAACATATGACTCTGAATTGATATAAATGAATTATTGAATAGATAGAAAAATGTGGGGAAAGAGACACATCTTCCTTACCGGAGAATTTCAAATAATATATGTAGATACTCTCCTTATTAAGAAGGTAGAGTTTAAACCTCCCTCCCAACCACATCCTCACCAGAGTGTGGGGTGAACTCTGATCCAATCCCAAAAAACAGAGTATGGAAAGGCAAAAATAGTGCTTTATGGCAGAGAAATATGACTTAAACAAGTGCTCAAGATCAATATCACCAGTGACAATTCATGTGCATAATTCGTTGTTAACCCTAAATCTGATAGGATGAAGGCACTTCACCTCTGTGATTTTCTTCCCCAAAACCCATAACACCAGCCTAATTATTTTAAAAAATCAGATGAATCCAAATTAATGGATATTATACAAAATAGCAGACTCTTCTAAACTATCATGAAATACAAAGAAAGACTGAGGAAACTGTCCTGGGTCAGAAGAGAATAAGGAGACACAATGACCAAATAAAATATGATATCCTGGATAATATTTTGGAACATAAAAAGACAGGTAGCAACAAAGGAAACGGAATAAGGAATGAACTTTGGATAATTATAATGTACCAATATTAATTTCTGAGTTTAGACAAATCATGTTTAAAAATGGGAAACTGCATGAAGCTACAGAGTCTGTAATATTTTGCAACTTCTCAATAAATCTAAAAATTTCCAAATTAAAACATTTATTTTTAAAATACTGTTGGTCAGAGGATTAAAGATGGCGGCATAGAGGTGAGACAGGCTTCCTCCTAAAACCACCTATCATATGAAAATATAACTAATACAACTACTCTTGAAAGAGCAACAGGAAAGAGGACTTCACCAAAATGCATACACCTGGAGACAAGAGCAGACCTCACAGAAAAGGGTAACATACTAAAGCTGTGGCCCTGTGGGATCCAAGCCCTTCCGACAACCCAGCTCACCAACGGGAGGAAGAGGAACAGAGCAGGGAGGGAGTGGAGATCTGGGAATGCTGAATTCCCAACTCCGGAGATCTGCTTTGGGAGCACAAACCTACATTTCATGGTGCTTGCACGATACTTTCATAATTAGGGGTTGGAAAGCTAAGACAGGCAGAATTCCTGGAGAGACTAAGATTCCAGCTGCTTGTGGAAAGCAGGGATCCATATCCAGCTGCTCTGGAACAAAAGAAAGGCGGGCAGTCTGAGAGACTTCCTAACAAAGAAACTCTTAGCAAGAGGGATGATAAAGGGGCAAGGATTGCACAGAGCTTACTGCTCAGGAGAAAAGACAGGTAGACAAAATTGTCCAGGTGCACTCTGCCCAGCAGGTTGGGAGCTTTCACGATCTTCAGGTGCTCCAGCTCCCTGGCTGCCTACACAGCTCCAAGAACCCCTTCCGTGAAAGGGAGCCTACTGAGCCTTTCTCCTGGCCACACCCACTGGGCTGGCAAACTGAGAAACCCTACCCTGGTGTTAAGCCAGCCAGAGGGAAGATCTGACTACAGCAACTAAAAACGCAAAGCACAGAGGCTTATACCTGTGTGCTTGGCCCACTGGTTCAGGCAGTGGAGACAGGCATAGCAGTCGGGAAGCAGGAAATAGCTCTTTCCTTCCTCCAGGCACCAATACCACTCCCCTGCAACCCCCGACATTGATTCAGGGGCTGAGAAGCTCCAGACAGTAGAGATTCTGGGCATTGGAGGGCGCCATACACAAATATGAAAAGCCAAAGGAACCTGGTCCAGAGTAAAATTATTAATACAACTCCTGAGAAAGATTTAAGTGATGTTGACTTCATGACTCTCCCTGAAAGGGAGTTCAAAATAAAAATCATTAACATGCTCATGGAGGTACGGACACATATTTACGAACTCAGGAATGAATTCCGATCAGAGATCCAATCTTTGATGAGCACAATGGATGGTATTAAAAGCAGATTGGATATGGTGAAGGAGATGATAAATGAAACAGAAACTAGAGAAGAGGAATACAAAGAAGCTGAGGCACAGAGAGAAAAAAGGATCTAAGAATGAAAGAATATTGAGAGAACTGTGTGACCAATCCAAATGGAAGAATATTCACATAATAGGTGTAACAGAAGAAGAAGAGAGAGAGAAAAAGGGAAAGGAAGTGTCTTTGAGGAGGTGATTGCTGAAAACTTCCCAAATCTGGGGAAGGAGATAGTCTCTCAGACCACAGAGGTGCAAAGATCTCCCAACACAAGGGAACCAAGACGTCAAGACATATAGTATTTAAAATGGCAAAGATCAAGGATAAGGACAAACTATTAAAAGCAGCCAAAGAGATAAATAAGATCACATAAAAAGGAAAGCCCATCAGGTTATCATCAGACTTCTCAGCAGAAACCTTACAGGTCAGAAGGGAGTGGCATGATGTATTTAATGCAATGAAGCACAGGGGCCTTGAACCAAGATTACTTTATCTGGCAAGATTATCATTTAAATTTGAAGGAGGATTAAGCAATTCCCAGATAAGCAAAAGCTAAGAGAATTTACCTCCCACAAACCATCTCTACAGTGTATTTTGGAGGGACTGCTATAGATGGAAGTGTTCCTACGGTTTAATAGCTGTCACCAGAGGTAATAAAACCACAGTAAAGAAAGTAGAACAGCTAATTACTAAGAAAATGCAAAGTTAAATTAACTATCCATAAAGTCAAACATGGGGTAAAAAAACAGTACAGAATATGATACCTAATATATAAAGAATGGAGGAGGAAGAAAAAGGAAAAGGAAAGAAAAAAAGAACCTTTAGATTGTGTTTGTAATAGCATATTAAGTGAGTTAAGTTAGACTCTTAGATAGTAAGGAAGTTAACCTTGAATCTTTGGTAACCACGAATCTGAAGCCTACAATGCCAATAAGTCCATACCTATCCATAATCACCCTAAATATAAATGGACTGAATGCACCAATCAAAAGACATAGAGTCATTGAATGTATAAAAAAAAAAGAAGACCCTCTATATGCTGCCCTCAAGGGACTCACTTTGAACTCAAAGACATACACAGACTGAAAGTGAAGGGATGGAAAAAGACATTTCATGCAACTAAAAGGGAGAAAAAGCAGGAGTTGCAGTACTTACAGCAGACAGACTTCAAAACAAAGAAAGTCACAAGAGACAAAGAAGGATATTACATAATTAAAAAAGGGTAAATCCAACACGAAGATATAACCATTATATATATCTATGTGCCCAACACAGGAGCACCTACATATGTGAAATAAATACTAACAGAATTAAAGGGGGAAACAGAATGCAATGCATTCATTCTAGGAGACTTCCACACATCACTCACTCTGAAGGGCAGATCAACCAGAGAGGAAATAAGTAAGGAGACAGAGGCACTGAATAACACATTAGAACAGATGGATCTAAAGACATCTACAGGACTCTACACCAAAAGCAGCAGAATACACATTTTTTTCAAGTGCACATGGAACATTTTCAAAAAAATATCATATACCAGGTCACAAAAAGAGCCTCGGTAAATTCAAAGAGATTGAAATTCTACCAACCAGTTTTTCAGACCACAAGTGTATGAAACTAGAAATGACTTACGCAAAGAAAATGAAAAATCCAACAAACACATGGAGCTTACTAACTGGCTCCTAAATAATCAATGGATTAATGAGCAAATAAAAACAGAGATCAAGCAATATATGGAGACAAATGACAACAGTAATTCAATACTGCAAAATCTGTGGGGTGCAGCTAAGGTCGCATTAAGAGGAATGTATATTGCAATACAGGCCTACCTCAGGAAAGAAGAACAATCCCATAAGAACAGTGTAAACTCACAATTAATGAAACTAGAAAAAGAAGAACAAATGAGACCCAAAGTCAGTAGAAGGAGGGACATAATAAAGATTACAGCAGAAATAATTAAAATTGAGAAGAATAAAACAATAGAAAGGATCAACGAAGCAAGAGCTGGTTCTTCGAGAAAATAAACAAAATAGATAAACCTCTAGCCAGAATTATCAAGAAAAAAAGAGAGTCTACTCACATAAACAGAATCAGAAATGAGAAATGAAAAATCACTACGGACAGCACAGAAATACAAAGAACTATTAGAGAATACTATGAAAAATGATATGCTAAAAAACTGGATAACCTAGAAGAAATGGACAACTTTCTAGAAAAATACAACCTTCCAAGGCTGACCCAGAAACAGAAAATCTCAACAGACCAATTACCAGAAACGAAATTGAACTGGTAATCAAAAAACATACCTAAGAACAAAACACCTGGACCACATGGCTTCACCGCTGAATTTTATCAAACATTTAGTGAAGACCTAATACCCATCCACCTTAACGTTTGCCAAGGAGTAGAAGAAGAGATAATACTTCCAAACTCATTTTATGAGGCCAGCATCACTCTAATATGAAAACTGGGCAAAGACACCACAAATAAAGAAAACTACAGACCAATATCCCTGATGAACATAGATGCAAATATACTCAACAAAATATTAGCAAACTGATTTCAAAAATACATCAAAAGGATCATCCATCATGATCAAGTAGGATTTATTCCAGGGATGCAAGGATGGTACAACATTGAAAAATCCATCAACATCATCCACCACATCAACCAAAAGAAGGACAAAAACCACATGATCATCTCCATAGATGCTGAAAAAGCATTTGACAAAATTCAACATCCATTCATGATAAAAACTCTCAACAAAGTGGGTATGGAGCTCAAGTACCTCAACATAATAAAGGCCATATATGACAAACTCACAGCCAACATTATACTTAACAGTGAGAATCTGAAAGCTTTTCCTTTAAGATTGAGAACAAGACAAGGATGCCCATTCTTCCCACTTCTATTCAACATAGTACTGGATGTCCTACCCATGGCTAACAGACAACACAAAGAAATAAAAGGCATCCAGATTGGCAAGGAAGAATTTAAACTGTCTCTTTTTGCAGATCACATGATATTGTACATAAAAACCCTAAATGATCCACTCCAAAATTACTAGATCTAATACCTGAATAAAGAAAAGCTGCAGAATAAAAAATTAGTAGTCAGAAATCTGTGGCATTCCTATACAGTAACAATGACCTAGCAGAGAGAGAAATCAGGAAAACAATTCCATTCACAGTTGCCTAAAAAATAATAAAATACCTAAAAATAAACCTAACAAAGGAAGTGAAAGACCTATACTCTGAAAACTACAAGACACTCGTGAGAGAAATTAAAGAAGATACCAATAAATGGAAACACATCCCATGGTCATAGATAGGAAGAATTAATATAGTTAAAATGGTCATCCTGCCTGAAGCAATCTACAGATTCAATGCAATTCCTATCAAAATACCAACAGCACTTTTTAACTAACAGAGAAAATCATTCTAAAATTCATATGGAACCACAAAAGACCCCGAATCGCCAAAGCAATCCTGAGAAGGAAGAATAAAGCTAGGGGGATTATGCTCCCAAACTTCAAGCTTTACTACAAAGCCACAGTACTCAAGACAATTTGGTACTGGCACAAGAACAGACCCATAGACCAATGGAATAGTCTAGAGAGCCTTGATATAAACCCAACCATATATGGTCAATTAATATATGATAAAGGAGCCATGGACATACAGTTGGGAAATGACAGCCTCTTCAACAGCTGCTGTTGGCAAAATTGGACAGTTACATGCAAGAGAATGAAACTGGATTATTGTTTAACACCATATGCAAAAGTAAACTTGAAATGGATGAAGGACCTGAATGTAAGTCATGACACCATAAAACTCTTAGAAAAAAACATAGGCAAAAATCTCTTGGATGTAAACGAGCGACTTCTTCATGAACATTATCTCCCCGGGCAAGGGAAATAAAAGCAAAAATGAACAAGTGGGATGATATCAAGCTGAAAAACTTCTGTACAGCAAAGGACACCACCAGTAGAACCAAAAGAGATCCTACAGTATGGGAGAATATATTCATAAATGACATATCCGATAAGGGGTTGACATCCAAAATATATAAAGAACTTATGCCCATCAACAAACAAAAATCAAATAATCCAGTTAAGAAATGGGCAGAGGACATGAATAGACACTTCTCAAAAGAAGAAATTCGATGGTCGACAGGCACATGAAAAGATGCTCCACATCGCTAATCATCAGAGAAATGCAGATTAAAACCACAATGAGATATCACCTCACACCAGTGAGGATGGCCAACATCCAAAACACAAACAACAACAAATATTGGCGAGGATGTGTAGAAAAGGGAACCCTCCTACACTGCTGGTGGGAATGCAAATTAGTTCAAGCATTGTGGAAAGCAGTATGGAGGTTCCTCAAAAAACTCAAAATAGAAATGCCATTGGACCCAGAAATCCCACTCCTAGGAATTTACCCTAAGAATGCAGCAGCCCAGTTTCAAAAAGACAGGTGCACCCCTATGTTTATCACAGCACTATTTACAATAGCCAAGAAATGGAGGAAACCTAAGTGTCCATCAGTAGATGAATGGATGGAGAAGATGTGGTACATATACACAATGGAATATTATTTAGCCATAAGAAGAAAACACATCCTACCATTCACAGCAACATGGATGGAGCTAGAGGGTATTATGCTCAGTGAAATAAGCCAAGTGGAAAAAGACAAGTATCAATGATTTCACTCATATGTGGAGTATAAGATCAAAGAAAAAAACTGAAAGAACAAAACAGCAGCAGACTCACAGAACCCAAGAATGGACTAATAGTTACCAAAGGGAAAGGAACTGAGGAGGATGGGTGGGAAGGGAGGGATAAGAGGGAAAAAGGGGCATTCAGATGTAATGTTGGGGGGGGGGCACTGGGAGGGCTGTACGACTTAGAGAAGACAAGTAGTGGTTCTGTAGCATCTCACTATGCTGATGGACCGTGACTGTAATGGGGTTGGGGTGGGGACCAGATGAAGGGGGTAGTTCAATTTCCATAATATTGCACATGTAATTGTAGATTAATGATACCAAAATAAATTATTAAACAATATATATATAAGCATGAGTGACTTCTTCCTGAATGCATCTCCTCGAGCCAGGGAAACAAAAGCAAAAATGAACTCATAGGACTAAATCAAACTAAAAAGTTTCTGTACCACAAAGGGCACCATCAACAGAACAAAAAGGCATCCTACAGTATGGGAGAATATATTTGTAAATGACATATCCGACAAGGGGTTAACAACCAAAATATATAAAGAACTTACATGCCTCAGTACCGAAAAAGCAAATAATCCAATTAAAAAATGGGCAGAAGACATGAAGAGACAGTTTTCCAAAGAAGAAATTCAGGTGGCCAACAGAGACATGAAAAGATGCTCCACATCACTAATCATCAGGGAAATGCATATTAAAACCACAATGAGATATCACCTCACACCAGTAAGTATGGTCACCATCCAAAAGACTAAGAACAACAAATGCTGGTGAGAATGTGGAGAAAGGGGAACCCTCCTACACTGCTGGTTGGACTGAAAATTAGTTCAACCATTGTGGAAAGCAGTATGGAGGTTCCTCAAAAAACTCAAAATAGAAATACCATTTGACCCAGGAATCACACTCTTTGGAATTTACCCAAAGAATACAACTCAGATTCAAAAAGACATATGCACCCCTATGTTTATCACAGCACTTTTTACAATAGCCAAGATATGGAAGTAACCTAAGTGTCCATCAGTAGATGAATGGATAAAGAAGAGGTGGTACATATACACAATGGAATACTATTCAGCCATAGGAAAGAAACAAATCCTACCATTTGCAACAACATGGATGGAGCTGGAGGATATTATGCTCAGTGAAATAAGCCAGGGGGAGAAAGACAAGTGCCAAATGATTTCCCTCATTTGTGGTGTATAACAATGAAACAAAACTGAAGGAACAAAATAGCAGCAGACTCAGAGACTCCAAGAAGGAAATTGTGGTTACCAAAAGGGAGGGATGTGGGAGGGCAGGAGAAGGGGATTGAGGGGTATTTTGTTTAGTACACATGGTGTAGGGGATCAAGGGGAAAACAGTGTAGCACAGAGAAGGCAAATAGTGAATCTGTGGCATCTTACTACACTGATGGACAGTGACTGCATTGGGGTATGGGTGGGGACTTGGTAATATGGGTAAATGTAGTAACCACATTGTTTTTTCATGTGAAACCTTCATAAGAGTGTATATCAATAATTCCTTAATAAAAAAAAATACTGTTGGTCAATATCCTTTCCTCTCATCCCTGCTTGCGTGAACTCCCTCTCTCTGTTTCTCACACATGCCCACACATGCATATGCGTGCATACATACCACTTCTGCTGACTAGTTTGCCAATCTCCAAAGCCTGACACAATATAGCTATTCTTGAATGTTATGAAAATGTCAAACAAGCTCTTTGCATTGTTTAGGCAGAATACAACTGACTGCCTAAGTCCATTTTTTTAAAACTTTTCAACTAGCTCCTTTGTTGTAGTATAGCACTTAAAAATTTTTATGAAGATATCTCAGAAAAGAATTTATATATTCAAATTGTAGTCAAATGCTTTATTGTTTAAATCATGACAGTTTGCAAAAACTTATTTTTGCAAATCAAAATTAAGATGTGGGGCTTACAAAACTAAATATCATGTTACTTGCAGGTTGGATAGTGTGCCATAACTTAACTGTGTGGTAGACTAAAGTGTTTTGAATCTCCATGTATTGGTGTGATGTTTAGTTAGAATTTCCAAGAAAATATAAAGAGAAATATTTGGAGTAAATATACTTAATATGAAATATGAAATCAGATTTTGTTTTTAGTAAGTATTTGAAGGTACTGAGGATAGAAGACTTTTGCTTACTAATGGAAAAGCATCACAACTTGGTCGTGAAGGGTTCATTTATGCAGTTAAGAAGTAGAATTTTATTTTATTTTACTGGCCTCTCTTGTAACAATGGCATGGACCATTTTTCTAAGACTGCTAACCAGATCTCTAATTAATGCTAACTATATTGGTGCTTTTGGAGAGATTTGACACAGTTCAGTAGGAGTAGAAGACCAACCACTGACTCATTTCATTTTGGCTCCTAAGTAGTCTCAAAATGGGAATAACCCATAGTCCCTCCTTCCCTGGCTGAAATTTGATTTAGTGACCTTTTAAAAGCAAAAGACTGTACCTCTATTTTGTAATTCCTACTCAGCTGTCTCAGTGACTTGTATCATGCTTAATTCAAGTATGCTGTGACTCTATTCACACAGCGCTAACCTAGAAGGAATGTAGCTTCAGTTTTTATACGAATTTTTTTTAAAGCAAGAATCAGATACTTAACTTGTCACTTACTTCACATCATACAACAGAAATGGAATTCCATCTTATTCTTAATGAACCATATTGAATCATACTGCTTTAGGTAAATTAAGTCCATCATTCCTTTGCATATAAAACTAATGTGACAAATAATGAGTTTATGGCCCTTGTATTAGATGAAGGCAACATTTCCTCTCTATTTTCTTGTCACATGTATCCGCAAAGAGGCAGAAGAAGGATCATAATTATTTGGGCTTCAGTTTTTGTAATGACATTATCATACAGTTTCTAACAATGAAGTCAGTAATTTTACAAAGATTTCACTTCACCAAATCAACCCAGTAGTAGTGGGTTTAAACACCTAAAGCTACAATGTTAAAGAATGTGATCATTGTTCTGAATTCCATTGACAAATTCTATGCAGAGGAATTCAGGTCTTCATTACTGGTAACTGAAGTCTTTTCTGAAAAAGATTTGGTTTGGTATTTGCCACTTCGGCCATCTACCAAAATAACAGGTATTTGGGAAACACAAAATAGTGACAGCAACCTTGAAATATATTCAGCAATTTATTGAAATGTTTCTTATGAACAAAGAGTGCAACCAATCTCTTCACTCCATTAAGTTGTATAGTTCCATCCATTTTCATTAGCTTTACAGCATCTGAATGGCACTCACTTCTAATACCCATCCCCAGCTGCTGTTGCAGATAAGAAAGTTTTGTTTTGTTTTTTCCAATTGCCATCATTTTTACTGATGTTCCTCCCTGGATCCTGATTTGCTGGTTTCTGTATGGGGAATGAGATTTCTTTGTGGGGGAGGGAAATGGCAAGATTTTGACTAGATTTTTTTTAACCCTCCACCACAAAAGACATTTTATATCTGTCTCTACTCTAAGCTTATATTTGAAAAGCATGGCAAAACTAGTTGATATGGAGGTAGCCAAGAAATAGGACAAAGCCTTATGTCCCTGTTGAACAATACTTTAGTCTTTCTAAAGTATAAAGAAATAGGAAATTGTAGGCTGGGGACATTCCTAAATCTGTGCATGGGACTTAAAACAACAGAGGCAAGAAATGTCTCAAACAACAAAGCAAAGGCATGTTCCAAAATGCTTTGCACTTTATGGCTTAATAATACTGTACTTCAATTCATTTCTTGCAGGTTCTATTGCTGGTTTCCCCTGTTCTGTTAAATGTTTGCAAATTCTTGTCTGAATTGAGACAGATATTAAATTTTGATGAAAAGAAAAAAAGTCATATTTTTTACAATTACCAACATGTGTGCACGGTTGTTCATGCACATGCACACACACACTGACATACCAAGATAGTGACCTTTGATGAATACTCAAGATTTCTAATAGAACCTGCTTTGTAGCTCATTTTTGTTTTTAGTTTTTAAAGGCTGACCTCAGTTTAATAAAATTTCGTGTGATTTATGACATACTAAAAGATATTTTCCCTGTACATCTACCCTGCTTCTCCTACTCCTGCTGTTACCACTAGCTTTTTCAAATACCTTTCCACAATAGTTAATATCCATAATTAGAGTTCAATTTACACAAGTAGAGTTACCTATTTTGGATCATTGCCGCTTGATGATCTTTACTAAGATAACAGACATTATCAGGAATGGAATGGCAGAGGTCAAGATCCTAAAGGAATGGTAAGTTTTGATGGAGAAAGGGATGAGGAAAAGGTTTCAGACATGAGACTTTACTGCAGTTGTGTAAATGTGGTATGATTGTGGATACCATACATAATGAGTCATTGCAATGAAGGCTCTGAGCATTCCTAAGGGGCACATCACAATTTCATTGTAAGGTAGCTCTTTATAGTGAAAATACTTGTTAGTGAAGTGCTCAGATCTTGAAAATATCACACAGAGTGAAACAAAAAGAAAATAAATATTCTCTATCTTTGTCTACATATATATGTGTGTGTGTGTATGTGTGTATACATATTTTTCTCTTGACTATCATGTTTGACTACACTAGTGCTTTTCATCTGTTATTTATGTTTCTCTTTCACTAGCCTACATGTTAACCTGTTAACCATAGAAAGTCTAATAATGCCTTTTTTGTTTTCTCAGTATTTTTTTTAAGTGGTAAGCAGAGCACAGAAAAGGTTAAGTGCCCTAACCAAAGTCAACAGCTAGTTAATGGTAGAGTGAATACTAAACCCAAATTCTGAGTACATCCGAGTAGTTTTGAAACTGTGCTCCAAGAATTCCTAGGATCTCTGGGAATTTCTAGTGGTTGTTGCAAGAGGAAGAGAACAAGAGACTGGTTGCGTCTCTGAATCTGTATATGGAGAGGTTATATGTAAATTATTAGCTTCTGTAGTCGGTTCTTTTGTTTTCACTCTCCCTAGTTGTTTATTTACCTTGGCACCCTTCCAACTTCTCTTTGGTGCCCTTTGCCTCATCCTCATTCCCATTTAAACTCATCTTGGCCTCGATTGTCCAGAAAAGTGAGACCACAGCTGAAACGTAAAGAAAAACAACAACAAAAAATATTACTGACATTGCATTTCATCCCAGATCCTAATATAAACCTTGAATTTGGAAGAATACTTAGCTAGCCATTTCTCCAGGTACAGGAGGTAGAAAAAACAGCAATCTGAGTTAGAGAAGAGGCAATAAGAATTTAGAGACCATGCAAAGTTAGAAACAATGTGGGAACCCAGTCAAAGATTTTGGGGTAGTAGAGAACATAATGCCCTTTAAGTTTGGAGAAAATATTTGAACCTCTTTCTCTGGTGAAACACAGATACCCTGCAAAGCTTATGGAAAAGTCCTCCTTTGACATCATGTTACAAGACTGGATAGTATGACATGTCTAACAACTGGAGTACCAGAGAGAGCCCCTTGTGTTTCCCAAATATCTGGAATGGCTATGCCAATACAAATGTTTTCCCATGGTTCTCAGGCATCAGGGGCAGAAATTAGCTGAGGAGGAAAGGAGCCAGCTGACCTACAGGGCCTCTTGTGGATGGTATGAGAGAAAGCTATAACATGATGTCATGGGTGAATAATTGAACAGGGAGTCAGACAAAGACACCATTACATCAAAATGATTCTAGCAAGCAAGAGAATGTAGCCCAATATTAGAATTAGTTGCATCTCAGAAAATCAAGACAAATCAAGATCAAGAGTGATGTCACTGTGGCATTTATATACGCCCCTTTGTAAGCTTAGAATACAGGGAGAAGGCAGGGACAAGAAGTATATCATGAATTTAATCGCACTTAAATTGAAATTACTGAGAAAAATAATGAGAGTGACCAAATTTGTCTGAAAGTAACTTGATTACTGTTTCTGCCTCAAACAAATGGGACTGCAGTAGAAATTAATTTTAATTTTTGAAAAATATAAATCAACACTTACACAGCTAAGTTCATGGTACTGTGAAATCTGAACATGGTATTAATATACCAACTTTCTGTATAAGACTTTATATTAACAGAGAGTAGTGAGAAACAGAAAAAAAAAAGGAGAAAAGAAAACAGGTTTGAATCTGCACAATACTGATAGTCTGCTGCCTACAGGGTAAAACATAGAGTGAGAAAATGGGCACATCAGCTCCTACCTAACAGTGTATGTATGTTTTTCTCAGCATTACAAGGATGGCAGAGGGTTCTTAAACTTTCATCATGGAAGGATTTAGTGTTAAAACAAGGTTGGCCTTGATGGTAACCTAGACTCAGCTTTCTGTAATATTAGAGCTGAAAATACCTTAAGGATCATCTCCATTTTACTGATGAGAAAACTGAGATAGAGAGCAGGAAAATTAGTCTCCTTAACCCTGCGCTCTGCTTATACAGCCATCAGTAGTGAAGGATTTTATTTGAGTTCTAGGAAATGTCTAGCCTGGATTATACTCACATTAAACAACAAACAAAAAAAACAATATATCATGGGATTATCATTAGGGTACCATGAGAAATAAATGAATAATTGAATGTGAAGTATTTTGAAAAGATTCATTACTAAAAAATGTGAAGGATCTCTATTAATGCCATTAATGAAATCATGTTTATGATTTCATATGTACCACATATGCCTAGGTTAGAATCTCTCAGAGAAATAATCTTTTTGTCTGAGTTAATGGCTCAAGGTGAAAATGAAATTATTCCTTTAACATATGGGGGATGGCTATTTTAAACACTACAGCATGGATTTGACTACCCTCTTCATTAGCTTAGCTTGCGTGAAATCCACAAACATTATTAGTGGTTGTAAAATTACCAAGCCTTTCTGGGAACTGACTACAGAATTGGACTCCATGACCTTCATCAGTCCTACAGCCTGCTTCACATTGACCACAGCCATAGTAATTTTTTTTATTATATCCAAATTTGTCAGGCATTAATTTCAAATGACACTTTGATTTTCATGTTACTGCACAGAACTAAAAAGAGAGCTTGACAAAATTTTATTACCCCCTTTTGTAACTTGGAAGATGTCAATCAAGTCTTTTATAACTCTTCCTTGT
>JAVSCE010019767.1:0-40617 GCA_032199065.1 Smutsia gigantea | reverse complement strand
ACATTTCTCTGTAGGTCCATCAACATGGTTATGACTTTTATTCTAAATTCTTTTTCAGGGAGGCTGTGCATTTCCATCCCTTCAGACTCCCTCTCTGGGTTTGTCTGGTTGATTTTGGTCTGAACCATATTCCTCTGTCTTTTCATGGCTGTATAATTTGGTCACTGATAGTTGCCACGTATGTCAGCTGGGCTCTTTAAGGCTTTAAAAAGAGAAGAAAAAAACAAGAGAGAAAGAGAAAAAAAAGGAAAAGTAAGAAAGAAAGAAAAAAAGAAAAAAAGAAAGAAAAGAAAAAACAAAAACAAAACAAAGCAAAACACCCACCGGACATAGATTCTGTGGGAATGCTGTAGGTGGCGCTATTGCCCCACTATTCCACAGCTGTGACTGCGCCGCTCTGCAGGGCCCTTTATCGCTCTGGCAGGGGTGGGAACGACTAGGAGGCTGTTGATCTCAGTGAGAAGTGTAAGTATGGCTACGCTTCCTCAGTCACCAGCTAAGGCGTCTGAAACTCCCCAGGACTCCCAGCCTGCTGGGCTGAGTGTGCTGGGCGATCCGGCTCCTCCGCTGGGCTCCTGTCTCTTTAAGACCGCTGAAGAAAGCGCGTGCTTTTTTTTTTTTTCCTTCCCGGGAGCCGGCTGCAAGCACCCTGGCGCATTCCCCGCTCAGATCCTGCCCCTCTGTCTCTCCAATCTCCGCTGCACTGCGCAGTGTGGGTCAGCACTCCCCGCGCAGATCACTGGGGCTGACTACTTCGCGGGGTGTACTTCCACTCCCTCCCAGCTCTGAATCCTCTCCTCCCGCCGGTGCGCTGGGGTGGGGGAGGGCTCGGGTCCCACCGGGTCACGGCTCTGTATCTTACCCGCCTCTTGGGGTGCCGAGTCCTCTCGTGTGTAGCTGCATGCTGTGCGCTTTCCTGTGTATTATCATCTCTCTTTTAGGAATAGATGTATTTGCTGTGATTTCGTAGATAAATATAGTGTTGGGAGGAGATTTCTGCCGCCCTGCTCACACCGCTGTCTTCCCAGAAGTCTCAGCAGGATCCCTTTTACTGGGTTTGGTACATACTTGCGGCCTGCACTATTCATGTCTGTCCCCATAGCCTCCTAACAAAATTGCACCAGTATATTTTAAGCTATACAAAGACAGGGAAATCATGTCTTCACCTTCCTGTTTTCATTGCAGAGCACATTATCTCAGGGCATCCTAGATAATAATGGCTCAACATATCTTTTGCATCCATTTATTATTCAAGAACACTCAACACTCCTTGTTGAGTGAGGGCAGATCTACAAAAGCCTATGTTTGCAGAAAGTGTGTAGATCAGAGCCCCGTTGGAAGGTCTGTTTCTAAAGTCCAATCTGTGTGACAGCCTTATGTGATGTCCCTTGTAAGACCAGCTCAGAAGCGAATCATTTTTGAACCAAGTTTCGGGCTGCTTGGAGATGAGGTATCACCACTTCCTGAGTGGCTGATGTGTAGCAGGAGATTGTCAGAGAATTACTGCCTATTTCAATCTTTGCAAATATTTTGTAAACTATATATGAGCAGGTCCATTTTGTATATAAATAAAAAGAACAATCAGAGAAGTCACCTGTCTCTGGAGGATTGCACTCTGAACTGCTGGGTCTGTTTTCATGATTTAAGTTTGAGACCTCACACTGCACCTCCATGCAGGACTTTGGCATCTCCCTGCTGAGGACACCTAAGAGCTCTCCTTGATGTTGTGAACTGTGCGTCCCCTTGTTGCTCAATGCTCCGATCCTTCCAGGCTATTTCTGCTCTGGAGGTACAGACCTAATTTGGCTGGAGTTGCATGCAGTGTGGAAGGTGAAGCCCGTGCATGGCAGAGGCAAGTCCATGCTCTGTGTCCTCTCATTATGGAGGATAATATTCCTTCCAAAGCCATGTCCTTCTACATGGAATGCTGCCCGCCTCTAAGAATTAGACTGTGCAGAGCTCCAAGGATTCTACTCTGCCATGAAATTTTTAGTTCAATTCACATGGAGTAAATTATAATCTTTTCCCATAAATGACTACTTTCCACAAATGGCAAGACTGCTATTTTTATACACTCATTCAATTTTATGCGATAGTCCCACCCTTATAATGACTAAACAGGAACATGGAGAATGTCTGTTGTGAAAAGGAAATTGGTTTTTCTCTTGAGCTGGCTGCTCATCAGCAATTCTGGAACTAAAACTTGTAATGACTTTGGTCACCTGGGAGCACACAGGTGGGGAATAATGGGGAGTGCCCATCATCAGGAGAACTGGAGATCAAGCTGCCCATGTAAGGGTAATATTTGGGAGGTGGCTTCATGCTTAGGACTCTCCATCATGCATGATACAAATGCTCTCCACCTGCTATCAGCGGAGGGTTGAATTCAGTGAACCCTGTCTTTCTCCTTCTTATAACTCACCTGTCCTGATCGCATCATGACCTTTTGGCCAGACCCTCTCCCTGTCACCCTTTGCTCTTTCAGTGTTAATTTACCAGCTGGCAAAGTCTGGTTATGCCATGCTGTCAAATTCACTTTAAAACACAAAGAAAGTTCCATCCCTCAAGTTCTTTCCTGATTAGCTACAAAGAGGTACAGATAAAAGGGACTGGCTGCACAGGATCCCTTGCATGGGAGAAAATGGAAATGTATATGTACAAATACTAAGGACATAGGATAAAGAGATTTGGGGCGCAACATTCTAGTATATTGTAGTTTTCAGCAGTGTACTGGACACGATTCAGTAAATAGAGTCACTGTTAAAACTTGCATTTTTTTTTAAGTTTAGACATTTGACACTACCTGGATTATGTTGGTTTCAAAACTCATTCATTGGAAGCTGTACCAGCAAGAAAGTAGACAAGGTCACAGGAGTTATCTTTCTTTCCATTCAACCCTGAGTTTCATTCCAATAAACAATTGGGGGTGAGCTACCAGAAATGTGGCTTGTGCCCAGGAAGCTACACTTCTGATATATTTTTAATGCATCCTTGGATTTATGCGAAGTGAATTTGTTTATACATTGTCTCCAAATATCATTCATTGACGTTTCTGGCCAAGGACAGTGGAGGAAAGTCAAGTATATTATGTCATTCCTCCTTAAAATCCACTGTAAGTGAAATCATGAAACCTAAAGGAAACTAAAACCTCTGTCTTTAATAACATGAGAACATTTTCACAGACCCAGTCAGAATGAGTCATGTCTGGTGATCGAACATGAAATCTAGGTTGAAAACAAATAACAAAAAATGATGGGTCCTTTTTTTCTTGAAGAAGAGAGCAGGGAAAAGCTAAGCCACCTCTCCAAGTTCATATCGCTGGCAAGAGAGTTCAAGATGCAGCTTGAAGCCAGGAAGAAGCTGGAGAGAAGGCACTACAAAATAAACCAGAAAATGATGAGAGGCACCTTTGGAGGAAAATAGAACAGACATGACTGATAGGACTGAATACAGTCAAGGTAACGGTGACTAGGTTTGAAGAACTGCACGCACACAGTGATGATCTAAGTACAAGATTGTTCCCTTGATTTTGTCATGTTTCAATATCTAGTGCCCATGTGTTAATTTTCATTGGAACAGTGGTATGTCTTTCACTGGAGGAACTGGCCACCTGTTTGCCAAGCACCTCTTCTTTCCTAGGACACGTACAGAGCACACATCCTGCCTGCCCTGCGGGTAGGTCCAGGGTTTATGGGATATGAGCATAATTCATGGGGCCACTTTCAGTCCTGCTCTGTAAAGTCCTCTGGATGAAATACTTCATTCCTTTTCCTTTCTCAGCTGGCTGGGATGCAGACAGGCATGGGGGCTTGAGAATTTGGTTACAGAAAATCACGGCATCCAGCAATGGATAGGAAATGGTGCCTGAACCATTCCTTGGAGGAGAATCATGTGTTAGTCAAGATGAGCTGTTCTGGACATCATGTGAGGGAAGCTTCTGTAGTGTTTGAGCCATTACATAGTTTGGGGTTTATTTCATCAGTAGGGTTACCTTATTGTATACTTAATATAGTGTATATTCAATAAGAGACTTGAATTACAGTTAAATTATAGTTTATAACAAGGGACAAGAGAGTTAAATGTTTTCTTCACAGATAAACTCAACTTAGACAAGAGTTAACATATTCCTGGAATTCCTCTACGTTCTCTTCTTCTCTCTCCTTTCTTGATTGATTCAGTTCTAAATCCACAGAAAAGGGCTGAGAAAGACAGGTGTCCACACCAGAGTGGGGAGGGAGTCCTGGTGGTCTAGAGCCAGGAGTCAGAGCTAGACTAAGGTGTTACCCCACAGGCTGCCTGGCATGCAATGCTAAAGCCCACACGGTGGTGGGGGGTACTCTGGAGCTAGATCACCTATGGCAGATTAGCTACATATAGGGAGAATGAGCAAAAAGCACATATATTTGGAAGAAGGAGAGCTAGATTTCTCACTCAGATAAGGGAGATAAAGTTAAGGATAGAGAAAGCTTGCACAAAGACAGTGGTGTGGCAAAAGAATCAGAGGTATCAGTGTTCACTCCTGATTTATGATGCAGTCAGAGACATAAATGAATATGGATATAAATGCGTGCACATGTTTCCTAGCTCTGCTCACCAAGAGGGCTTGGTAACAGGGAGGATCCCCATGGCCATGAGCACACCCAGGACCCAGGTTTTGGCATCTAGGAACCATTCTTCATGAAGAGATCCCGGGTACCCTTGGAAAAAAACAGCAGAGTCCACGGCTAGATCAGTAAATACAAGATGAGTCAGGAACATCACGTGTCAGGCAGTGCCCGCATGATGCCATGGTGTCAGAGGCTCATCTGGAGGAATGGTACGAATTGATTATGAGCCGTGGAATGACATGAGAAGCCACAAGACACCATTGATATAAATGAATAGAAAGTTGGACGAGGAACAGGATATCTTCATAGTTTGAAAGAACTGCCCAGTGGACAGTTCATCACAAAGGGCAAATGAGTGATTTTAAAGGGAAACATGACAGATGTTGCTCTAATCAAATGGTCACGATGCCATCTTCTGTACTGGTACTATGTTGTTCACCACATGATGGACCAAAGAGAACACATTGCTACTTTTGGGCCATTCCTGCCAATGACATATAACTCGAATGGAAGCATACAAAGGAGCAGACATACCCATTTAAGGGATATTCTGCAAAGATACTGCAAACTATAAATTACCGACATCATAAAGGTCAAGGGAAAATCTGAGGAACTGCTCCAGACTGAAGCAGACAGGAGAAACATTGTAGTCAAATGCATCATGTGATTCTGGGGTGAATTCTTTGACTCTAAAGGACATTATTGGGATAATTGGCAAAGTTAACTAAGGTATGATGATTAGACAGCAGTTACAGATTCCACATTATTTCCTTTATTTGATGTTAGAGTTTCCTCATCTGTAGAAAGTCCATAGTATATTTTCATTAACAAGGATGTGTCATGCAGCTCTCTTACTCACCAACATTTCCAGAAAAATAAAAATATTTCTTTGACTTCCTTAGAACTTTCTGTGTACTCGAGTTGTTTTTAAGTATTAAGAAAATGGATTATCAGTGTCTCCCTTCGACACTTCTAAAGAGGATCTGGATGCCTGTAAATATGTCAGTGGTACAGAAGTCAATCGTCCTGAGTTAATTTGTAAAATTGAATGCTATTACAACGTAACTGTCAGAAGGATTGAAGCTCACAGCCTATGTGAGAGGGGGAGTCCCCACCTAGGTAGGAGGAACTGAAAAAGTTCATCCTAGAAGTTACCTCTGATCTACTTGACTGCAGAGTTGAGGTGGATGCCTTCTACCAAGGAATGAGGGGCTGTGCCCTCCTGAAGCCACACCTTGCTTTTGCTTTGGAGCAGGATCATACCACCAGAGGCCATCCAGACCAGGGTCAGTGCTAAGAGCTATTGCTCTGTGATTTGCCAGACATAGGCACAGGTCCCTGGGACCAGCAAGGCTGGTGAGAGTCCAAATTCCTTCTCCTGAACAACCAGCAATCCTAAGCCTCCATTTTTTTTCTGCAGCATCACCCATTTGCTGCCACATTTCTTGCCTTTCATACCTTGCGTCTTTGAAAGACCACATCATCTTTATTGTTTTCATGATGACCCAGAATATCAATGCTTGATATTATGCTATAATTAGTCTTTAATGCAACAGAGAGGGGAAATAAATAAAATATATACCTATTATACAGGAGCAGGCAGAGTTATTATTTTCAGAAGCCTAGCTTTTATAGGTGAAACACTAACAGAAAAATTAAAATGCAGAGGCTAAGAAACTAAAGAGACATGGCTGCTTATGAAATTAACACAAATTCAACAATTTCCCCGTATCTGAGTAATGACATGTTACAAAATAAGCTGACAGGGAGATAATTCACATACATCGTCAAATATGCAAAAAATAAACTGCCTCAAAATGAACTCAACAACCTGCATACATTTTTTTAGAGAAAATGCTAAAACATTATTGATGTATATTAACTAAGAATTAAATATCGGAAAAACATGTTGCTTTTTCTTGGTGTGTTGGAAAGATGTCAATCTCCCTAAATTAATTTGTACATTGAAGGCAATCTCAGTATAAATATCAACAGGATTTCTCTGAATACGAGAAAAGTAGATTCTCAGAGTAATAAGGAAAAGACCAGCCCCTCGAGGTACTCAGAGGTATTGCAAGGCTGTATTATGAGAGCTGCTGGAATTGACACTAGAGTGTACATATAGTAATCACTGGGACCGAGTTCATAAACAAAGTGACATCATGAGGAATTTAGTACATGCAAGGAGAACAGCCCAGGGAGGAAAAGAGAGCACATTTAACAAAGAGATTTTGGATCGTGATCAGAAGGCCATCGGAGGGAAAAACACATAGATGCATATGTCCATGCATATATATGTGTATATGTAACTATATTTGTTACTAGATATAGTAACTGTATACTGTATATATACACAGACTATATTTTAAATAGTACTTGCATATCTAAATAGACATAGATGATTATAGATATAGATAGATGATAGATGACATAGATGAGGGATCAATGACAAATGACAGACATTACCATTCAGCTATCTATACCTTATTTTATTCCTTCTATAAACTTAAATGCAAAGGTAGAAATTGTGGAAGGAACAGGGTTCCTTTTCCAAGTACAGTGCTGAAGTGGAGATAACTTTCAAAGGAAGAAAGAAGTCCCAGATGCCGTAAAGATTTGCTGATTTGGCCACACATGAATTTGTAATTTCTGCATTCCAATACATGCCATAAATACAATTAAAAGACAATTTTTAATGTATTTATTGGCTTAGGTCATCCTGAATTTGAATGTGAAGGGCTCCCATGCACTTAATTATTTAGTATCACCTAAAGCTGTCAGAAAAGCACACTGATTAAGTGTCACTATGGACATGCTACATGGATGATAATTCCTTGGGTTCATCAGAAAGCCATACTCTCATGTATGAAAAATCCCCCTAAATCCAGGCAGGAACTATTTCAATTACCCTAAGGAAGTAAAATCAGCCAAGGCTCCTAGAATTTGGCTAAGCATAGACTGTGGGACTCAAAAGGAAAAATAAATCAACCCTATTGGAACTGACTCAACTACTAAAAAGCAGTCCAAGCTACAGAGTCCTTTGATTTCCATTTTGTTTTTGTAACGGTTTTATTAAGACATAATCCACACAGCATACAAGGCACACATTTAAAGTACACAATTCAATGGTTCCTTACACAGTGACAGAATTGTGCAACCATCATCCTACATCATGCATTATTCCTATCATTGCATAAAGAGAACCTGGGTAGTTAGGCTGGAGTTCCTCATTACCACACCCCTCCCAGCTCAGCCCTCAGAAACTGCAAATATACCTGCTGTCTCTGAGATCTGCCTAAGCCAGATATTTCCTATAAATGGAATCCCACAACAGGTGGTCTTTGTGACTGGTTTCTCTGCTTAGCATCCTATCAGTAAGGATCATCCACATTGTAGAGCATGTGTGTGTTCTTCATTTATATGGGATAATGTACCATGGATGGACCACATTCGTTCATCTCTCCATCCATCAGTAGAAATGTGACTGTCCACTTTATTCTTCTCTTTCAAGGATGTTTTGGCTATCCTGGTCCCTTACAATTCCCTGTGAATTTTAGGATCAACTTTTCCATTTCTGAAATAGGCCACTGGGATTTTAATGGGATTGCTCTAAATCCAGAGATGATATTGGTGAATGTTCCGAATCTGGACTATAGTAAGTGTTCCAAATCATGACTACAGGATGTCTCTCCATTTTTTTTAACTTTCCTTCAGCACTGTTTTTTTTAATGTTCAGAGGACACATTGTATTTCTTTCATGTAATTTATTCCTAACCATTTTATGATTTCCTATGCTACTGTCAATGGAATTGTTTTCTCAATTATGTTTTTGGATTATCCATTGCAAGTGTATAGAAATTCCACTTATTTTTTTCATATGGATCTCACATCCTTTGAATTTTCTATGTATAAGCTCATGGCATCTGCAAACAGGAATCGTCTTTTTCCTTTCCTCTCTGCATGCCTTTTATTTCATTTTCTTCCCTGTTGTGGCTGAAAGGTCCAGCACAATGTTGAGCAGAAGTGGGGACAGCATAAATCCCTGTCATGCTCCTGATCTTGGGGAGAAAGCACCCAGCCTTTCACCATTAAGTGAGATGTTAGCTCTTGGTATTCTGCAGATGCCCTGTAGAGATTTTTCCTGGTTTTCTATATGTAGGAGGAGCACTAAAATTGAAGTAATGGTCTGTTTAAATTTTGACATATATACATCCATTCATCCTGTACAAACCACAGACACTGAGATGTGTTACTCTCTGATAACTGATCTTCACCTTGTGTCAATAATAAAATGTGAATTCCCAAGCAGCATTAGAATTTAACATTCACCCAATTCACATTCAATTGTAATGCTTCCCCCAAAATAAAAAACAAAAAAATAAAAACAGACACATGACTTCTCCCGTGATATTCAAACACAGATTTTAACTATAATGTAGCAGTCCTAACAAAATTATTGGTGATCTTAGAAATTATTGACACGATAGTAAGAAAAATATACTTTTAACTTATGCTTAGTAAGTTATGGAACTTGTCAATTTCAGTTTAAAACCAGTAACTGCTATGGTACATCTGGGAAGCACTTCTCAGCTTACAAAGTATTTCCATAAACATTGTCTCAGTTTACCTCTCCATGTGGAGTCAGGTAAAGTATATACTTGAAGACACTATGTTTCAAAGACACCAATTAGCTTGTGTGAATGAACACAGAGTGAAGCTTATACTAAAAATTAAGTGTCTTAATGTCTTTCCAGAGTTCTCAACTCTTCTTTATGGCTTCCTTGCCCTGATGTTTGCAGAATTGTTTATCAATCGTTAACACCACCTGTAGTTCCTGCAGAAGGCAAAATAGTTTGATCAAAAAAAAAAAAGCATAGAAACTCTAAAGAACATTCAAATGTCCCATGGCACTGGATGGAAAATAAAAGCTGTATTTAAAAATATGATTATCGGCTGTTTGCACTGATTAATGTTAATTTATTTTTGCTCTTCAGGTGCTTTACTGGGGTGAGTTAATTGACCTGTGATGCTAGTTCTAAACTTTTCTGAATATACATTTTAGGTAAAAATGCTCCAATTTCTAGGATGGCATTCTATTTTCTCAACAGTTCAAAATCAACAATCCACAATTAAATCCATTTTAAAATATTGAAAGAGATAGCAATCATCTCTACTCTAGCTAGAGTTCAATATATTGCTCTGGGCCTTGAGTTTTGAGATATCTAGATCATGTTAAAGATTTCTAGGATATGAAAAAGAGTTTTTTCTGAGAATTTTCCTTGTAAAGATGGGATTTCAGGAGTGACACTGAGCTACAAAGAAAAAATGATCCATGGTAGAAGGTGTTCCAGACTTATGTCTAGGAAGCATTATTCGTAGCTATACTGCCTGTTGCCCGAATGTGAGGCCACGTGTTTGTTCATGCAAAGATAAATAATGGCGCTGAAAACATTCCTTTATGATTTATAAGAACACGCCCCAAACATATGCCTATGCTCTTGCATTATACCTTCCTGCCTCTTAGCCATACATGGGGGTGAATTCTTCTTTTGAGCACAGTTGCAATGGCCGGAGAACCCGGGCAGTCCCTGGGGAACTTGTAGTGCTATTTTCAGAAGCCAGGTAGCTCATTGCTTCCACCTGCAGCCTAAACTTGTATCCACACATTTGCTGATTACTCGACGTGTGTCTGACTTGCTTACAGAGCCTAGTATGATTTGGAAACTGCCATCGGAACAGGTGATGAGTCATGCGTTATACTTTAGCTTTCCAGTCTGCAGTCTATGCTGGTCTGAGAACACCAGTGGTGACATTGAGAAATATCCCAGCTCATTGCTTTGTGGATCTTCCCTGATTGATACTTTGGCGTACAAAAGTCATGCTGAGGTTGGGTTAAGGACTTCTCACAGGATGCTCCGGTCAGGATTCTCCAGAAAAACAGAACCAATAATACTATATACATATACTTTGTATCATATAACATACATCCATTAACATATACACACTATATGAAATCCTAGAGGTTTCCATGGAAAATAGTATACTTAAAGGCTTCTGACGGGTGGTTAGTTGTTACATACTTTCTGGAAGGGAATGTGACAATAGATAGCAAAGGCTTCAGAGAAATAAATTTGCTCTGACTTAGCAGTTCATTCCTAGAAATACACTGTACGCAAATAATCGCTGATGTGTGCAAAGACTTAATTGTATATTTTGTTTATTCACAGTGAAGAGGTGGCCAGAAGCTAAATGCCCCAAATGGAGAATTGTTAAAATAAAAAGGAGTTGAATTTCACTGTAGCTATTTCATGATGGGGTTCCATGATCGCTGATGACAGGGGCCAAACATGCAATGTAGGAATTAATTAAATGAGTTAAAAGGATTGGATGGATATAAATATAGCTATAGGGAGCTGTAGATCAGATACAAACACATAGATAGAGAAATACCTAAGATGGTGTATACCCCTTAGGAAACAGTGATGCAATTACAGATAATTAAAGTTTTCTTCTCTGAACATTTCTGGATGTATCAAATACTCTTTTAGCACAAAACATAACTTTTCAGTGGAGAAACCTAACAAATCCCACCTTGGCCTGGTGATCAAGTTCAACACCAACGGTGGTATCACGTGATGGAATGTCCCTTGCTAGGATGTGATAAACATGTCTCGCTTCCAAAAACCTGTTACAACCCCAGTCTACAAGTGAGAAAATCATCAGACGAGTCCCGATTGAGTGGCATCCTACAAACCTCTGAGCCACCCTCCCCCAAACTGTCCAGGTCATCAAAACAAACAAAGCCAGAGAAACTGTCACAGCCCAGAAAAGCATAAGATACCATGCGGGCCGAATGTGATGTGGGGTCCCAGGGAGGTAAGAACTGAAGAAGTAGGAATAAAGGAAGGACTTGGGTTAATGATACATAGCAATGGCGACCCTTTATCATGACAACTGTATGTGCATTTGTGTGTGGTGAGGAAATTTGGGAAGGAGGCAGATTCCAGCAGCATGCCTTTTTCTAGAGGTAAAGAGCTTTCAGGCTGGAATCTCTTCGTATACAACTTCCCATTCTTCCCCTCTGCCAAGAAAGATACGAAAGGGGTGCCTCCTTTGAAGTTAAGACCTTTCTCAGGGTCTGATACAGGCATCCCTGAGGCACACCCAGTCTGAAGAGTGTCAGTGCTTGGAACTCACCTCCATCTGCAAACAGCTTCTGTCCATGAATCCTCCTTGTTAATGAGAATGAACTAGAGTATTATTTTTACAAAAATATATTATTAAAATTGAGTCAAGAAGAGGTAAAAATCTTAGACAAATGGTTCTCAGGGGCATTGAGAGAGCTGTCAAAGAATTACACCATACAATGTTGTTTTAAATTTGGAAGCATAGGATTCCTGTAAATATACAATTTCTCAAGAAGAGAGAAAGAAATCTGGACATTAAAAGAACATGTCAGTACCAAATAAGGATTACTTCAGGAATGCAAGGTAGGTCAATGTTATAAAATCCAAATATATAGTGCAGTGTATTAATGGCACATGGCAGAGAGCGTAGGCAGTTTTCTTCATAAATTAGGTAACATTAACAAATCTGATAAAATTCAACAACCACACTTAATAATGATTCTTAATAGAACAGCAAGAAAAGGTAAGTCCTAATGTGATAAAGAGAGAAACTTACTTCAAAAATACAGTCACCTGAAAGGTGAAACACTAACTTTCCCTGAATATCCACCAGTGACATGACAAGAATTCTCACTCCATTTTTGTTTACAATATTTCTTCATTAATAGAAAGGGGGACATATTTGATAGGAGGAGACAAACTTTCATAGCTGACCAAAAGAGTCAACTAAAGTAAATAATACCCAAAATTATTTAAGTTCATTGTGAAGTTCAGTGATTAAAAAAATTTTGTTGTTGACTGTGAGAAGACAGAAAATCCATGTGATTTTTATGTTCAAACCACAACCAGTTAGGAAACAATGATAATGGTTTACACAATAGCCACAAACATGAGAATACAAATATAATTACTAAAAAATTTTCAGGATTTTTGTGAAGACTAATGGATTCTTAAACTCAGTAGGAGAATGTTAGGAAAAATAGACCTGATTTAATACAAACACTGACTAAAGGGAGAGACATGGCTCATGTAGGTCTAGGAAGAGTTAAATTACAAAGATAAATTTCACTCTAATTTAAGGCAAATTTATCAAACATTCAAGTTCTAATTTGAAGAAATGTTTTAAAATTCTCTTGGACATATGTATTTTGTAGATGATCCAAGAAAGTTTTAAAAAATAAAGGACAGGTTTTCTGAGATATCAAGATTGTTATAAAGTTAAAATCATGTGTAGAAAGCTTCTTCAGAGTCGAGCAACAGGGCATATTTATTTCCCATATTCATTTACAGACATTTAACTGAATAGTCTCCACTCATAACATGACGTAGCTCTAACTGACAAGGGGGAAATTCAGAATATATCAAATGAAGAAAATAGTTGAAAGCATAGTATGTCCACTGTGGTCCAAATTTGATTAAAACTACATATGTACACACAAACATGTTTACACAGAGGCACGTAAATGCCATATGCTTGTGCCTCAGTTGCTCCAAACGGATGCCATCATACCAGCATCTTCATTTTAGCCCAGGAAGACCCCCGTCAGAATTTTGACATCCAGGACCATAAGACAATACATTTGTGTTCTTTTAAGCAAGTAAATTCATGGTGATTTGCTACAGGCTCACCAGATAACTAGTAGGTTAATTCTCCAATGAACTGCATCTGTCTCCCTATGGGAAAAGTCCCATTTCTCATAAGGACCCAAACAAAAACAAACCAGTCTTGGCAAGGAATCAGCCCTGTTCTGCAGGGAAATTTCTTAGAGGCAAAGCCTGGATGGGATGACCTGGGGTCAATGGGCATAGGAATTTCCTATCCCTGATGAGACCTTGAACCACTGCAGATTTCCTAATTGACAATGAAATATTTTAATACTAAAAATGATATGTTAGAAGGGGCAACTTTGATTCACTTTAATAGGTAATCAAACCTTATGCCATTTTTTTCTTAAATAGTTTCAGACTCTCTGAAAATTTTTCTACATGCTCTTTCTTTGACACAGATAGGTTGGGCTAGAAATTTAAGTATTTCTAAAGCAAGAAAAGTCTTCTCTTTATACATTTACTATTTACATGTTTTTTTCCTTTTTCTTTATTTTTTTCTATAGTGCACATACATATGTATTTGTAATTTGTATTGTATGAGAGCAAGGAGAGGAAAAACATTCTAAGTGCTAATTAATTCTTGCACACACACAAAAAAGTTAAAGAAATTTTTTGGTAACCAGGTGGAGATATTATGACATAAAACAGTTGTTCTCAGACTGTGATCTTTAGACCAGCAAGGTGAAAATGTCCTGGAAACTTGCTGAAAGCAAAATTCTCAGGTATCGACCCAGCCTTACTGAGCAGAAAACCTAGAATTAAGAGGCAGAAGGAACCTTGTATATTAAACAGTGCAGTGGGATTCTTTTAGAGATAAGGCTCAAAGTGTCATCCATGATTTGGGTGGAAATATGCCATGAAGAGAAAATTAATACCAGTCTCACACTTACCCATGTCCCCACAATGGATGCCATCCTGGAATATCCTTTTCCTTGATCCTTTGAAAAGAAAAAAAGTAACATCATAAGTTATTTGCTCTTTCTGATCCTTTATGAAAAATAAAGAAGAATTAATTAATGAGATTCTCAATCCAACTATCATTTCACAGATTTGAATACTGCCCCCCTTTTTAAAAGAAGTGTCATTTTTGTCTGTCTGAGGTTTACTACCAGCTGCTTGCAAAACGTTACAGAAAAATGGGGCTCACATAGGCATTCATTTATTTTCAAAGGAAAAAAGGAGGGAGGAATCCATATCTACAAAGAAAGTTTCAGAATTAACTGGCATTTTATTTTTAAATGTGAATCAACAGATTATGGACATAATTTGCCCTTGGTGCATTTTTATTCTTAATCTGTTGTCATGTTTCTAAATGTCAGTATTATTTTTGAATTTTTGTTTCCTGTCTTGTAAACCATGTTGCATTTCTTCCCCTTTGCTCGTCCATAGCCAGTCTGTTGGCTTTCTTTTATGTTTCAGTGGTTAATTAGTTTCATGTCAAAATAATCTTTCCACCTAATTTAGGACTGCATGTGGCCTGGGCTTTGAATTAATAGGATTATTGCTAAACTTTAATTTCACTTTGGGGTGTCAGGATGTAACTCTAGCATTTCAAAATCAAACATGTTTTGTGCCCATTCCTCCTGAGTCCTAGACTGGAGTTAATAATCCCAACATCTTTAAGGTTTTCCCGTTGGAAGTACGGTTCTTGGACCAGTAACATTCTCCTTGCCTGAGAGCCTGCCAGAGATGTGGGATCTCAGGACCAAACACATGCCTACCATAGAATCTGCATTAGAACACGTTTCCCAGGTGTCTAGTATATCCACCGAAATTTGAGAAGCACCTGTTTAAAGCAAAGTTTCCTGAAGCCTTCAAGACGGGGGCATCTTACACAGCCAGGTAGGCAGGCTGGTAGTGAAGTAAGTGTCCCGTGTATTGAAACATCATACATCTTTGGTGTTAGGATGCATGGGTATTGTGTCAGGGGTGGGTGAGGAAGTTCGGTCCTAAAGCTACAATGACAGGAAGTAAGGGCATCTGCCTGTCCCAGTCCCAGTCTGGTGACTCCCTTGGACACATGGCCTCTGGTGGGACTGACACATTGTCCTCTATCTACACTTGGCTACTTCCTGATCAAAAGACAGGTGCATCCCTATTTGTTTTTATTTTACTTTTAAGAAATGCAAATGAGGAAAATCGTTAAAGACAGTCATTGTCACCAATTTCTGGCTCTTTAAAAATATCTGAAATTCATGATCACATTAGTTTTACTCCGTTGACTTTTAAGAGTGGAGAGAAAATCCTGTTCTTCGTGGTTTCCTATCTAAAGATTATGATCTACAATGAAAAGAGATACTCATTCTACAGAAATGCTTAAAGGCATTTCTCCTTAATTCCTAAACTACAGTACCCTGATATCTCCACTGGTGGTCATTTCTCTTTCCAAACTGAGGTAGGATACATCCACCCTGGTGAACACCTTTATTAGGAGCCTAGGGTCTGTGAAAGGCTGCAATCCCATCACAATGAATAGAGGGTATTTTTTCTCACTGTGTGGCAACATGCATATTTATATGACTATGGTGCCTCCCACCTTCTTCCTGTTCCCACAGATCAATCAGGCATGAGTGAAGGATGGATGAGATCTTGGGTTGAGTAATGATGCCTCTAACCTCCGGATGAGGGCATTTTGCAGAATCCGGGGCCCCCCATCCTGAAGCTAAAAGCATGCCCATTGGGGATGCTGATGGAGGAGCAGGGAACAAGAACCCTTGCAGATGGACTTCTGCTTCACATAAAGTGAGTGAGCAGATCAGAGGCCACGTGTGTGCACAATGCCGCTGCTTCCAGCCCGCCCTACTAATCCCTCAAGGCTGTCCTCTGGGGTGGTTCACACAGGACAGGGGATTATCTCGGAAAGGGACTTCTGCAAACTGTAAGCATCCTATGTGACACATGACAAAGGCTCCCTTGCCTTGTCCCTTCCCTGACTTTGCTAAGTTCATGGAGCATTTAGGGACCAGGACTGTGAGACTGGCAAACCAGGACTTAATTAAACCTAAGCTACCTGGCTAGGAGTCAAGTGACCTTTGAGAATACGAACATGAAATGCCCAATTTCCCTACCCAGGTGTCTGATTGTCTGCTGTAGGACACTAAAACTCGTGTCTGCGATAAGCCCCTGAGCATTCTGTATCAGGATGGTGCTATTTCATGACTACAGAATTGGAATAATAGAGATGTGATGGAAATGACGGATGAACCTGTAAATACAAAAGCATTCAAGGCAGAACGCGACACACGGGCCTCGACACTTTCCACATTCGGATTATTCCATCACATTTGGGAAACCTGGTCACCCCATCTGACCCTCCTAGGAAAATGCACACGATATATGTCCAATTTCAAAAAGGGCATGACAGGCAATGTGCTTCCCTGAATCTACTAAAACCTTGAGGATCCAGGCATGAACCTAATTCTTCCATCCTTAACAGTGACCATTTTGTCATAACATCATTTTAATTTCTCTTTTAAGCACGTTTATCCAAGTCTTCTAAAAAACACTTTTTTTTGTGAGTAGCTGGAGGCTAGTAATTACTCTGTGTATTTAGTATAGCAAGTATCATTAGAATTCTGAATCAAAAATAAGATTAATGATTTAATTTCAATCTTCTCAGGATGACCCATTAAAAAAAATACAGATGTGATAGTGCTATAAAAGGTTTAAGCATAATTTATTGATAAAACCATTACAACTGGACTGAGACAGCTATTTGTCTACATAATGGTTCCTGAAATCACACAGAGTACTTTCCCATTATCTCACTGCAACATTTATAATTCCTTGTTGGAGGTGCTATTTTTTTTAACAACCACATATGGTCTTTCTTATATGCCAGACTCCTGTGCTGAGTGTCTTACAAATAGTAGCTCATTCAGTCCTCAAAACTACCTCATAAGGTGGCCCTCTTGTTATCCCCACATTATGCACAAGGAAATGGAGGTGTGAAAGTTCTGGTGCCTTCCCCATTGGAACACAGCACATGCAATTTGAAGCCATAATGCAAACCCCATACATTCTGGCTCCAAAGTCTAGCCTATTGCTCTGCATTATTTCTCCATTACAGAAAAACTGATGAGAACTTGGACAGAAGACAGTAGCAAATGCACACTGCCATTAGGGAAAGTAGCCAGGTGACAGAATTACTGATGCTAAATGCTCTGAAATGCATAAGGCCAGTATTTCTCACAGCCAGATGAGTTATTCCAGAGATTTTCTCATAACGAGGAATTACATAACTTCAGATGTAGAAAGTTAAACCTAAGATTTCCACTTTTGGTTAAGAAGGAGTAACGAATTAGCTCCCCAATAGGAAAAGAGAAAAAAAAAAGAAAGCAATGCTTTTCGAGACACTGGCTATCAATCAACGATGACAGAATCCTAGAACATGAGTAGCCAGGGAGACGAACCCTATGATGGTGTAGCTGCAGCCCTGAGAGAGATTCCAGCTAATGATACAGGGGAGGGAGACACAGGCAGAACCCAGCAGACCCCATGAGTTGAGCAGTGGACCTGAGAGTAGACAGAACAAGACCCTTAGGATTTTGAGAACCAAGTTTTCAGGGAAAGAGATGGCTGCCTAGAAAATGCCAAAGAGTTGCACAGGACACCTTAAACAATTGAACCAATTACTAATTAGGCATGTGACTAATGCAGGACATGCCTCTTACTCAAGAATGGGGGTAGGACCCCCAAAGGAATAGATAGGATACTGCTCAGTGCTCAGATGGCTGTAAATAGTGCCTGTTGCCAGTAACCAGCTGGAAAAAAGACATCTTGTAATGTCTAAGACATTGCATAGAGGACTGAGGACCGCCCCCTTAGTAAGGAGGAAATCATTGTCCATAACCTGTGTACTGCTCAGGTTTCTGGTAGGTCTTGCCTGCAAAACCATATAAGCAGGACGAGAAGAGATACATCTCCTTCCAAATGGCTGAACAAAATCCTAGAATTAAGCCTATGATTTTCCCTGTTATAAAAATACCCAACCCCAAAGTGGTAAAATTCACAATGTTCTACATTCAAATATTAGAGAGTTTCAAGCATAGCAACAGAAACTGTTCAAAAATGAAAAATAGATACCGGAAAAAAAAGACTGAAAAGAGGATAAATGAACTGGGGCACCATGCAAGTATGCCACCGGATGGGTGATTGGAATACCCAAAGGAGAGGAAAGAGGACATACAAATTGTTTCTACTGAAGTGTAGTTGATACACAATATTATACTGGTTTCAAGTCTACAACATAATGATTCAACAGTTATCTCCATCATTCAATCCACACCCCAACTAGTACAGTTACTATCTGTCTACAGAGAAGTACAGAATTATTGACTATGTCCTCTATGCTGTACTTTCATCCCTGTGATTAATTTATGATTGTAATTTTGAGTCTCTTTATCCCCTTCACCTATTTCACTCACCCACCCCAAACCCTCCCATGGTAACCACGAGTCACTTAGTGTCTATGAGTCCATTGTAGTTTTGTGTTTAGGTTTCACAAATAAGTGAAGTCATATGGTATTTGTCTTTCTCCACCTGGGTTATCTCACTAAGCATAATACCCTCTAGGTCCACCCATGTTGCCATAAATGGCAGGATTTCTTTTCTTTTATGGCCGAATAATATTCCATTCATAAAGGAGTATATGTATCACATCTCCTTTATCCATTCATCTACTGATGGACACTTAGGTTGCTTCCATATCTTGGCTGTTGTAAATAATGTGGCAATAAACATAGAGGTGCATATATCTGTTTGAATTAGAGATGTTGTTTTCTTTAGGTAAATTCGTAGGAGTGGAATTCGTGGGTCAAATGGTATTTCTATTTTGAGTTTTTTGAGGAACCTCCATACTGCTTTCCACAGTGGCTGTACCAATTTACATTCCCACCAATAGTGTAGAAGGGTTCCCATTTCTCCACATCCTCACCAACACTTGTTATTTCTTATCTTTTGGATAGTGGCCATTCTGACTGGTGTGAGATGTTATCTCATGGTGGTTTTGATTTGAATTTCCTTGATGAATAGTGATGGGGAGCATCTTTTCATGTGCCTGTTGGCCATTGGAATATCTTCTTTGAAGAATTGCCTGTTCAGGTCCTCTGCCCATTTTTTAATTGGCTTGTTTTTTAAGTGTTGAGTCATGTGAGTTCTTTACATATTTGTGATATTAGCACCTTATCACAAATATATCATTTGTGAATATATCCTCCTATACCATAGGTTGCCTTTTGTTTTGTTGATGGTTCCCTATGCTGTACAGAAGCTTTTTAGTTTGCTGTAGTCCCGCTTATTTATTTTTGTTTTTGTTTCCCTTGCCTGGGGAGAAAAATTACTCATACTTATGTTCAAGAGAGTTTTGCCTATGTTTTTGTCTAAGAGTTTTATGGTTTCGTGTCTTACATTTAGGTCTCTGATCCATTTCAAGTTTAATATTGTGTATAGAGTTAGAAATTAATACAGTATCATTCTCTTGCACATAGCTGCCTTGTTTACCCAACACCATTTATTGAAGAGACTGTCTTTTCCCCACTGTATATTTTTGCCTCCTTTCTCACATATTGATTGACCATATGTGCATGGATTTATTTCTGAGCTCTCTATTCTGTTCCATTGATCTATGTATCTGTTCCTGCATAGTGCCATACTGTTTTGATTACTATAGCTTTGCAGTATAGCTTGAAGTCCTGGAGCATGATACTCCCTGCTTGGTTCTTCTTTCTTAAGACTATTTTGGCTTTTGGGGGTCTTTTGTGGTTCCATATACATTTTAGGATTATTTGTTCTAGTTCATTGAAAAATGCCATTAGTATTTTGACAAGGATTGCACTGAATCTGTGCAGGATGGCCATTTTGACAATATTCTTCCCATCCATGAATATGAAATAGATTTAAAACTTTTGGATAAATAATGGTCAGAAATTTTCAAAATTCATAAACCTATAGATCCAAGAATTTCAACAAACTCCAAGTGCAAAAAATATTGGAAAAATTTTATCAAAGCACATCATAACCAAAACACTCAAACTCAGTGATAAAGCTAAAATCTTAAAAAGTATCTAGAGGGGAAAAATGTGTTTTATCTAGACAAAGATAAAAATAACTTTAGACCTCTTGTCAGTAATAGTGTAAACAAGATGGTGAAGACACATATTTAATGTAGTCACCTAGAGTTCTATACCTAGCAAAAATATCTTAAATCAAACACAGGTTAAGAAAAGACATTTTAAGATACATGAAACCTGGAGGAATTCACAACCAACAGACCTGCACTAAAATAAGTGTCCACATAATTCCTTCAGCCAGAAGGAAAATGGCATTAGATACTTGGATTTACACCAGAAGAAAGAGCAGAAAAAAAGTAGCTCCTTGGTGAATCTTCAAGTTTGGTTCTTATTTATATATCTTTAAAAAATAATTGATGCTTTAATTAAAATGATAGGCATGTACAGTTAATCTATAATGTATGTAAAACTAAAATGCATGACAATAACAGTAAATGTTGAGAGGAGAAAAATAGAAGTATACTGTTGTATAAAACTAGGCAAATATAGCACAAGAACAGAAAACTACAGACCAATATTTCTCACCAACATAGTCAAAAATTCTAAATGCATTAACAAAGTGTACCAAAACAGTATAAAAAGGATAATTAACAATCATGATTAAGAGGGATGATGCCAAGAATATGAGGTTGTTTTAAGATTCAAATTCAATGTCATAGTACCCAATTTAAAAAAATGTTAGCAGAAAAAAATTTTTTGAAATTCAGTGTGTATTCCTGATTTTTTAAAAAGATGCTCAACCAAATAAGAAAAGAAAGGCACTTACTCTATCTGATAAAGGGCATCTATATAAACCCCACCACTAGTAGCATTCTTCAAGGTGTATCTCCCTGCCAGACTCTGTAATTAGAATCAGAACAAGACCAACATGTCTGCTCTCACAACTTTTCACCATTGTACTAGAGATTCTAGCTGCTGATATGAAGACATTTCTTTTTTTAAGTCTCCAGATTGGAAGGGAGGAATCAAAACTGTATTCACAGATTATTTAATCATCTATGCAGAAAATGGAATCTACCAAAAAAGCCTACTAGAATGGTTAGTGAATTTAGCAGAGTTGCAAGATAAAAGATCAGTATGCAAAAATAAATTGTATTTCAAATACTAGCAATAAACATACAAAAATTGAAATGGAGAAAACAGTATCCATAACAATAGTGGATGAAATACTTTGGGATAAATCTGACAAAAGGTGTATGAGACCTGTGTACCGAAAACTATAAAACATTGCTCAGCGAATCTGAAGAAGACCTAAATAAATGGACAGGGGTACTGCATCCATGAATTAGGAGACTGTATTGCCAAGTTATCAGTTCTCTACAAATCAATCTTCAGATTCTACACAATCCCAGTCAAAATCTCAGCAGGATTTTTTTTTCAAAATTAATAGGCTTATCCCAAAATTCTAAAGAAGCTGCAATAGAATAAAAATCTTTGGAAAAGAACAAATTTGGAGGTCTCACACTACCAAATTCTAAGACATAGGCAAGTGATAATAATAAAGACAGCATAATATTAGCATTGAAATGGACAAATAGATCAATGGAATAGAACAGGGATTTGAGAAGTGGACCCCCACATACATGGCTAACTTCACTTCTAAATATACACACACAAAGTCCACTTGACATTTGAGGGTCATCAGAAGCAGATATTTGGGACACATGCCACCATATCCTCTTTCAGCTTCCATGCAAACTAAATGATCAATATTGTTTCCAGTTAAGCCTTCATTTCTTCTCAACAAAGAATATGATGTAGCTCTTTCTAACTGATGATAAATCTGATTTATCATCTTGGATGTTGACCAACACATATCTCATGTTACAGGTGAGAAAACCAGGCATTGGGGATAATGAGAGCCTGATTCAGAATCCTGTATGACAGGACAGAAGATAGAAGAAATGAGTCAAAAAGGTGTAGAATGGGTACAAAATATGGTGCACTAAAAATAAAAAGCTTAATTGTCTAAAATTAGAGATGTACCATAAATACTTTTATTTGATCTACATTGAATCTGTTAAGATAGTTATGATCTAATAGCATCTTAACAGGAGTTAAAATAGTAATTTTAATCATAATTTATCTGAAAAGATACATAATTGAAATTGTGTTCTCTTTTATATCCTTGCTGGTTTATTACACCATCGAAACAATTTTCCAATTCTGGAAAACAGGGTAAGAAGACTAACTGGTTTTTATAAATGTGTTTTTCCTGGCTAGACAACACATTACTAATATATTTTTAAAAGATATGTCTAAATGTAATACATTTAATGTCATTTGAAAAAATTAAGTTACATTTGTAAGATGAAGATATGGAATTCTATATGTAGTGACAATTCATTAATGATTTATATCTATTTGTGATACTTCCAGAATAAAATTTCAGGTTCAAAAAAATTTTTTTTACAGTAAAGAAGCACCTGGGATGCTTTTTCTTAACCTTGCAGGGGTTCATCCCATCCCAGCCAAGTGGGCTTCCCCACCGATTACCCCTCGAGTGCTTTTTTTGGTACATGGATGGGAATCTAGGGCATACGTGTTCCGTATGTGCAGAAGTGAACAGGGTGATCTGCCCTCTTCATTACTGACGACACAGGCTATTAATTATCTCCTCTGTAATTGAACATAATGAGCATGAGTGTTTTAGACTGAAATGCTTTAGTATTGTCTGTTATGAACAAATGGAGGCCTGATGGAGAATTACAGGGCTTGCTGATGTTATAGTTCACTCTCAAACAAAGGTGACTTAATGTTCAATTAATCTTGCGAGTAGGCACAAGCTGTCTCACGTTGACCCCTGATACCAATTTATATGTACTGCTGTGTCTAGTAATAAGCTGATGTGAACTCTAATAAAGAAGAGCATTTCTATCCAAACATTCTGTCTCAAAGTAGCCCATATGTTTAGTCCAGACATTTCGCAAAAGAATGTTTAAATGTGAAAGAGATATTCAGAGGGTGCTACTCACTGTAAACTATAGTCTCTTAAAAGTGCTCATCATTTTATTACCATAGTTATAATTCATAATGAATCATTTGTAAATCATTTTGATAATCCACTTGTAATTAAGGTGTTTTGATTTTGTTTCTAATTGTTCTGATCAATGCATTATAAAAGCTTATTGATAAATTTTCTGTTGTCAGTGGTTAGGAATGTGTCAGTAAAATCCTGACTAGTGATATGTCACTGATCAAACCACAAAATATTTTCCTTTCATTTAAAGAGATTTATGAGGAAGAGGGGAATGTTTTAGGATTTTAAAAATGTAGACCTTAACAAAACAGAAGGTATATTTTGTCCTACTTCCAAAGTAGATTAAAATTTAGAGCAAAGCCTTTATAGTATAGACTGTGTTGAACTAGCCCAAGAATAAAGTAGAGTAGACCCAAGGACACATGGAAATCTTGTACAGCCAAGTTAGGTTTCAGATCATTTGGGAATGAATGGATGTTTTAATAAATGGCATTATGATAAAAGTATGCAGCCATTTCAGGAAATATAGAATTAGATCCATACCCAAGAATGAATCCCTGATGGCCCAGAGACCTAAAGTTAAAAGGAAACAAAATCACAAAAGTCCTAGGAGGAAAACTGGGAAAATTCTTCCATGACCTCAGTATATGGAAATGCTTCTTAATGATGACACAAAACCCAGATTTAATAAACCAAGAGATGATAAATTCGACATTACAAAAAGCTCCACATGGTATCAAACTCCATAAAAGAAGGTAAAAACTAAGAACAAAGGAGGAGAAAATATTTCTCATAGATAAAGGGCTAATATTCCCTAATACACAAAGACTTATAAAAATGTGGGGAAAAGCCAGTCTTTTTTTTTAAATAGGGAAAGTTAACTGACACACAGAAGATTTTTCTTTTTTAATGACCCTTGTACGGAAGGGTGTTGAACTTGGACTTTTGTCAGGAGAGATATAAGCTAAAACAACACTAAAAACAACACTGTCTTCTCTATATTGACCATTATCAACACCTTGGCAATATGATCTATTGGCCAGGCTCTTTGGGAATACTGCCCTTAGGGCTGTAAGACATATGTAACAGGACAACATATGCCTTTACCATGCAACTCAACAATCCCACTTCTAGGAATATGTCTCTGACAATATGAAACACATGTGCACAAGGTTATTTCTATGGCACTATAAGTCATGGTAGGTATAACTATTGGAAGCTACCTAAATGCTCAAATGGAGGCAACTGGTTGAAGTAATTATGACACAAAGAAGTAGAGTACTATGCAGCTGTGAAAAAGATGGGGCACTCTTTGGGATCTCCTGTGAGCGACATATTATTTTTAAAAAAAATCAATGCAGTTCCCCTACATATGGTATGCTAGTGTATGATAAAAAAACAACAATATGTATATATATATAACTGCTTAAGGCTAGGGAAAAAAGACATATTGTTACAGTAAAACATTAAAAATAACAAAGAATCCATGGGTGCACACCAGTAATAAATAGACAGGTAAATGGGGAAGAAAGATATTTCCAGTAGAATGTGGCATGTAAGCATTAAAGGAGTGGAAAAACCCCCAGTTTGCTCTCATCATAGCAGATACCTTTGAGCAGGAATCATCAATCAGTATTGTGTCTGTGGCAGAAGGGATAAAAAAAGAAACTGTCTAGTGGAGAAATTGTAAAACACTTACCATATCATCAACATTAGCATTGCTGGGCACAGGCATACACCATGTAGCTTTGGATATGCCCTGAAAGGACATATTGCTTAGGAAACATTTCAGCCAGGGATGCATGACAAGGGTTGGAACATGGGGACGACCAGGCAAATGCACAATAAGGACAATTTGATTAAAAAGGGTAAAGAATTCATCCAAATGTTGGCATTACCACAAAGAAAAAGTGAGACTCTTCCAGATGAAACAGACAATAAATGTAACACACTACCCAAGGCTGGACGGTGAATGGGAGAGAAAGGATGCTAGAAAGAACATTATTTGATTGGATAAAAAACTGTAAAATTGAGTGGTACAAGAGGTAATATTAACTGTTAAATATACTGAAGTTGAAAACTGTTCTGTGGTTATTCAAGGAATAGTCTTTCTAGTAGAAAATACACTTTAAAATATAAGGTTAAAGGGCCACAATACTTACTTCTAAATGGTCACAAAAAATATCTGTTATCTCTCTCTCATCTAATCTCCCTATCTCCTTATCTAACTAATCTATTTATCTTATTTTATCTATGTCTCTATCATCTACTTTCCTATCATTCTATCAGTATCTATCTGTTATCTATCTATCTCTTACCTATTTCTACATATCATCTATTAATAAAGCAAAAATAAAAAAATGGGACAAAGTATTTATACCAGATAAATATGGATAAAAGGTATGCTGCTTGTAATATTCTTGCAACATTTCTCTGAGTTTGAAATTACTTTTATATACAAGGTTACTTTAAAAAAAAACTTAAGCTACAAAAAAAAAAGCCTTGAAAAAAAATCATGGTTTCCATAGGAAGAGCTTGTTCTCCACAGAGTAGATGCTCAGTAAATGTTTCTTAAGTAAATTAGTTACTATTTTTAAACAGATAAAATATACACAGAATTAAAATGTGTATTCTATTTGTATACAGTTGAATTGAAATATGCATGTCCTAAACTTGTCTTTAATAGTAAGTTTTTACTAAAGCCTGTTTTGTAAAGGAGCCTCTATGTGCATATTATCGCGCTGATAAAAATCAAAGCCACAGTAGCCTTCGTCTGCTTAAGTGAACCTTTCACTGTCATTGTGTTTCCTTCTGAGAACGGATGACCTTTTGAATTCCATCTGGGCAGAGAAGGTCCGACCATGCATGGAGTCCACCTTGGTACGTTACTGTCCCAGGTTTCATATCAGGTCTCGTATTTGGAGTGTACTAAGGAACACATCAGCAACTCTTCCAAGAACACACCCTGCTCCAGGGTATGGAGAAGCTGTCTCCCGGGTGACCATCACCATTATCAGCCAGTGTCCCATTTTCCATCTTTAATTTGTATGCATCACAGGCGTGCATGTCCCCACAGCTTTCATAGAGGACGAGGTGGTGACACTGTGATTAGCATTCAACCTCTGAGCGTATGGAAGGCCTGCAAGGCCTAGGGCAGCCCTGCAGTGCCAGCGGGTTAGGCCAAGCCTTCCTAACCAAGGGAACAGAGCGGGGCAGAAGGAAAGCAGAGAGACACACAGGAATTCATCACAGAGGAAAGTCCCACTGTCATCAAACATTACTCAGATCCACGTGGGGAAGGGTGGTGACTAAAGGTGGTGAATGAACTGTCTCCTCTCTTCAACTTTCTCTTCTCAATTATTATTTTGGGAACACCTGGCATCGGCCTTTCATGACCTCTCCCCCGTGGAATAAGTATTGTGGCGAGGAGCAAGATGAACTGCAGCCTTGTTTCACACTTTGTAACGAAAAGCACAGCACCCACGTGGAGTTTTACACATTTGGAAGGCTGCCTGAAATGCTATGTATAATTTGAGTTTGGAGATGAACCATCTTTAAAAATTAAAAAAAAGAGCCATTGGAAGGTCAGCCATGAAAGGGAGGATGCCTGTAATTCAGGTGGCCAGTGGGGGCATCCTTACTGTTAGATGCTTTTCTCCCGAAGCCAGAAAATGGGGCCTCCAAGGCGGGGTTTTCTGAGACGGCTGGAGGTCAGTGAGCACATCTGGGCTCTGGAGCTATATTGTCTCAGGGTTTCGGGGCACTGGGACGAACCAGGAACTTCTGCTGTTCGGTTTCTCTCCTCGCACTGAGGTTTGTTATCTGCTGCGTCTCAGAGTACTGTGTTTCTTTCCACAGTAGCTTTCTTTGGTTTGATCTCTTTTTTGATCCTGGCTCTTGGCATTTTGTGAACAGAGTTTCTTGTTCAAGACTGCTTTCTTCTGCTGCTGTGGTAAAATGTGGTCTTTTTAAATGGATGATGGTGGTCAGAGAGGTGTGGGCACGTGGGGAGACCCTTAATTTTCTCGTTTCCTTCTTTCCCTATATAGCCATGTCTCTAAGGGGACAGTAGTCTGATTGTTTCCCCAAGGCCATGATACTTCTCCACTGCTACTCTCTCGTCCACCAGGTTCTGTGAGCCACTGACATGCATGCTCAGTATTTTCATGCTTATCATTTTTATAATTTATATAATGTTCATATAAAATGTAATTTTTATCTTTTGTGTTTTAATGTGTCCAAGCACGTGGTGGACTTTCAACCTAGAGTAGATGGTGAAGAAGTTCAGCAGGGGAACTAACACACTGTCAGATACCAAATTCTTTGGTAGCAAAGTTGTGAAACTTTTTTTTTAAGAGACCAGAGTAGCATCTCTCATTTAATGAGGACTGAACCCGGTGGATGGCAATGCTTGGATCCATAAAAATCATTTTTGGTTCAGAGTTGAGATAAAAGAAATGGTGAATTCGATTCACATGAGATTATTAATGTTCAACAGCATTGCTTAGCTAGGCACGGCAATAAATATATTAAGGAATTAATTTATTATCACGCATTCAAGGTGTGGAAGAAAAAAACTTACTAAAAGAATAAGGAAATCAGAAATGATTTCAAAGAAAGTAACTCTAGAATTATGGGAGTTAAATAAAGTGCACAGCATCGTATGAGAGAGACAGAATTAGTATTTTTCAAGTGAACTAGTTTCATAATATTTGGGGTCCAATATTGTGACACCTGCCAAAGATGGCAGTCGCCTATAAAGCTAGAATAAGTGTTCTCATAATTCACTGCTGAGATTTTATATTTATCTTTTCACAGATGAGAAATATGTTTTGGTATTTTTCTGAACAGGCAGCCAAACGTTCCCCAGCCCTACAGTTCACCATATGTGATGTCAAAGAACTAAATCAGTTATACTACCGTGTCTTCTTCATTTTGGAGACAGCAACCTGAACTAATGCAGCTCTTTGCCTCAGCATCTCTGGCCCATGGATATCTCACAAATCAACAGTCCTGCCTCATCACATCCACTTCAAAAGCTTCCCAATACTGATTCTTCCCATCCCCACCCACTTTCCCTAATCAAACCGGTTTCCAGTGTACCTGAATTCCAAAATGTATTCCTTGCCCCCTGTTCTTCCACAAAATTAATAACCCCTGAATGCACATACATCCATAATAAATATCATACCTGCACAGACAACCTGTAGCACCTTCATACTTAACAAGAACTGGTTTAGTATTCAAGAAAAAAAGATGTTTCTATCATTGCATCTCTTTCTTAGCTTTATATAGAACTGTTCGATGATAAACTCGGGTTGAACGGATGAATCCCTAACCAATTTTTTAGATGTCATTTTGTACAGTTGCCTGCTTTGCAACAGAAGACCGAATTCAGAGGCATGTCCCTGTGGTTGTACCAGTTAACTTTCTCGAGACTGTTTGGGGGTTTTAAGAACATAAACAGAGTAGATACAGATGTTGCAAAAAAGACCACCACTGACTTCAAGCTGCAATTGCTTTTATTCTGCAAAAGGTAGTTTGGGTGAAAGAGCCTCCAAACTTTTCAGTGTTCCTAGGAATCATTCTTTGGTAACATAACTTTCTCAGAAGCTGGAGAATGGAATTTTCCACACTACCTCGCTCCATTTATACCCACCACCTTGCCAAAATAATTTCTTTCAGGGATATATGATATTTTCTTAAGTGAATAAAAGTTCCTTGTTTTTCAAGATTATTTAAATCATTTGTAAGGCCCCTGGATTAACTGGCCACACCAGCTACATTATAGAAATAGGGGCGAATAAACGATTTGGTGGGACATGGAGTTGCCATGTGAAACAATACTTTGAAATAATGTCACATCTCGTGTCCCTGAGAGACGGAAGAGGCTGTATTCTCTGAGTTGTAGTTTGTCCAAACCAGCTGCAGATGGAGAGGGAATTCTGTATTCCTGACAGGATAAATACCCCATATCCCAGGTAAGCTTATTTCATAAATCCACTCCCACTTGTTTGTAACTGCTTCCCCAACTTCCCGACCTCTTTCCAAGCCCTGCTCCATCCCCTGAGAAAGGTCATAGGGTAACCCAAGATTGATTTGCTTCTTTTGATTCAGTATAAAAGTGAAAAAGTAAAGGTTACAATGGAGCTGTAGAATGAAGTACTGATTGTTCCAGAAAATATGAGGAAAGGAAAAGTCATGATGGACATATGAAATCATGGCATATGTAACACCCCTAATTTTCTTTTTTACGTAATTCCAACTGGTAGTTTTACGGCAGATAAAGGCATTCTCTCCACACCAGGAAGGATGTGCAACTCACTTCTGGAAGGAGCTATAAGGGTTGGAGCATATAACCAAGAACAAAAGGAACTGGATAAAATCAGAAATGATGACTCCACATAGGAAAGAGAAAAAAAAATCAGTGACACTGGATATATGGTCCTACCTATGGACATGACATTGTGCAGGGCTTTTGCTTCACTTAAAGAAGGGTCTTTACATAATCGTCCAAGGTGGAGCACCTGATGTCTGGGGTCGTTGGTCTGAACCAGGACCACTGTGCTAGGTCCTCGACCGAGAAGTAAATCTCCCTTCAAGGCTCTGGAGGCCCCTGGGCCCCAGTCATTGAAGCAGGAGGTTGTAGGAGGGAATGTGGCTGCAGGAGATATCACTGCTCCAGTCACAGAGTCGTCCCCAAGAGAAATCGTTTATGGCGAATAGGATGCTAGAAGGTGCTGTAAATAGTTTTTTGGAATAGGATAATAGATGAAGGTGATATGGCTTAAGGGGGACAGGATGATGGGAATCAGTATAAACACTTTATTGGAAATAGGTTGAAGGAAGGCGATATAGTCTACTGAGATAGGATAAAGGATACGGTGTAAATATTTATTCCTTAAGGATCTAACCTGCTGTTTGTTTCCATAGCTGAGTCTTGCCCCTAATAGCTTGTTGCCTTCCTGTTTTGTAGTTTGGGTTTGTGAATTCACATCAAAGCATGCTTTCTCTGTGAGAACCTTCTGCTCACCTTGAGGGTGCATGGCTCCAAGGAAAACCACCTTCCAGGGGCTAGGTTCCTTGTGGGCTCCCAATTCTAGGGCATTTTAAGGTAACCACTGAGTGTCTCGGGTCTTCTTAAGTCATGCAGATAACATAAAATCTAATCCCCAAATTTGACTTATTTTTAAAACCTTTCTTTTGCTCCAGCTGGAGTTTCTTGTAGGCAGGCCAAACTAAAGTATATGGGAATGGTGGGTGCCAATGTCTTATTTTCTTTTTTTATTTTACACTGGGGTCTAAAGGGAGAGGCGAGAAGGTAAGGGTCTCGGGACATTCAGGGAACACACAACAAACAGGAAAAATACTACGGAGGACTTTGAAGGCAGGCACTGAGAAAATCATAATGTTAACTGTTATATAATATTAGTACAAATGCAAACAATGATAGTTCTTACACTTGTTATGGCATGTGCAGTAAAATGGAAAAATGTATATGAATAAAAATCAGAAATATGGAAGAGAAAAAACACAATCTAGGCTATCAAGTTAATAAAAATGAACTCTACATTTGACTTTTCATTAAAAAAGCTCATTGATACATTAGGAGAAGCAACGATTGTTCTGGAACATGAAGGTGTAATTTTGGCGGGGGATGGGTTTTCATGCGGTGATGTAAAAAATGGAGTGTTCACCATTTCCCACACCACTGTTATGAGCGATGAAATGAGATGTAAGGACGTTTTGTGCTGGGTGTTCCACAGAGGCAGATGATATCATATCTGGTTAACCTTGACTGCCATGTAGTGCTGCCCAAGCAAACGTTGCCCTCGTACAAAGAATCCGCACATTCCTGATGTTTTAGCAATCTAAAAGGAAGGTGAGTTACTTCTTCAAATAACTCTTAAGCTAATTCTTCAGACTAGGTTTGCTGACATCTTGGGTGGAGGTAATGTAGAATTATTTTATTCTAATAAGTAATTACCATTTGTTCTTCCCTGATATTGAAAGGCAGGGTGCAATGTAAGGATCATGGAACACAGAGCAGTATCCACATCCTGTATTAAGGTAGGATTATATCATAGAATGTACCAAGTTACGGATTTTAAACAAGACTAATTTTGGGGATGGATGGAGAGCAAACAGGTGCTTGTGAAGCTGGGAGAAGCAGATAATGAAGGGAAAAGTGTAAGCCATCTATATTCCTTCAGGAAGGTGAATATACACAACCAGTAAGACTTCCTGGTCCCACTGCCTAAAACAGAGCCCAGAAAATAATGCATCATTTGACTTTGATTACAAGACGTCATGAAATCCATGCCATTTCTTGGAATCTTCACAGTGGCCAACCTTTACTAGTAGAAATCAACATCCTACTTGCTTGTCAGCAGGAAAAAGATGCTGAGATATCACCATTTTGGTGGAAAAGTTGTGGACGGGCAAGGTGGTAATCACAGTGGGATGTGAGGCCAGTAGACATGGTAACCAAAGATGTCATGAACAGCCCCAAAAAGGAAAGGGGCATGGCCGTGGTTTGCTGGGGCACTGCATGAAGTCGCTTTTGTGGGGACAAAAATGTCACTCATCACTGGAGGCAAAAGACATCTCTGAATGGCCAACCTTCCAATCAACATGGGGACGTGGGAGGATATTGGGAAGGAAATGGGCTGTATGTACAGAGAGAAATAAAGGAAGCATGTCTCATTTCTCTAAAGTTACAAGAATTAATTAGGATTTCTTTTCTAGGTTGGAGAGAGCATTTCAGTGGTGTCAAGTCCAGGATAAATTTCAGGGAAGAGTAGTAAAATACGCCTATTTTTTTAAAGGTAGATCTTAAAATCTTTAAGGCAATTTTAATTAAACCTATTAACGAGGCTCTCTATAAGTCCCCAAGAAAAACAAAAACCCCACATCTGTAACAGATACTTGGAATATACCTTGTTCTCACCTGATCATATTAGTGGTTCATGATGATGGTGGCAATGATCGATAACTTTATATAGTATTTTCTAGGTTTCAGGCACAAATCCACATGCCATAACCTAGTTGATTCTCAAAAGTTCTATGAAGTAAATAAGTCGTTTCTTTCAAGATCCTGCAGTTGAAGAACTTCAAGCAGAGAGGTAAATAGCTTACCCAAGGTCACAAATCTGATAAATGATGAAATATGAACCCAGCAGTCTTAGCCATTATGTTATAATTTACCTACACACATAATTTAATCATCATCATACTAATGATAGTAAAAATAAATTCCCTGGCTGCAGTAATATAAGAAATAAATGAACAGTAATATGCCATAATGTAACATGTATTTTCACTACATGACTTAACGAAGGAGCCGAAAGAAGTTGGGGGGTGAGTTGCTTGTACTAACAACTCAAATACCATGAACACTGTTGGAATTTGTCTGAAATTGTTAACAACTCTTGGGTAAACTTCCAAACAAATAAACTACAATTTTCCCTCTAATTACTTGGCAGCTGTGTTCCTGGAAAATTTAGTGCCTATTAAAGTTGTGTGAAAAAAATACTGCTTGAGAGAAGATAGAACATGGAGTTAGGTTCTAGACTGAGATACTTCTTGAGAGCTTTTGTATATAAATGACTACCTGGTGGAAATGTTTCCACAGTGTGTGGGAAATAGTAAAATTCCTTTTTGTTTTGTCTTATTTTAATGTTCCTCTAGTGTCCCTAACTATTACAGTAATGGTTACAACAGTGAAGTCCCAAAACCACCATTGAAGAGTTAACAGTTCTAACAAATCTGTGGATAGAATTCAGGACATTCTCAAGCTCTGAAATTCTAGGTGAAATATTGAGTACAGAGGCATCCTCCTGGGGAGGTTGTCAATAACTTTTAGCAAATTCTCAAATCATGATTATCATCTAATCAGGTATAGCTCCAGCAATTCAATAAAATTAATTTCTCAATAACGTTTTAGAATTTATTATAGGATTACACATTGTTTTGTGTCCCTGTTTCTCTCCAGTTGTGGTTGAGCGATGGAATTACAGAGTCACTTTATTCAACAGTGTCCTGATCTTGTTACTTTCAACTTCTAACTCTCCTTATTTCATCTTCTTAAATGTTAGTCATTTATATAGAATATTGAACACCTTTTCTCTGATGGTCCCCTTTGTATGTGGCTTTCATATAACAGCATTCATCATTGATTAAAATTTTAAAATGTTACTTTAATAATATTAACAAAGTATTTAATCCCGTATTGAAAATTAAATCCATATTTTTTTTTTATGAGCGTATGACAGCTATGGAAAGAGCTGTACAGTGGCGAGGCTAATGGGATTCCTCTCTGGGCATAACTTTTAGTCTGTGTCAAACGTAATAAATGAGTCCCAGCCAATGTCCTCTGGAAACTGGCCCTGAATATAACCCTGAGAAGAGGCTTACAGGAACAACTGTAGAGGTGGTTTGTGTCCATGGTGCCTTGTGGAAATGTTGGCCCCTCCTGTGGTGTTGGAGGAAGGTGTAAAAGAATGACATTTCAGAGTTTTAACCTTTTGTATGATTCTTATGTATACAGACTTTGAGGAGAGATCAGATTTGCATAGTTTCTCTCCTGGGATTAAGATTTGGTTCCAAGCGGAAGCATGTCATGGTGGGATTCTGAGGAGAACTGGATGCGAGAACCCACAGGAGACTTGGTCTGAAGACCGTCTCAGTGCCATTGGATATGCACAGTGCCTGAGCCTTGTTTCATAAACTTAACTGAAAAAATAATCAGTATCCTGCCTAGTTCCTAGTGTCTGAATAAAATAAGGAAGTGGACATAAAAGTGTTAAGTTGATCATGAAACTTTATACAATTATAAAGTTGAATTATGACCACCTCACAATAACCGCTAACTAGCGCCTGTTTGAGAACGGAAGCAGAGCTCCTTTTAAATCTGCCTTGTCCTTTACGAATGGGATTCAATACCATTATTGTACATCTGTCATTCATTCTCAGTGATTAGGGAATTCTCCTTGTAACTGTTAATACGCAGGCAGGCTTCCAAACCCTGCTAAAGGCATGCATTTAGGATAACCATAAATCGAATGATATTTACTGAAATAATGAGTTCTAATTATGGATGTGAAGTAAATCAAAAGACAAGTATTTACCTGGTAATTGATCAGGTTAACCAAAAAAAAAAGAGAGAACAAGGTAAGACATTGTGGGTAGTTACTCTCATGATGTATTGCAAGGACACATAAATCTGTGCTTTTAGAAGTTTAAACTATATATTGTGAGCTTGATTTATAAAACCCACTAATAAATCCAGTTCAATGTCTCATTGAGAAATCATTATTCTAAGCATCAGCTCTAGCTAAGTATGAGGATTTATAAGCTAGGAAAACACGGGTACAAAATGATTCTGAAATCATACCAATAAATCTTGTAAACAACAACAAAAAAAAACACAACCTTTTATTTACACATCCTTACCTTACGCTTGGGATGCGTGAAAGATTCAGAAACCCTGACCTTCCATACGTACAACTGTGGTGTGCATAGTAAGCTGTTATCTAATCTCAGTTCAACGCTCTCCAGTTTGAGTGGTCCCTGTTCGTCATCACAGCGCGAAGAGGAATATCATTTTAAAAGAAAGCTTAAAGAGATTTGTCATCATGGAAGTGAGTTGGTGTGATAGAGGCTGCGTTGGGACCTTGCGTATACCCTCTGCCGGGCCAGTGCACATCTCTTTCTCCTGTTGGAAATGTGCTTGATGATAAGTTGCTCTGCCTGCAAAGTTGCCCCCGACCTCCCCATCCTTGTGACCAGGATACCTATCCCTACCATGGTATCACGATGGATATCCAGAAATCCCGAGGGCTGGATTTTACCGAAGGCTGGTGTTTTCTCATTTATTTCCCTTTCCTTATTTTCTTTCCTTATATGCCTTTCCCCTCCCCTGTTTCTTTCATCCATCCCCATGCTTCCCTCACTGATTTTTCCCTGTGAATCAACTGCACGCAAGTCCCCGTCTCAGGTTCTGCTTCTGGCCAACCCAAGCCAAGGCTCCCACTATTTCTAACATTGCTCACACATGCGTATCACCACTGCAGTTCTTGTGGATGAGCAACTCCAATCTAAGGTAAGCAGGGTGTCCTTTAATGTCCCAACAAGTTATTTTTTTTATCAGAGAGCTTCTGAGTCAATATGAACATCTGGATGCATCAACGGTAGCTTCTCATTTTTCCATTTTGTGTTTGTTCTTCCCAAAATCAGAGGTGGCTTGATAATGTGCGCTAGCTGATTATCTCTAAGAGGGTATTGATTTTTAATGGGGTTCCACTACCTGGACTGAACTCTGGGTTATCTGAGCCCCTGGGTATCGATGTCTGTTTTAAGATGGGCAGGGACGTCCCCATCAGGAGGAAAGGCTCCGGTGAGATTCTGGCCTTTTGATCCCAACCCTCTGTTCCCCACCACGACTTGGAAGCACCATTAGGAAATGCATTAAGCATGCAGGACGTTGTGCAATGGTCACACAGCACTTTGGGAGCTGACACAACATTTTCCATTCCTTATGGATGACGATGAATGTGGCTGTCAATGAGGAGAATAATGCGGTTTAAAATTTTCAATACAGGGACAACGTTCCCTACAGGAGCTGCTTAAATAGGTGCAAGGCTGTTAGTGACTCTTGGTGATTCACTGCCAGGCATCCAAAGCTTTTGCTTTGCAGCATCTGCATCCTTAGCAAGAGACCCAAGAGTCACAGACGATCCTTCGTCACCCTCTTTTGGCTCAGAGGTGCAAACATAATGATTATAGGGAAGAGATGTGGATCCATCCCATTAGTACGAAGAATGGATACAAAATTTACGTGGTCATGATTGGTCTTGAAGCTGTGAAGTTAAATTCAGTTTGGCATATTTCTGTGGACATTCACGGCCTCCTGAAGTGCCATCATGCATGTGGGGACAAGTGCGAGCCGATGTCCGTGTCCAGCAGGGCGTGTGAGTTGGGAAGGGGTCCCTGGACCACTGCCGGGAAGCACGTCACCGCTCGTACTTGGCACTTGCTTGTTACAGGGCTGAAGTTGCCTGTCGGGGCATCTGTACACCGTGTGTAAAATGGGTATAAAAACACCTTCTAGCGCATGGCTGTTTTGAAGATTACAATGTGAAGTTAACAAATGTAGCAGACTTAGAAAGCTACCTGATATAAAACGCTAAATAACTGTGTGCAGATATGTTATTAATCAGCATATTATTAATATCAATAATACAACATCTAATAATGTATAATAAAAACATAATATACAGATATATAACATAATGTAATAATATCTATTAATATATTCATTAGCACAGAGATATTTCTGTTTACATATGAATATATTCATTGGTATACAGATATTGATAATCAATATATTAATATGTAATAATACAAAATCTACATATTTTAGTATAATAAATACTTGTGTGTATATAGAGAGTGACAGAGAAGGAGAGACATATATATAGATATGTATGGAGACAAGTGTCCATGTAGGCTCTATGTGTATAAAGGATGCATTTAAATAAGAACATTGCTAGTTAGGTCTGTAAGTTTCTTCCTTTTCAAGCAATATCGACCTCAGTAAGGTCTGTTCAAGCTGGCACTACTACTCTGCTCCCCTTCAAAGGAAGTCCTATGGTCTCTTCCTGCACTGTGTTCACTACATATCAAAATTTTTTTTATTTTGGTAGCATTAATCTACAATTACATGTGCAACATTATGGTTACTAAACTCCCCACTTCATCAGGTGCCCCACACCAACCCCATTACAGTAACTGTCCATCAGCGTAGTGAGATGCTATAGAGTCACTACTTGTCTTCTCTGAGTTGTACAGCCCTCCCCGCACCCCCCCAACATTACGTCTGCTAATCATATCGTAATGCCCCTTTTTCCCCCTTGTCCCTCCCTTCCCACCCATCCTCCCCAGTCCCTTCCCTTTGGTAACTGTTAGTCCATTCTTGGGTTCTGCCTAAACATCAAATTTTATCCTACTTTATATTGTAGGAGACACTGGAGGTTTAATCACACCACTCCCAGGATCACTCAACTCAGAGAAGGAATAGAAAGTCCAGACTAGCAAGTCTGATCACGGGAAAGTAACGTGGCAGGTAAGACATATGGACAGAGATATGGTTTGTTCAATTTAGGGAATAGTGGTCTTTCAATACACACTTGCATTGGACGCCAGGAATAAGGTCAGAGTAACCTGATTGTCACGACTGAACCTTTTAACCTAAGCACATGAGCTTATGCCCACGTGCTTTAACACATTCCCAGGATTCCCAGAGGCCTAACTCCTTAAAAAATTCATATTTTCAAATGGAAAGAGCTCTACTGCTTGTTGCTTGATAATGCCTGTGATACATAAAAAAGAAAAATCACATTTACACAGGAAAACAAAACGTTGAAATAAATGAGAGGGAAATAAATCAATTATTAATAGGATATTTTTCATTGCACTTGAAACCTATGAGCCACCACTTCACACTGGGAAAATAATGCATGTAATTTTCCTCATGTCCTCAAAATGTGTTTTTGAAGAGACCGTGTGAGCAGGTTTGATGCTGTAGAATGTAACCGTGCAGCTGGGGTAGAGGGATGGGGTGTGGTGGAGAAAGTAGAGGGAAAAGTGATGTGAACAGTTTTCCCACATTCCTTTCATGCCTACTTTATGCTGGTTTTCAAACCATAATAACACTAGAGAAATATTTCTAAATCCTTATTTACGTGCCCACAATTTCACCTCCCTCTCTCCCTTCCTAGCAAGACCACTCAATTTGGTTTTAGCCGTGCCCCGTGTCCTTTGATAGTCTTATCATTCTGACAAATATGTGAGGTCTATCTATCACCCATCTATCTATCATCCATCCATTCATACTATCATCTGTCCATCATCAGCTACCTATTTACCTGTCATCTATCATTAATCTATCTAACCTACACATCCATCTATCCTAGCTAGAAGCTAGCTATCATTATCTGCATCTACCTATTTACCTATCATCTATCTATTTATTTATCTATCTATCCATGTCTATCACCTGTCTAACCACTTTCCAAACAAAATAGTGTCATCTGAAGGTCATCTTTCATTTCATAATTAAATTCGAGACTCACTGAGTAACTACCTGTAACTACAGTCGACTCATTTTTTAATACTTGATTATTCCCATGTGGGTAGTTTCCAAGTTTTCATTATTATGAGCAAGTTACTGTAAACACTCTCATATACTGTCACTCCGCACAGTACTTTCTGTGGAGTACACCATTGTCTGGAAGGCTGAGTGCCTCTTCAACCCTACAATGTTTTGGATGTTTTGAGAAAGCTTCCCAAAGTGGGTGCCTCAGTACACACTCCCTCTCCCAGAATAGGGACCCCTCTTTCTCATTTCATGTTTTCCTCCTCACTTGACACTGACTTCATTTTTTGTCCAACTGACGGAAGTGTTATTCATGTTTTAACTTGAAATTTCCTTGTCCATGAGTAAGAGACAACAATGTGCTACAGGCCATTCAGGTTTTTTTCTTAAAAGAAAAAAAAATCATTTAAATTACATTTAAATCACTTGCCTATTTGTATGGAGTTTTTACCCCTTTTCTTACTGATTTTGAAATCTGTGTATGTACTCACGTAGTCTTATATGCAAAGATATTCACTTACATTCTTATATATATGAATGTTCACATTCTTATATTCTTGATACTAATCATAAACACGTGGGGTAAAATGTGTTCCAAACAGCCCTCACACATTCTTGCTTTTTCTTTTTGTTGATGATATCTTTTATTTTTAGGAACAGTCATCACATGTGTTCAAATCAATTTACACTGTTTAAAAATAATTGGTTCTTTTTGTGTGTTACCCCCCAACCCAGTATTTTTGAAACTCTAAGGACCCCCAAGCACTGTGCTGAGCCCGCCAGGAGGGGAAGGAGGGAAGCTGTGAGGGGCTGAAGGGCTTTCTGGCTGTTTATGGATTGTTTGCTTTCTGTGATTTGTTGTTTGTTTAGTAGATTGAAGTTTCAACTATAATTTCATCTGAAGACTCATGACCCATCCTTGTACGTCCTTTCCCATGTGGAATTGCCACACGTCTAATCTGAGGTCATGGAATTGGAGCAGCTCTAAGATTAAGGTGTCAGGATTGGCCACACACCTGTCCCCTTTATGCTGCAGTGGGGGTTTACCCTTATGCACAAAGGATGAAGGAACACAACTCCTCTAGGAGCACAGCCATAGGATGCATTATCCTTAGCAAATAATGCTCTCCTGACACCCCAGGTGCAACACTGATCCTTGCTTTTTTAACATCAATAATCGGCAAGAAACCCTGAGCCAAGGAGATGTGCAAGCACACAGGAACAATACTCCCTCACAATGCCATTAAATGCTAGCAGTTTCAGATATGTCTTAAGTAGCCTGACAAAAACAGGACGGCCACTTACAAAGATAGCCAGTATTAAAGGCATCTTATGTTGTTTTCCGGAATTGGGCACATTTGGCTATTACTGGAAACCATCGCCCCATCACCACCCAAATCACCACCATCACGTTGTACAGATATAGCAGGGTTATGTTTCCTATGTATATTTAAATCACTTTTATTCGTGATTACCCTGTGCCCTAGTTTTTTAATTGGAAGATATTCCCTTTCAGTACTAAGGTCCTAATGAAATCCTCAGACTAAACAATGACAATGGCCCTCATGTTTTCACAGGAAGTGGACATCGTTTGAAGGAGGGATCCCTGCCTTGCTATTACGCTGCTCATTTTTCCACAACTAGGAACCAATCACTGCCTCCTAGAAGAATAAATTCTACTGAAGGTTGTTCCCAAGTTGGGGTTATTGTATTCTACAGCCCTATGTCTTGTGAGATGAACTTGAAAAACTCTCCTTAGTGAACCTTGAGGACATTTGGCAGGTGTGTCATAAGCCATTCACAAAGGAGAACACGGGATGCCAGCGGCTGGGGGAGGGGGAGGGAAAGACAGTGTTCAACGGGGACAATGTCCGTTTTTCATGATAGAAAGAGTGCTGGACTATTCACAATAGCCAAGAAATGGAAGCAACCTAAGTGTCCATCAGTAAATGAATGGATAAAGAAGATGTAGTACATATACACAATGGAATATTATACAGCCATAAGAAGAAAAAAAATCCTACCATTTGCAACAACATGGATGGAGCTAGAGGATATTATGCTCAGT
>JAVSCE010019766.1:0-97786 GCA_032199065.1 Smutsia gigantea | reverse complement strand
AGTGATAAGAGTACACATTGTCTGAAACTGTGTGTGTCTTGAACATAGTGCTCAAGGAATGTTAATTTCCCTAAATTCAACAAATATTTGAATACCTACTATGTGCTGGCATTGCCTAAAACCTAGAAATACCAAACTGAGCAAGACTAATGGGGACCCTGCCTCCTTAGTCCCTTTCATTGTGACTACCTAATGACATTTGAGCAGTGAACACAGAGTTTCTCTGAACGGAATCTGTAGTATTTTCCATTATTCAGGGTAGGATCTGTTACATAATCCATGCTGAATATATATATTCATTAAATTGAACTGGAACATTAAGTAAATACTGGTTTCAAAGAATATCCCTGCCTGCAAATCAGTGTAATTGATGAAATCAGAGGTGTTGCTTGATAGTTAAGGATTGCATTTTCCCCATTTCCGTGCAATTGATAGAAAATTTTACCTTGGACATTATAATGACATCATTGAATTACTAAGATTGTTTTTTAGTGAGGTATTCTTGACTTTTGAATTAAATAGATCTAGGTATCAATTGAAGTTATTGGGAGTGGGAACAGAAGCATGTGCTTACCCTCTGTGCTTGAATTCTATGAAATGAAATTTTGGTTTTATGAACCAAAAGGTCGTTTTATGGGTTCAGTGAGATAATATTTAGATAGTGCTTGGCACATAGTAGCTGGTCAATGAATATTAGTTCTTTTCTTTGATTAATCACAAAAGCAAATTTTCCACATAATGAGGATATTCTTAATTGCTAGGAAAGAATCCTATTCTGTCGTTAATAATAGTCTCACATCCTGTTCTCTGTTAGGATAAAACTTTACATTTTATTTCCAGTTACCATCATTGTAGTTCACATTGACAAAAACTTACTGAAGTGACACACTACAGTATTTGTAGCAAGGTGATTGACTGTGATTACCAAGGCTCTGTATGAAATTTATTCTCAATTCTTCATTCATGTATATCCTGAGGCTCATTCCTCTCCCCAGTACTTAAATATTAAGTGTCTTCTCCCTTCAAAACATCCTGATAGAGTTATCTCCTCAGTTCTGTCCCCTTTTCTCCCACATGCCACATCTACAGTCTCTTTCTAGCTATCATTTTTTTGTTTATAATTTTTTTGAAAATTTAGGTTAAAGTTTTATTTAGCGACATTTACTTTCTGTTAGAGTTTTATTTTTAATAAATCAGCTTTAAAATAAAGCTTTTATTCACCATTTTAATTGTTCAGATCATTCTACTCATAATGAAGCAATCAAACACCTTTTGAGGTCTTATTTTGAAAATGATAACTATAGATGCCAGATGAATAAGATCCTCTGGGGAAGGATTATGCAGGGCAAAAAAGATGTGTAGAATAACTGTAGTACAAAATATAAAATGTAGATGTGGTAAGAGAAAAATAGTGGAATTAAGACTTTGCAGTAGCCAGCAAGAAGTAATAAAGACTTATGCGAGGGATATTGTGTGGGAATTGGGAAGAATATGGGCAATATGAGGAAGCAGAATAAGGTCTTTTTATCTGTTTGGATGTAAGGTGCCAAGAGAAAGGAGGAGTCAAAATTGTTGCATTGTTTGAAGCCTACTAAATCACTGATTGGGGATGGTTTTGACAGAAAGACTTAAGTTAGTTAATTTCACTCAACCAGTGAAATTGTTAATATTTTCTTTGCTCGCTTTCTTTTAGAGTAATTCTTTCCATCCTCTCAGTAGGCCACTCTAGCCGTAGGCATTTAGTAAAGCACTCAGCTCGTATGGAGATCCAACTTCCACATGGACGAAAATGCTTGAACATTGCTAGGGCAGCCTTTGGAACTCTGTTACTGTAGAGCCTGCTTGCCCTTCCTACCTTTCTAACCCTGGGAATAGAAAGAACTAGCTGTGTGTTTTTGCCCTGAATTAGAAGGGACTGGCAGTAGTGCTATAGAACAAGTAGAGTCAGGTACCTCAAGAGTTCATTATATTTTCCTTGCTTTCTGCTTTTGTTTTTATTTATTTATTTTGAACCTTTATAATAAGGTATAGCATACAAACAATATATACAGTAAAGTATATATTGCTACCACTCAGGCTGAGATACAGATCTTAGTTCCCCCATGCTTCCATGCCATCCCCCCAGCAGAGGGGACCACCATTTTTTAGTACATAATTTTCAGCCTACTCAGTATAATATTTGACTAGTTGAGAACACACTTACATGCTATTTTCAAGATGTTAGGAGGTTATTGCTCATCCCAGTAACTAAAGACAGAGTGCTCTGTGCTTTAATCCACATGAAATATATTTTGAAACAGCATGTTATTAGTGCAGAAATGGTATATTTATCCAGGAAGATTTTAATCTTTGTGTTATATTTATAAATTTTATGGCTTATCTTATACCCATATAAGATAATTTTACAAAAACACATCAGCATTTTAATTTTGAGTAGAAGGAACATATAGCAGTCCTTTTAATTTGGTTCTGTGATGATTATTACTTACATTAAGTTTCATCCCCTCTTAAGTAAATATATATAGAACTGAAGTCAAATGTATTGTTTATGCTTTTCTATTTTGGAAAAAAGTACATATCAAACTAAGTTTTTTCCCTTTTTGTTGTAAGGAATCGCTCTGCTGCAAAAACTGGTATTAACCAACTGTAATGATTGCTTCCAAAGTTGTTACTAATGGACTAGTTGTCACTTTTTTACTAGTTTGTTACCTAAGCTTGAGCAGAAAAGTTAACTTCAGTGTATCTTAGTTTGCTGGTTGAGAAAATTAAGAAGTTGGATGATATATTGATATATTAAAATTACTCCAACATAGGAATCAAAGGATTCTAAATGCTTACTCAGTAGTTTTCCTCTGTTGACAAGCTATAACATGAAATTCCGCCTGTCTCTCTGAAACATTCCTTTCTCTGTGGTGTGTGTGAGATTTTTTGTGACTTGATTTAATTTGTGAGCCACTCTACCTCTCCATGGTAGAAAAATAACCATCTCTCACTAATTAAAAATTTTCTTTCCTTTTCTCTCCTTATATTTATTTTGAGACTCTGAATGGGAAAATTAATGGTTACTTAGTATATTTCATTTAAAAATGAGCCAAAACTCATTTTAAGAGATTTTAAATTTAGGGATTGTTAGGGTAATATATGCAGTACTTATCTGGTGTAGGTGCCTAAAATGTGTAAAGAAAAATTTGGATCTAATGACCATGTTTAAAAGGCTAACAAAATAATACCTGTTTTACCATTTGGGGAAATTTTTTATCCTATGGCTGCCATGGCTTTAAGTAGTTCCCAAGTCCTTAGCATTTTTTAAATATAGAAGCACATCTTTTGGTTTACTCATAGGCAGCATGAGTATGATCTTTGAGGACTTAAACATTAGAACCAGACTCTGAGTTCAGATCACAGTTCTTTCACTTACCAGTTCTGTGGTTTGGGGCAGGTTACTTAACCCCCTCTGTGCCTTGGCTAAAATAGGAATAAAATAGTACTTGCCTCAGACTTTGATAGGTTGTTGTGAGATTAAATAAGCTATTACCTGTAAAGCAATAAGAAGAATGCTTGGTATAAAATAAGAATTAGCTCTTACAGTATGTTGAAATGCTTTCCTGAAATCAGAGTTCTAGTCCTAAGAAATTCTGTTAATATGTTTCTTGTCACTAATTGACCTAGTTTCCTAATAGAACTTGGCTCTCCAGAAAGAGTTGCAAAGAATCAATAGAAGATGATGGTATTAATGACTTCTTTTAAGATTCAAACAGAATCTGAAAACTTCCTAAGTATAATATTATTTAAAAATGTCTTATTAACAGATGGTTTTTAATGGATTTTGAGCTATAATCGACATGCAATGAGTGGCTTATTATTAAAATGTACAAATTGATCAGTTTTGATGAATATATACACACCAATGAAACTATTACCACAAATCAAAATAATAAGTATACCTATTACCTCCAAAAGTTTACTCTTGCTCCTTTGTAATCCTTCTTTCCTCCCTGCCCCTACTAAGGCACCACTGATCTGCTTTCTGTCACTATAGATTTGGACTTTTTTTCTTTATTATATTTTATTTTCTATACTTTTTAAAAAACTATATGGAATCATAGGATAGATAGTCATTTTTGTCTGTCTTCTTTCATTCAGCATGATTATTTTGAGGTACCCTCATGCTATTGCTTACAATAGCAGTTCATTCCTTTTTGCTGTGTAGTAGCCTATTGTATATATATACCAAAATATTTTATCCACTTTCTTATTGATATATATTTGATTTTTTTTCCAGTTTGGAGCTATTAATAATAAAGCTACTATTAAAGTGCATGTTTTTCTTTGAGTATATGCTTTCATTTATCTTGGGTAAATTCTTAGGAGTAGAATGGCTGGGTCATGTGGTTCATATTTAACTGTAAGAAATAGCCAACTGTTTTACCAAAATGGCTGTACCATTTCACATTCCCACTACTATTGTGTAAGAGTTATAGTTATTCCGCATCCTTCCTAATACTTGTGATAGTATTTTTAATTTCAGCCATTCTAGTAGGTGTATGATGGTCTTTAGCTGGTTTTAATCTGCACTCCTCTGATGGTTATTATTGTTGACTATCATTTTCATGTACTTATTTGCTATTGTTTATCTTTGGCAAACTGTCTATTGAAAGCTTTTGCCCATTTTTTAATTGGGTTGCTTGTTTTTTTTTTACTAAGTTTGGAGAGGTCCTTATGTATTCTGGATAACCATGTTCTTTAACAGATACATGCTTTGCAAAGATTTTCCCCCAATCTGTGACTTGTCTTTTCATTCTCAACAGTGTTTTTGAATTGTAGAATTAATTTTGATGAAGCCCAATTTGCCAACTTTCTTTTATGGATTGTGCTTTGGTGTCGTATCTAAAAAATCCTGACTTAATCACAAAGATTCTGTCCTGTTTTTTATTTCTAGAAGTTTTATAGTTTTAGGTTTTATATTTAGGTTTATGACCCATTTTGAATACTTTTTATAAATGGTTTAAGATTTGGATTAAAGTTTTTTTTTATATGGATACCTGTTTTTTTTCTATTGCTGTGGTGTTGAAAAGACTGTTCTTTTTCCACTGACTGCCTTCATCAAATTTCAGTTGTCCATATGTATGTGGGTCTCTTTCTGTACTGTCTATTCTGTTCTATTGATCTGTCATTCTTGACTCCAATATTATGCCATTTTGATTACTGTAGCTCTATGATAATCTTGAAATCAGGTAGTGTTAGCCCTTCTACTTTGTTCTTTTTCAGTATCGTATTGGCTATTAAATATTAAAGGTCCTTTGCACTTCCATGTGAATTTTAGAATTAGCTTGTCAAGTTTTAGAGAAAAAACCTGCAGAGGCTCTGATTTGGATTGCACTGGATTCATAGTTCAATTTAGGGGAGATTTGATACCTTAACAAAATTGAGCCTTCCATCCCTGAAATATAGTTTTAAAGTTAATTCCGATCTTTTAAATTTTTCAGCAGTATTTTATAGTTTTCAGGATACAAAGCTTTCATCAGATTTGTCCATAAATATTTCATATTTTTTATGCTCTTAATTTTTTTTAAATTTCAACTTGTGATTATTTGTTGCTAACATACAAATACAGTTGATTTTATATTCCATTGAATTTTCTACATAGACAAGCTAGTTTTACTTCCTCCTTTCCAATCTTGATACCTTTTATTTATTTTTCTTCTTGATTGCACTAGTCAAAACCTCCACTACAATGTAGAATAGAGATGGTGAAAGCAAACATGCTTGTGTTGCTTATAATCTTGGTAACTGTCTAATTTTTCACCATTAATTCTCAGGTTACTATAGGTTTTTCATAGATGTCCTCAATCACGTTGAGAAAATTCCCTTCTATTCCTAGTTGTGAGTTTTTATCAGGAATGTATTTGGGGTTTTGTTGAGTGCTTTTTTGTCTCCACCAAAATGAGTGTAAGTTTTTTTCTTTTTTAGTGTGTTAATATGGTGAATTACATTTGATTTTCAAGTTTTAAACCAACCCTACATACCTGGGTTAAGCACCACTTGGCCTGATGCAGTATCCTTTTATATATTGTTGATTTTGATTTACTAGTATTTTGTAAAGTAGTCAGTGTAATGGTGGCCTCAAAAGATGAGTTGGGAAATATTCCCTCCCCTCTAGTTTTCAGACAGTTTGTGTAGACTTGTATTAATTCTTCATTAAGTGTTTGATAGATTTAACCAGTGAAGCCATCTCAGCTTGGGAGATTTTTAACTACAAATTCAATTTCTTTAATAGATATATAGAGATTTTCAGGTTAACTATTTCTTCTTGTGCTTTTATAACTTGTTTCTTTTAAAGAGTTTGTTTCATCTCATGTCAAATATAGACATAAATCTGTAGTATTTTCTTAGTATCCTTTTAATATCTGCAGATTCTGGTAATGTCATCTCTTATCTATGATACTGGCATAATTCTGTTATTAGGGACCTATATGTTTTGAATTGTTATGTATTGTTGATGGACCCCTTTATCATTATAAAATAACCATTTTTATGCTTGTGAGTATTATTTTCTTTGAAATCTACTCTCTGACATTGAAATAGTCACTTCAAATTTCTTTGCGTGGTATATTTTCCCCCCATCTTTTTGCCTTTAACCTATTTGTGTTTTTATATTTAAAGTACATTTCTGGTATGTAGCATATCATAGGTCTTCCTTTTTTATCCAATCTGACAATCTCTGACTTTGATTGGGATATTAGATAATTTACATTTAATAAGATTATTTATATGTTTAGGTTTAAGTCTACCATCTTGCTATTTGTCTTTGACTTGCCCCATGTGTTATTTGTTCCCCTTTACTTTGTGTATTTTTGTTCCCCTTTACTTTGGGTATTTTTTATCTTCTGTGTTGACTTAATAGCTTAACTGGACCTTGCCACTCAGAGAATATGATAAAATTGATTTACTAGGGGTAGGTCCAGGTATCATTATTTCATTAAAGGATCCCAGCTATGTGAACCACTGGACTAGATGATCTCTATGGTTATTTGCAGTTTATCAGCTATGTGACTTTGGGCAAGTTATTTGGCCTCTCTTAATTTATTTCCTCATCTATAAAATACATATAATAAAATATATCTATATAAAAGTTAAAAACATTTAAAAATATTTTGAACAGTACTATTATCTTCATATGGTTCAAACTTCAAAAGATACAAAAGATTCAGTATATGGTGTCTTAAACTTTTTTGATTTTTGTTTTTTTAATAGAAAATAAATCATAAATAGATAAGTATAGTTACTTTTAAAAAAATCCTGAGAATAGCTCAAAAAGTTTTTTTTCCACTCAGTTATTGAAAACTCTTTAAAAATCTAGTTTTTTGAATTGTCAATAAGATTTACATTTTATTTTTAAAAGTTACTGTTATTATTTGTGATTTCTAAAGAAAAGTAAAAATATGTCTGATTTTCACAGCTCCTAATAGGACTTTTGAGCTTGATTCAGAATGGGAGTATAGTTTATGAAATCAACTTAATGTATTTATTTTTGTGCTTTTATTTTTTCCACAGGTTTTGATTCCCACCATGGCTATCACACAGTTTTGATTATTTAAAGGTTGTACCTGCCTAGCAACAGTATTCTCCTTCCTAAAGAGAGTAATATTGCAGGTAAAAAAAATTTTGTGTTCAAATTGACCTGTTTATCTTCTTGTTTGTTTTGGATACCTTGATAGCTACAGAAAGTCTGAACAGACTATATGTAAGCTAAATTTTTTTATTGCTTTCATTAATTATTCACTAACCTCTAGTATTTCTTATATTTTTTCTCTACTTCATATCTAGAAAGTAAAGGTTCTTTTGTTCTTTCAAATTCTTACATATTCTGCTAAAATGACATTCTCAGTACTATAGAATTTCAGAAAATAAGCAAACCACCTTTCATTATAATCATCAGGGAGTCTTATATACATAATTCATTAACAGAATGTTTTAAGATGTTCAGGTAGGATTTGGCAATAGGTATTTCTTTATATTCTACAATATGAATGTTAATGTTATATTTTTTAAAAACCTTACAAAAAAACTCCAAACAAAATAGGTTTGTTTTTTTTTCTCTTAAATAATATTCGTTAATGTGCAGGTAATCCAGAGCAGATAAGTCATCCTGCTTTAATAAGTCATCCAGAGATTCAAATTTCTGCTATTTTTTTTTCACACTACCATACACTAGAGTTATAGTTCCTAGGCTGTATGATAAGGCACATCAGGACTTCACACTAATGTCACAGGGCTGCCATAAGGTGTCTTAAATTTTCCAGTAAAACACAGTGAATGTGATATGATAGTCAGATGCTGTTAAATGCTGCAAAAACTACTGGTTCAAAATAGTTCACATCTGCAACATTAGATATTGCAGCATTATTTTTGATGCTGTCTTGAATGTTTGAGATACGCTTTTGTTTACTTGCATTTTTGGTGATCTTTCTTTGCAAAGGTAGGATTTTAGGTTGTAATTAAAAGTAAGTACTGAACCAAAATTAATGTGAAACAGAAAATGAGGGTGGTGGTGGTATCCAGTCTGATTCTGGAGAAGCTGGAGAAGCTGTGCAGTATCTGATAGGCACACAAATTCCATTATTAAGTAATTGTGGTTATTTAAGAATGAAATAAAAATATTTTTTCTTTAAATTTATATGTAGTATTTTTTCAAATGTCTACTAAACAGTTAGGACATACATAAATACTAAATTGTTTGGGCCTAAGTACTTAATCAATGGAACTGTTAGGTATTTCTTTTGGCCTGGGGTGAAAAGTACTAGCACACTAAGAGTAGGGTAGACTAAAAGAGGAAGCAGAGGGCAATGAGCTCTGTTTTTTAGTGGATACGATCTGGAAGTTGTACACAGCAATTCTGTTTGCAGCCTATGGTCCAGAGCCACCTACCTGTGAGGGAGGTAAAGATAGGTACTCTCTGGCTCAGTGGGCATTTTATAGCTACTAAAACTCTGAGGATTAACAGGCATTGAATTGTTAGATAGAGTGATCTGGAATTTTTTTTAAAAGGTCCAGAATATGGCAGTGGGAATGAGTGGATGAAATAGAGGGGAAATGATCACTGGAGGAAGAAAGGTCAAGAAAGAAATGAAAAACTTAGGTGATCATTGATATGCAGGAAGAGGACGGGATTTGAGAAGTAGGAAAAAAGTGAAGTGCACAAATCATCAGAACATGAAGAGGAGTGGCCAGAAATTCACTAGGTAAGGCAGGATAAGAATGGTATTAATTGCCAGAAAGCCAGAGGTTAAAAGAAGTAGTTGTGTTAACAGTGGTGATAAATTTGAGGTATTTTTCTCTTTACTCTTCTCTATTGTATTTTTAAAACTTCTGTTACATATGGATTACTTTTAGTATAGTAAATTGCATTTATTTTAAAAATATTAAGGACATTTCTGTTGTCAATGTAAATATATTTAGGATTGAGTGAATGTTCAGTTTAAGAGAACTGACCCTTTTTTAGAATAAGCTTTTCTTAAGTGTCAGAAGGAACCTAGATAATGTGTTTTAAGATGATATATCAAGTTTAAAACATAAATTTAGTAGTAGACAGTATTATTTTTCTATTCATCCTTTAAACAAATAAAATATAATTTCTAATCTTGTAATAAAAATAGCTGACTTTACCGATTAGTTCTAAGTAGGTGCTTTGTAATGAAGCAAGTGATTAATCATTTATAATAGCTACCATTTTTTAAATGTCTTATCATACAGAAGGCGTTGTCTAGTGTCTAGCTGCTTTAAATATGTCACTTAATTAAATCCTCACAACAACCCTGCAATAGGAGGTTTGAATACCTGCATTTTACAGATGAGGATATTGAAGCTGAGAGGTTAGGTAGTTCTAACTGGACTCATAATTAATAGAAGTAGCATTGAAAACCATAGTTTATACAGATTCCATAGTCCATGTTCCTAACAACTGAGTTACCATATATAATGATTTTCCTACTAATCCTTAAAATTTATTAGTTACAGTTTAGTTCAACCCAGTTATTTTCAAACATTTTAATTTGAAAATAGGTAATCTTACCAAGAAACCAAATACGTAAAACAGACAAATACCAAACCACCCTGGTTAAAACAGCATAGATATCCCAGAGGTTCCCCTGCAGAACTTAGAGGACTCTAAGATGTGTGGTTTGAAACCACTTTGTGTTTTTGTTTTTGGCTTTATATTCCTCCTGTGTTTGTAATTCTGAGTCCTAAGCCAAAAAGCAGTATGTTTAGGAACTGTCCAAGATTTTAAGAACCTTTAAAAGATATCTGGTGCATGCCTTTTCTTTTCATATCTTAATGAACAGTTGTTAATTATTCAAACACATAATTCTAAAATTGGAAAGAATTTCTTAGAAGCTTCATTTTTTCTTGTAAGCCTTAAGTAACTGTCCGTAATACTTTTCCCCGTGTGTGTTTTGGGAGTTCTTGAAGTAAATTATTCATTTTTGTTTTAGACGAAAATTAAGTGGAGACCAAATAACTTTGCCAACTACAGTTGATTATTCATCTGTTCCTAAACAGGTAACTTTTTTTCTTTTTTAAGGTTGGCTAAGTGTTCCAGAACCATCTTTTTGCAAACTGGATTGCAGACTACCAGTATGTAAAGATATCATTTTGGTAGTCAGGATCAGCTTGTTTTTTGTTGTTGTTATGCTTTTTATTCTAAAATTTTTATTTGGTTCTTCATTTTATTTTCTATTATTCTGAAATTTTCCATTTTTTTTCCCCATTGGTTTCAAGGTTGTTTGCTTTTGTTTGTTGAAGCACTTTTATAACTACTTTAAAGTCTTAGTCAAATAATTCCAAAATTTATGTCATCTTGGGATGGCATATGTCAGTTGGCCTTTTCTGTGCAATTTGAGTAATTTTGGGTTGTTTCTTGGACATTTTGAAAATTTATGTTTGAGACTCTGTCTTATTTAAATCCTAGCAAAAAATGTTGATATTTTTTATTTTATCAGGTGATCAACCTGGTTAGTTTTAGGTTGCAAGTTTGAATCCTGTGGCTGCAGTTCTAACATCAGTTACATTTTCAAAGCATTTACTCTTTTTGTTTTTTTTAATGGATAGAACTGAATGTCTAATTCATAATAAACAAAGTATTTTTTTTAACTTTTGATCTAGTTTTGGTATGTGATATAAAATTTATATTTCCCTGTTGGTCAAAAAGTTTGAAAACCAATGTTTTAGAAAGCCCATTTTTCTGGTAAGTTTTAATTAGATTACTCCTTTGTGGCTGACCATATTGATGAACTAAATTTAGACAGATGTTGAAGAGTGGACTTTCTGGGATGAAGACGCACTCACAAGTGTTAAGATTGAAGGAAAGAATGGGAATGTGGCAACACAACAAAATGCTTTGGTACAGTTGGAACCTGACTATTTTAAGGACATGACACCAACTATAAGGAAAACTCAGAAAATATGTTAAACATTGATGCGTTTGGAGATTAAAATATTTAACTGCTTTTTTTCAGATTCCTATACTTAAAGTTAGACAGTATAATTAGTATTTGTCAAAAAGCCTATTTCTACATATCAGTTGGTTGTGTTTCTCTCACATTAAAGGTTAAAACTTGAAGTGACCTAGACATAGATCCAGGAAGTTGTACCGGCAAGTCTTTTCAACTTATATCCAAGCATTTATTGAAATCCTATTGTATGGCAGATTCTAGACTCCAGTCTCTGCTCTGGAGACTAAGCTGAATAAGATACAGTTCTAACCTTAAGAGTTCACAGTTTAGTGATATCTGCAAACTGGTAAGTTGTTTTCATTGTTCATAGCCATTTTAAAAATGATGCAAGGCTCTGAGAACTTAAGTAATAAATGTGGAAGATCATGTAAAGATGCAGGAAATTAGTGGAAAAAGAACAACGGCTGAGTATTTTCCTTTCTTATTGTCAAAATTGTACATGTACATTTTTTTAAAATCAAAGAATATAGAAGAACTTCTAATGGAAAGCAAAAGACTTCTGCTCCATCACTCTTCATAGCCAGTTCTACTCAGAAGCAGCCACTCATAGCTTTCTGTTGGTGCTTCTAGTGTTTTTCATCATTTCTATATGTAATATGCTTATATTGTTACTTCTTGACTTAGCACTTTCAGGCATTGTCCATTGACCTCATACTTGGGTAAGTGAGGGTGATTTTATACCACTCTTAGACCTCTGACCGCTCTTGCAAATGTTATAATGTTATTTTTCCAGTCTACCTCACCACTCTGTTTCAAAAAAACTTACTTAGAATTCCATTTCTTATTCAATCAAGCATAGAAAACATTTCTTATAAATATACTTTGTAAAATGGAGACATAGTTTATAGTTTATTCTACACTTCTGTAATAGCATTTCCCACCCTCTTCTACCAGCCAGCCAGTTTCACCTCTACATTCAGATGTACATTCAGCTGTACATTTATTTTTACATTTTCAAGGCTGATAACGTTTACATTCTGTAATCATAATTGTTTTTGTTAAGGTATCCAGATATCTCAATGCTGAAAAACATTAAGTTGTGTGTTATTCAGGGAGTTTAAGTGAGTTTCTTAGTTGAATATTTTAGTTTGGAAGTATATTACTGCTCTTACTAGGAACCCAGTGTATTATGATAGTACCTTAATAAATTAATTAGACTGAAAATGTTTTTAAGCTACAAAACCAATACTACTGGCCTGAAAGAGATAATGCATTCATAGGTATCCACATGCTTAGAGAGCTAGTTATAATTTTGATAGGATATGATATATGTTCATAGTTAATACAGTAACCAAAAGTGCCTAATTATATTTTAGGAGTCTAGGGAAAGTAGGGAAGGAGGAAGAGGAAAAAGTAGTTCTCTTAGTATGTAACTGATTTGTGTGACAATTGCCTAGGAATTTTGGTGCTCTTTACAGACTATTTTTAAAAAACTTTAGTTTGTAGGTTTTAAAAGAAAGAGCATATTTTAAATAATTATAAAATGCTTTGGTCAGGTAATTATTTTGTCTCTTTTAATAAAATGATGTGGAAAATATTGCTATAATTCTATATTCATTTACTCTTTCAGATCATTATTAAGAAGAGAGAACCATTAAATTTTGGAATCCCAGATAGTAGCACAGGTTTCTCTAGTAGATTAAGAACTGCACAAGATACGCCTTTTATTCATCAATCTGTAAGTATTAATGGTATCTAGGTAAAGGCTTGTTTTTTATCTGTTTAAAGAAGAAAAAATTAAAATGAATTCAAAATAGTATTTATGTTTCTGTGACTTTGAAACAGGTTTAGGAGAGTAAGAGAGATTAATCTGGAGTTTCGCCAATTTTACCCTTTTATGAGATTATAACTTGCATCAGATACTGTGACCAGAGTCCCATTATACACATAAAAGAGACAAGATGTAATTTAAAAATATGACCTTTAAAGAGATTACCACGAAAAGTTAACCTTAACTGCAGGCTATTTTTAAGTGAGTTATGAATTGTTTCCCTAGTGCAATTTGACTTAAAATGTGTTTGATGTAAATGCAACAGTTGTAAGGACAAAAATAGTGAGGAAAGTGTGTAAGTATGGTTCTCAACCTTGGAAACATGAGAATCAGCTTTGAATTTTTTTAAAAACACCATTGTCCAGACCTCTCCCCAGATCTAATAAGGTTAGCATGCTTTGATTGATTAATTATTGATCAGCAATTGTTGATTAATAGATTGTATTAGTTATCTACTGTTGCATAAGAGCCCCACGTTTAGTGGCTTACAACAGCAGTAAACGTCCTTTATCTCCCACAGTTTCTGTAGATCAGGAATTCAGTGATCTCTAAACTGGGTGGTTCTGGCTCAGGGTTTCTATAATGTTTCCAGACAAGTCATTAGCTGTGGCTGTAGTCACCTGAAGGCCGACTGGAATAGGAAGATTCATTTCAAAGATGGCTCACTTACATGCCTGGCAAATTAATGCTGGTTGGTTGCATGAAGCCTCAGTACCTTGACTTGAACTTCTCCATAGAGCTGCTTGAGTTTCCTTGTGACGTAACCACTGACTCCCAGAACCAGTGATCCCTGAGAAAAAGAGCATATAGAACGAAGCCACAGTGCCTGTTTAGAACTTAGTCTTGTAGGTGACACACTGTCACCTCCACATTATTTATTAAATGGAAGCTAGTCACTAAGTCCAGTGCACATGTATGGGGAGAGCAATTAAGGTCCAACTCTTGAAGGAAGGAATGTCAAAGAGTTTGCAAACAGAGTTTTGATCACCACGTCTGCCTGTCTATCTGTCTGTCTGATTTGTTGGTTTAAACTACACAGGTGCTTCTGAGTCCCTTCTCCACAAGTCACCCATCCTGATGTATGGTTTTAATGTATTGATCAAAAACTGTTCCTACCAATGCCAGATGCTGTGCTAGCTGCTCGTATTATACTGGAAAGTAAACAAAACATTTATTTTTCTTGCCTGCCTCAGAAAAATGCATTTTAGTGGGGGAGGCACAATATTAAGTAAATTATCACACATAAATATTATAAGGTTTGTAACTCCTATGTAGTTAACATGATGCTGTGAGAACATAATAGCACCACTGACAGTTGTCTGAAATAGCATAGTGCCATAATGTTTAATTTTTTATTTTATATTTGTAAGTCTTAAACTTTATTCATATATGTTTCATTCATATTGATAAAAGTGGTTCAGACCTACCGAGTGAATTACTAAATGTTGCCACCTAATTGTAATTATGAGTTATCATAACACTGATGTAGTTCACTATAAAGTTGAATTATATATAGGGAGAATAAATTCTTACACCTTCTCAAGAGGGTGATTTGTTTTTTGTTTTTTAGTAGTTTTGAAAATCCTTTTCTTTGGTTTAGCTAGTCTACTTTTAGAAATTTCTATTAAACAAGCATGATGTATTACATTTACAATTAAGAGGAGAAAACACATTTTATTTCATTTTTAGTTGTAAATGCTCAAAAGAGAATACAGTAAATCTGTTTGCATATTGGTTCCAGTTATTTAATCATTTCCACACCTAATTCAACACTCCAGAGTGAGCATTTTTATTCTTTTGTGGAAGAAAAAAGTGAACTTTTAGAGGTCTTGCCTGGGGAAGAGTGGAAGGTAGTGGCCAGCATGATGGTCTCAGGCAAGGAGGAGAGGCTAAGGGAAGCACCGTGTAGAAGAAGTACTGTGAGGAAGAATCGATTTTGCCTGATTTGTCATTTTTGCCTGGGACCCAGACCCTAAGTGCCACTGAAAAGTCTGTGGTTACTTAGGCTTAAATGACAATGGCTGTGCTTGTTTGGAAACTCCCATTCTTCCAGCTCATGTCCTTGGCACAGAGTGGTGCGGTCAAGCTGTCTAATTCAGACTGGGGTGCGTCTCTCTCTTCTCTTTCCCTACCCCTACCCCTTCCTCTTACTGAAAAGAGAGAAACAGAAAAAAGTGTTCTCTGCTTGTCCATACCACACTACAGTAGGCAAAAATAAATAAATAAAAGTTAATATAAAAGGAAAGTCCTTTGAAGTGTGAAATAGGAAGAAGGCTGGACTTGTCCAGGACTTAAATACTGAAAGTCATGCATTGTAGGGAAGCCCTCAGTTCCAGGGGACAAATCGCTTAAGCCTTGTATGGGATGTTGTAAGGAAGTAGAGAAGACATGGGAGTGACAAGGTCTGAGTTATGTTTTAAAAGACATTCTTGCTGACTGCTGAGTGAAGAAAGGATAGCTCTTCACTATTGCAATTTTGTCTTTTATTTCTTGTTGTAGCCTGAATTAGGTGACTTAGATGCCTGGCAGGAAAATACCAATGCCTGGGAAGAAGAAGACGATGCAGCCTGGCAAGCAGAAGAAGTTCTGAGGTATTTTGAGTAATATTTACATTGTAACTTTAGTAGAAGAACTATATTTGTTACTTACTACTGCATTTAAGGTTGAGAAAGCTTATTCTGCCATGTTATATTTTTCTTCAATCTTTCTCACTTGACCCTTAGATAATATGGGATACTTTTTGTATTTCAGACTACATATCCTATTTCATATGATTAAAACCTCACGGAAACCAAGAATTTAAACCATTATAGAAACCAAATAATAATGTTATTAATGGCAAATGAGATCTTTTACATATATACACCATAGTACACTATACGCTTTGTACTTACATTCCCTATAGGACATACTCTTGAAATGTCCTACTATGAAATGTGAGCCACCGCTCTATATCCTCTACGTCAGAGATTATACCTTTATTTTTGTTTCCCCATGGTCTAGTATAGTGCCCAGCACTGTATACCTTTGAATGAAAATAACTTATATAGCCCTCTACATTTATATATACAACTCAGTTGACATGAGGTAAATAATGTCAGGTATTGACAATTCTCCAGAAAAGAAAATAGCATTCAGGAGGTTTTCACCTTTGTTTTATGTTTTTTGGTTATGTTCTTATTTCTCTGTTTCTGTGAGCAATAAACTTGAAAATTTACTTTAAAAGAATCTGTGACTATCATAATTGATGAAACTCAGATATTTAAATGTATTACCATGGCATTATTAAAATGATATAGTAAAATACAACAATATAAGGGTTTTTTTTTTTACTTTAAAAGATCCTTTTGAAATCGGGATAGAAAATGAATGACTACCCTAATGAAACAACTGATTTCATTTTTGTATTTTCCTTTCCTGTGTTTACCAATAACTTACAGTTACCTCCAACAGCCAGCAGAGGGTACAAGTTAAGTAACTGGGGGTTCGGGCTGACTTAAAAAAATTTTTTTTGGTCTTGTTCCTGTTTTCAGCATTTTTTTTTTAAACAGGGAGGGGTCACATTTTAAAAGTTTGTAAAGGTGTGAGGGTTTTAAATATTTAGTTTCTACTTGGTCATTCTTCACGGCAAACCAAATATTTTAAAAATGGTAAATGGCAACATTTATGTCACATGGACCATCAAAAACTATGTCATCCTTTTATTTTTAACTTTGTTTTCCCATTAGTCATAGAAGTCGGGGTATTTTAAAACATTTTGGGGATTCTAGTGCTTATTAGGGCCCTTAACTGCAGGGATAAAGGAAGGGGCTTCTCAGTTTGAATCCAGTAATTTTAACGACGGCACTATGTATAGAGTTTATGAGTTCACAAGTATCTTAACATTCTCTGTACAAAAACCTTCTTTTCCCCACCACCCTATCCTTTTGCACCCTGAGCAAAACCAGACCAACCCCCACCTCGAAGTTAGTGTCTTACAGTGTATGTCAGCCTGGGAGAGGCAGCCTGCTAGTGATAGGCATGCTTCATGTCGCTGCATGTGGCATAAGTACAGTCAGAGACGTGGAGGCTTCCATGCATTGTTACTTCCCCAGAAGAAGACTGAGAATTTTAAACGTGTTTTCACACTCCATATCCTCTAACTCAGCCTTTTTTCCATTGCCACCTTAGAATCCTGCCAGCACTCTGGTCGGTATCATTAAGGAAGAAGATTCCATTCTAGGCATGTGTCTGGATAGGGAAAATGTATTTTGTTTCCAGTAATCTGTAAATTGCCTCTTGTGCCAGGGACATTAATTGTTGATGTTCATATTTCAGCTGGGATGCAGGTCAAAATTTGACTATCATATTTGCTTGTAACCTAGCCAGCTCTTTATAATTCTTTCCCTATGTCCCTTTTGCCACTGACATTTTCATTTTTTTGGTTCAAATGGTCAATTTTGCTTGAAAGTGAGCAAAGCTAGTGAAAAGGTTGTTTTGAGCTATTCTTTTGAAACTTCACTTAGTTGATGGTAAAGGTCAAAATGTTGTCTAAAGTAAGTCTCTACTTTGTTGAATTTTTGTCATCCATAACTCTCCGTACTCTCATTTACATGTAATTAAGAATTGTGTATACATTTCACACATTAGGGTCTGCTGTGAGCTATCACATATATATAAGTAATGCACACTGGATTTTTCTGTGAATAACCTGGTGTTGCCTATCCCATGCCCAGCCCAGCTGTGGTCTGCAGCTTCCTTCCTGAACCTTGCATGCCTCTTGACGGGTCTCTCCTATCCTAAACCTCAGACCCAGGGCCCCCCTGTGCTCCTCTGTGTCCTCGTCTCTCATCACCTCCTCCTTCATCACTCTCCGCACAAATCACTCACTACAGATAGAGAAGTTGAGTGACTCTAGGTCAGTGGAGGTAGGGAGGGGGGAGGAAGGAGCAAAGTATTCCATTAAGTATAATTAGTAAATGCCCCCCATCCCGCCCCTTCATTAGTAGAGCACATCAACTGTTAATCCTTCTAGCTTCCAGTTGGAAGGCGTGTCTTAAGTTTCCATTTTCTTTTTGCACTGTGTTCTGCACTTATATTATTGGTATCCTTCAGCTGACTGTTTTTACCAATTATAATAGGAGATTTAATGTTCATATCAGTCTTTTCTGAATGGCATCAAAAAGAAGATATAATCCAATGGAAGTAGTGTTTTAGTTGAAAGTCATCTGAAGAGGGTCAGAAGATGTGCGTCCTCGTTCTTGTCCTTAAATCTTCTGACTTTGGGAAAGTCACTTAGCCTTTGTGCCTCATTTTACCTATTTAATTTAATGTAAGGTAGAGATAATAGCTTTTCTGTTTGCAAGGCATGTTCTAAGGGCTAAAAGACACTGTTTTTGAAAATATTTGAAAATTTCAAAGCAGAGAGAAGAATGAAGACTTTTTAAACTTACATTTGATGACAGTAAAAAGGCGGTGCTATTTCTTTCTGGAGTTTATTTGCCATGTGACCTGTATGATATTTTCTAAAAGAAAAGCACGAATATGTTTCTTTTCGGGCAGCAGAAAATAGCAGACAGAGAAGAGAGAGCAGCAGAACAACAAAAGAAGAAAATGGAAAAGGAAGCACAGCGGCTAAAGAAGAAGGAACAAAACTGAGATGAAACTTTCATAACAAATGTTCTTCAAATATCAAAGTGCCAGTAGGAGAATATGCGCTCCACAACCAAGCAACGTTTATATGGGCTTCAGAGTATTTTCAGATTACAGAAACGTTGCTTGATTTTAATGCATTCATCAGATCATCCTGGACACCAGAAATCTCTCAAAGTACCTTGAATTCTCAGCGATTGAAACTCAAAACAAAACAAAAAGTCTTAGGAGACAATATTTTCTTCAACATGCTCCAAGTGTAGGACAACTGTTTGCTGTAGAGAAATTATTACAAGTGGAATATACCACTACCTCAAAAATTTTATTTATCATAAAGTTTTTGTACATCATTGTTTCTCACGGTGTAATGTTATATAGCTTTGTAATTTACATTGCATGTATGAACATTGAAAATCAGTTAAAATGATAAATTTGCCCTACACTGGTATAACTTAGGAGTTTTAAAAACTAGAATTAGTAGTTTTTCCCTTTTGTTGTAGATTTTAAGATGTACGGTGTCTTTAAGTACCTTAGTTCCTCCCCTGCAAAAGCCATTAATTTAAAAATGCAGAAAGCCTTCAGTTCAGCTGGTGGTGTTGGTTAAGATAATATTGATTGATTGAATTATATACCAAGATAGGAATAGTAATGTTTTTATTTTGGGATATTGACTGACTCCAAAATAGCTTTAAGGAGATAGATACATACTGTATTCATAGGAAAAACATAGATTTGATAATTTAGAATCCCATTAAAATTTCCTCCACAATGAAAATACTTCTAGCTTGTTGCCCTTGGCTCCCTGGCCAGCAGGGAGGTCTCGGCCGGGAGGGGTTTAGGTTCAGGTCCGGAACGAGGCTGATGTGAGAGACGCCGCGCCCGCGGGGAGCACGGACGCGGGACCCGAGGCAGCGTGGCGCAGGTCTGGTTTATTGAGGAAGGGCTGGGATATCAGCACGGGTGTGGGGCGGCGGGCGGCGGGCGGCGGGCGGCGTGAGGCGGGGGAACAACCAACGAGGGGATGTGAGGTAAAACTTCACTATGAGGAAGGGACATGAGGAAACAGGTTGGGACGTCGGGAGGCGGGGCTCGGGGGCGTCCGGGTTCCCTGTCAGGAGACGAGGCGCCCCGTTGGCGAGGAGGGGCCCGGGCGCCAACCCGTGGACTCAGCCCGGGCCGTCCTCCAAGTCAGGGGTTTCTCAGGAACGATAGGAATGCCTCTAGGCTTGCCTGCTCGCCCACATCTCCGCCTCTATTTTGTAGTTGAGGAAGCAGTATGTCAGCCAACATGGCTTCTTTGAGTCGGTGAGAGCGAAGTATGTGTAGACACTGGCAAAAGGTGATGGTAGTGTGGGGACTTGTCCATGGTGTCCTATTCCAAGTGGATGGCTCAGTCGCAGGGAAGAAAGGCAAGCCCGAGAGCTCTGAAGAGCTGTAAGTAGCAGGTCAGGTGCCGTCCCACGCTACAGGGACAGTGATTGGAGGCTGCCTAACGAGGGCCCAGTAACCTTCTGAGTCTTTGCCTGTCTCGGTTGGGGCAAACAGTAGGGCATCCATGAGGAGGAACAGGGTGACCGGTTTAGCTGGAACACGAGGAGGGAGCGCTCTTCGGGCTTCCTCTGCCGAGGCCTGAAGATCTCGCTGTGTCACAGGAGGCCGCCGTGATGTCTGGTTCTCCGCTTCCTGTCGGTTTAGGCGTGCCATCTGGCGGATGAGGGTTCTCCTCACCCTGGGTCTGGGTCTCTTGTGTCGCCGTGGTTGGCCAGATATCTCGGGCAGGTATCCAGATGGGCTTGTTTTCAGTTTCTGGAAAGACACAAGCATAGCCTCAATCCCTGGTAAGGAGAGGATGGGGTCCCTTCCGTTGCTGGTCCAGGGGATCTCTCCAGTACACAAGGGGTATTGGTGTGGGGGCTAACATGGGATGCTTATAGGCAGGCATCAGGCCTGACTCATCAAAAGTTAGAAAATTAAGGGTGAACAGAGCTGTTGTTAGAGCTCTTTGAGCTTCAGGCGGGGGGCGGGGGGAGGAAATTCCTCCCCTTCTCTAATTGAAATTTGAGGGTGCGATGCACACGCTCAATGATGGCTTGGCCGCGGGGGTTGTAGGGAATGCCGGAACAAAAGGTTGTGAACTGTCGGCTGGTGTAGGCTGGGGCGTTGTTAGTTTTTTATTGCCCAAGGGTCATGCTGGAAAGGCACTTCTTATATTTATTGACTGTTACACTAGCATTCTTTAGATTGATAAATTTCTGAACACATTTTAATTTCTGGAACCGTGTGCTTTACAGCACAATCTCTAAGCATAAAACATGTCTACTTAACTTAGTAAAACTTTAAGGTTTTAGGTTACTATAAAACTCTCAGGCCGTTTGTAGGTGTACACACTGTAACACACAATTATTAAGGTGTTTACTTGCTACACTTAGTTTACTCATTCCTAACAACTATGCTAGGTTACTTACAAACTTTTACTGAACGTTAGATAAAGTCAAGACTCTAAGCATTTTATTCTTGAAAGATGTAACAGATCACATCAACTGAAGTGACTTTAGGTAAACTTAGGCAGCTGAGAACCATAAGGACATGTCCGTTTTAGTTCAACTTAAATTAGCATTAATGCTTAATATCTCTTATTAGAATTTTTTGGAAGTTTTGGAATGTCCAATTTTCACAAGCGCTTGTTTTTAAATCAATTTTTATTAATACCATCTGGAGGTAGAAAAACATTTTTCATTTACACACTTAGACACAAACATACAGACTGAGACAATAATGACTACAGTTAAGCAACACTTTTCATAAAAGAACATATACTCAGACAGATAAACTGATACAAACATCTGAGTTAGTAATATTCAATTGCCCTCTTTCTTTTTAGCTTACTGGATTAAAGGTATCTCAATTTTCAAGAATACACTGTAAGGGTGAGTACTTCACATAACTGGGTCAAGGTTTAGATGGCCCCAGACTAACCGGGCCAATGAAGGCTTTGAACTGATAGGGACTGTGTGTGTCCGGGGGGCTGGAAATAAAATGCAACTACAATTCTAGCACCAGTTATTTAAAGCCAGGCTGTATCTCAGAAGATATATTTCTTCCGTTTCAGGGAGTCTAGTTTAAAAACCTCTTAGCTGAAAACCTTGTTATATTGTATACTTCTCTCAGGGACCTGGCTTCTCCATTGGAGAGCTTGTACTGAGGCCACACTTGTGTGCAGAAGATAAGACACTTCTTTTTCAGGGTCTGGGGATCAAAATTGTTCGCAGTTCTTTAGAATGCAAGCCAGAGGCGTGTCTGGCTTTAAACTTGAAGAGGAAGAGAGGAAGATAGGTGTATGACACCTAGTCAGCCTTTGCTTCTATCCAGGCAACACCACAGTCACTGTTGGGGATGAACCTTGTCAAATTATTTCTGTCATCTCCAGTGAAGTTCACTGCTGTACCCCAGCTGGAGCTGCTTGAAACATCAGTGTGGATATCTTTGTTACTGCAGTTCCTTACCCACGTCTGTCATTTACATATGCCTTTGAAAAAACTCCTCTTCTCTGAGGAATTGTCTCGAGTACAGGTACTCTAATATCTGCCTTCTACTATCCTGACCTCATATTATCAATAATATTTATTAGGATAAAATGGAAATACTGATTATGTATGATTATTAAGATGCATTTTCGTCAATCCGCCCAACCCAGTTAATACATGGAATTCAAGTTCTATGTAGTTTCTCTTTTGTGACTATGCACATTCCAGGATACAATTTTTAGTCACATTCCAACTTAGGTTTTGAAACAAAATCCTTATTAGCTTGACCTATATTTCAAAATGAGGAAAAACTAAATAGATATATATGGACTAAAATTGGTAATAAATTTATGTCATCAACATTGATATGACACAGGAAAGAGCTATTAAAATTCACAAGTAGTGTATCTTACCATCATTGAGAATTCTTGGAATACCTTGTTTCCATGAAACTATACTTAATTGTTAACTTATTTACACAACTTAATTCTTTTTAAGGAGATAATTGGCCTTTTAAGATGGGAAAACATTACAAAATAAGATTTACTTATTTACATTGATTCATCTTTTATGCTAAGAATAAATTGAGATGTCGTCTTGACCCTTTGTTATTATGCTATGCTGTTTCTGATCACCTTCAAGCTGTTGGAAATACTTATCATCTACATAATGAATTCTGGAGAGGCAGCTGTAGTGTAATGGTTGAGAACATGGCCTTGATACCTGGCTTCAAACCTTGGTTCTACTTTACAGAGGTGAAACTTTGGGCAAGTTTTTAAAATATCAATTTCCTTATTCATACAGATACTGACCTCATAAGATTAAAGAAGTTCATTCACATAATGTAACTTAGAATGGTACCTTTAATAAGAACTCATTAAATGTTAGCCTTTTTATAGACTCACAGACTCCATGAAGGGTACTAGCAGTTATCAACGGGAAGGGGTTGGGGAGGGTGCTTGGGGAGGGAGGGAGAAGGAGATTAAGGGGCATTATAATTAGCACTCACAATATAGGTAGGTCATGGGGAAGGCAGTACAGCACAGAGAATACAAGTAATGGCTCTATAGCATCTTAAGATGCTGACAGACAGTGACTGCAATGGTCAGGGGGCGGAGGTGGTGAGGACTTGATAATATGAGTGAGTGTTGAAACCACAATTTTGCTCATGTGAAACCTTTGTAAGATTGTATATCAATGATATCTTAATTAAAAAAAATGTTAGTCTTTTTAAAAAGTCTTCAGTTTGCATTACCAGGAAATGTGTCAGGTTTGGTTAAGATTAATTCTCTGCCTGCAAGAAATTTGCTATTGAAATTTTCTTTGATACATCAAGTTTTCCTACTTAGGAATTTTTGAAAAGCAAACATTAACAATAGCAATGACATACTTATTCCCCATATATTTATAGTGATTACAAATGATAAACTAGATGTTGGTATATGTTCCCTATTTCTGTGAACCACTGCTGTGTCATTTCTCTCTTCAAATGTCTCTTTCAAACAATGCATTTGAAGATAGACTTGTAGACAGGTAAGGAGCTGTTTTATTTACTGAAGAGATAAGGCAATAAATCACACTTAAAAACACTTCCATTTGAAAGATGAAAATGCCATACAAAACTAAAAATTTAAGACCCTCCCAAAATATCTTTTTTGGCCTATATCTTATAACTATTCCTAACATGAAAGATTTAATTAATGTCTATGGTCTTTAAAATGACATGTATATTTCAGTGTTCTTTATATGGTCAATTACATGGTTATTTTTACTATTCCTACTTGAATTAAAAATCAAACCACTACTTGGTGACTCTGTAATAAGTAATGTTGATTAATATCTATTCACTTAATAGTTAGGTATATAGGTATTCATTTGGATGACCTGTGAACAAGTCCATGTGTTTACTGTCCTCAATGCATTTTCAAAGGAGGAGGGAGGAGAACAGAAGGATTGAAGATCTTTGCTTCATGTACATTTATTCAAGCCATCAACATCAACATTCAACTACAAGTTTTTAATTAATTTCTTATTTCTGTATTTACTATCTTATATCTAATTATTTACTTATCATAATTTATCAAGTCACAGATATTACAAATATTTAAATTAGGAAAATAACCCAACCTCAAAAGAGTTGCTAGTGTCAGGAAACTACCAAAAATAAAAAATAGTAAACTCCATCCCTAAAATATATTCCATCCTATCACCCCCTGCCCAGACATTCATACTTCTTAACCCTGGATCTCCTCTCTTCCCCTCTCTTCTCCACTACGATGAATTAGTAACTTAAAATTCAAAGAAAGGACAGAAGGGCTAGAAAATAATATGATAATTTTTAGTTAATATACCACCGATTGCAATACATCTTAGAGCCAAAATGTATATGACACAACATATTTTATTAATACTTACATTAGTTTTAAAGCACTGGCTGTTATTTTGTTTATAGAAGTAAACAGGTATATCTTTAAATGCATGTGTAAATATTGGAATTTTTATATATATTTATACTGTTTGTTTTTTTTAAATGTCCACCGGGAACCAAAATTCAGATCACTGGCTCTAATTTTGGTATTGATATCTTGGAAATTTCGGTGATGATAAACAACAGCCAGTGTAATGTGACCATGGTCAGTGAGAGTGCATTACAGTGCATCGCCGGAGATCACGCTGGTGAAACTTTTCCTGTTACGTTGCATCATAAACAAAAGGCTCTGCAGTGTCCACAGTGGCATTTGAGTACCCTCTTACCATTCACAGTGTTCACCCAAGCCAAGGTTGGCACAAGTGTGCAGGAACCTACAAATAGTTTATATTGTTTAAGTAAACACTTATTTAGAAAAATATATGTATAGTCTTCAACACTGCTAACACTTTTAGTAGTTTATAAGACATTAAAATATTTTTGTGCATCAAATAAATAAGCATGCAAGGGGATTAATCATTTAGAAATATTAGTTTAATGCCCCTGTTTCTCTGAATGCTATATGATTTACTTAAAATTTAACCCCACTTAAAATGTCCAGGTTATATGTGGAAAGATTTTTTTTTAAATCATGTTTCAACATCACTGGCCTGTAATTATGTCTCTATAAATATATTTTTCTGTTTGAAAAAATTTTAATGGTTAAAAAACCTTAATAAAGTATAATCAGTGTATTCAAAATAGTAATTTTACATTTATGTTTGACTACTCTGAAATTCTTTGTGACATCTTTGAAATAAAATTTTAGTTCCTAGTAGTTAACTAAATAAGATTTGATATGTACTCAGTGAAGGTTTTAAAACTACAATATATTACAACACTATACCACAATATAATATAATTAATATATGAAATAATTTAATGTATATAATTTCAGTTCTAAGAGTCTTTTCATATAATGTAATTGCATTTCATGTTTTAAAATAAAGTTAGATATATACACAGAAGAGGTTTTGTTTTCACTAGCTTTGTTTTCCCTTTTTATATGTCTTCACTAGGGAGCTTCAGTGGTGGTCAAACCATGATTGTGACGGGCATCGGGTTTAATCCACAAAATTCAGTTGTATTAGTGTGTGACTCAGAATGCGCAGTGGACAGGCTTAAATCTGATTACACAACATTATTATGTAAAACTCCACCTTATAATGGTAAGTAGTCAGAAAATAGAATGGTAGGCTTTGGGGAAATGACTCATTTTATAGAGATCAGAGTCTGAATTTCTTCTTTCAAGTTTTTAATGTTCTCTTGGGGCATCGAACCACTTTTATAACTGCTGATTTTAAGCAATTTCTTAAGAACTCTATTTTCTAGGTTTATATGTCTTTCAAAATTCATAACATTTGGGCCAAATTGAATTGTTCCTAATAAATTGCAGTTTTTCAGTTTATCACATACACTGAGCATGCCAAAAGGAGAATGCATTTTTAGCTCCTACTGGTATCCTTAAAGAGAGGATAGTATAATGGTGATGAGCGTGAACTCTGGTAAAGCGTTGTCAAGATTCAGACACCAGCTGTGTCTTTGGGCAAGTTAGACAACGTCTGTGCCTCAGTTTCTTCTTCTGTGAAATGAGAATAACCATGTTAGCTTACTTCATTGGATTATTGTGAGGTTTAATAAGTTAATATATGTAAAGTAGATGGAATGATATCTGGAACATGATAGGTAATTTATTATTATCACTATTTTTATTTAGTGGCACTTCAGCTAAGTAACTTAAACCCTCTTTGTTTCAATTTGTTCATCTACTAAATGGAGATATTATTAACCATAATTCAGTGTGTTATAGTGAAGTTTAAATATCTAGTATTTTAAGTACACAATACATTTTAATTACCTAACAAAATTTAAGAAGAACCAAAGGCAATATTCTAGATGAATAAAGGAGATGGTTTATGTGCAAACATTTTTTAAAACATTAACAAAGTTTGACAAGCCTTTTCTAAACATTTTTGTTTCTTTTTCTGACTTCTTAAAGAAAAAATATTGAAGAAAATGTAACATTTTTATGAGTGGACTTACTTATCATTTCAGCATCAGAGTTTGTATCCTGATTTTTTAAAAATGCAACAGAGCTGTTGATATCTGTCAAGTTTTGTAGGTTGTCTTGATACTAGCTTTGCTTCTTTTTGCACATCTGTACTGGGTTTCTGTAGTTTTTCTGTATCTTATCTGCTCTCAGCAGTCACTCCTTGCTGTTGTCAGCGTGCTTGCTGTTAGCGGTTCTTCCTCCTTGCTGCTCTAATTAGCAGTGTGGGATCCTCTAGGACTTGAAATCTGAACAAGGAGATTTGCAGAGTTGTCTACTATAAGAGGCTCTGAGGGAGGGTCCAAGGGTTTTTCCCTGTTGCTAATGTGCATGAGCTGTGTGATGTTTTTGGCTGTTGCTGAAGATCTTTATTACTTCACTTTTCGCCTGTGTGTGTTGGAACGTGACTTCAGGAAAAGGAAGATGTTATTGAAAATGTTTGAGGGTTTTGGAAATGAGTATGGGCCTGATGGAGATCCAGTTCCAGCCTCTCCTCTTAGGTGGGGGCCCTGAGCAAGCCTGTGAAGTGCACGTGGTCAACGGGAAGGATGTGTCACAGTCCACAACTCCTTTTACGTACACCGTGTCACTGACTTCGCTCATCAAGGAAATATCTCCCAAGAGAGGCAGTATGGCAGGGGGCACCAGAGTCACAGTGCGGGGGTCAGGCTTCAGGTACTGTCGTCACACACATACACATCAGTGCTGATTTCATTGTGCTGGCTTTCTCATATGCAAGGATAGTGCTTAATATATTGTCATGTAATGTGTACCCATCAAAAAGTCATGCTTGAGGCATGTAATAGCACTAATAGCTAACATTTATTGAGTACTTACTCTGTGTCAGGCACCCTCTGACCCCATAGAAACTTCTGCCTTACTTTCTTAGATATTTGTATCCCATTTTATGGTTAGGAGACTGATATTAGAGAGATTAGATAACTTGTCCCAAATCCTAGTACATAACATTACAGGTATAAATCACCTTGTTTGCTCCCACAATGTCTCAACTCCAGCTACGCTCTGTTTCATTGGATCAATGAAACATGTCTTCATGCATCAGGTTCCATTTCATTGAAATAAGCTAGGTTCCTTTCTCCTAAATGTATTCATTATTGGCTCAATATATGTACTACTCTGTCATCGTTCTTCAAGTCAGTAAGGCTGACCTCAAAACCCCAGATCATTTAAACCATAGAAGGCAATTTTAATTCCTCAAGTATGTATCACTACCTTGGACTTGAATTTTTACGTAGATTAAGTTCTGAAGTCTGTGAATGTAGAAACCATGTCACATAAACAAAATGATCCCTGAAGCTCTCTTACAAAGGCCCCTGTTTGGAGACCAACATAGAATTTCTCAGATTGAACCCAGGCAGTTTTTCTCTGGCACTAGAACACCGGCCAGTTTGTAGGTTTTACTTCATGGCCTCTTAATCGCTTCATTTACTTTTTCATCAACAAATATTTTGAAGTCTCACGACTGAACAAAAGTGTCAGTCTGCACTTTGATGGATCGTAGGGTAAGTTCATTATTTTGCAGTCAGGCACATCAGTAACAGGGTTTGACAGTGTGACCTAGAAATCTGAGAAAAACATCAATGTTTTCCTTCCTTTTTTCTTGATAGTGAAAATATACAGAATGTTCTTGTCACCACAGCTGAAGCCAAATGTGATGTTGAATATTCCAACAAGACGTACATCATCTGCATGACAAACACCCACACTCCTTCAGGGCGGGCTCCAGTGAAGGTCAGCATCAGAAGCGTGGGCATGGCCAAACTGGTAATAATAGTACTGTTGGGCGTAGTGATCACAACAGAAAAACTAGTATTATAGGAGGTAAAGTAATTAGTAATGGATTATTTTACTTTGTTAACGTCTCCAAAAAAATAACTGAGTTGTGCTTATAAAAAATTTAAAGTAGCTTGTTTTTGTTGCTTATTATCATTTTATGAGCTCAGATTTTTAATAATTCTGGATTGTGGGGTTATTGGTAATGGATTTTTCATTTAATTGTTACCGTGAAATAAACCAGCAGGCAACTATAACATATTTCAGGTAATACTTTATTATTAATGAAAATGTTTACTGTTTTAGATTTCTTCTTTTTTGAGGAATTGAATAAAGAATTCTGATAAAACCCCTAAATTTAAGTCTTTCATATTCTGTTACAGGATAATGCTGACTTCCTATACGTTGATGCTTGGTCCTCCAACTTCTCCTGGTGAGGAGAATCTCCCCCAGAGGAAGGGTCACTAGTTGTTATTACAAAAGGACAGACAATTTTGCTGGATCAAAATACCCCTATTCTGAAAATGTTGCTTATTCAGGATAATTTTTTTGAATCTGCTTATTAGACTGCCTATGGAGTATTTCTGTGATGTTAATTTACTCAAAATTTGTGATTATTAATAACCATAATGGTATCATATTTATAATGTAGAGTGTAATACTGAGTTTTTAAAATTGAGTATTGCAATTCATTTGTGGTATGAAATTTAGTGTGTTGCAACCCAAATCTTTTAATGAAATAGAATAGAAAATGTCAGAATGTACTGCATTCATATGGGTAAACATTTTTTAAAGTTAAATGTTTCATAAAACTTTTGTTTCGATAAAATGTGTGTGTGTGCATGTCTGTGGACTTCTAGTGAATCACAATAATAAAAGGTATTTCCCATTTAGAAAAACACTGGTATAGTGGGTACTAAGGGTTATAAAATCATTGTTTATTTTTGTTCTTAATTTGTATTTTGAGATCCTGTGTTTGTATTGTAGTACTATAATTCATATAGCTGCACTATTTAATAGCATTTAAAATAACAAATGGTTAAGGGAAAATAATCTGTTCAAGAACTTGATTTTGTATCAACTCCTGGGTCTTGTCTGAAATTTTTATACTTTATGTTGCCAAAAATGTTGAAGTTAACTGACATGCATAGTGAGAGCAGATGAGAATAAGAAATTAAATTTTAATGCATAACTTAATAAAAGTATTCTCTGTGACATATTTCAAAATTGTGCGGTTCATAGGTGGAACTCTAATATTTGATGAAGTTGACACTGAGCTCCAGGCAGAAAATATTCTAATTACAGATGGAGGCATTCTTCAGGTATACAAAGGAACCTGATATATATTCATTACTAACCTCTCTCCATTTCTTTTTAAAATACTATGTGTAAAATGGATAGTTAGTTATACCAAACTCTCACAGTTTATCTTTGTGTATATCTCTGTTATTAGGAAAAACTCCTTCTTTGGGGAAACAGTTTCCCAGAGTATTCTTGCACTTTTAATGGAAAGATAATAGTACACTATCATACAGAATAATTTAAAATAGAGCAAAAAAATTAGCTCTGAAATATGGCTAAAGTCAATCAGTATAGTTTCCGAACATTTGGTTTGGTGTATTTACTGAGTAGAAAATTTGAAATGTACTTTTTGGAAGAAAGATACTGCCAACTGAACAACCGATTCTTGAAAGAGAGGGGAGAAAAGGAAAGAATTACTTTTGAGTGGTTAGAATTGTGGATATTGGGTTTTAACTTTCTGAACGATGTGTATGAATTGCCTTGCAGATTGGGACTGATGCATCCCCATTTCAACACAAGGCAGTCATTACCTTGCACGGGCACCTGCGGTCTCCTGAGCTCCCAGTATATGGCACCAAAACGCTGGCTGTGAGAGAGCGAATCCTGAATCTGCACGGTATGGCTGCTGAAAGGGCTCTGGGAATTTGGTCCGGAAGACACCCACCAGGAAACCAGAGATATGCTTCCTGATAACTCTCTGTAAATGAAAACTTGTTGAGCTGCTCTTGTCCTTACATAGTCCCTCTTTACTCCTCTTTCTCTCTCCCCTCCCCTTCTCCAGGCCAGCTCAGCCCCTACATACTATCAAGACTCACACCCAGGGTCACTCTTGGGGAAGCCATTCTGGGTATTCTTTACCCCTTCCTCTTCCCCCTTTCTGGGTGCTCTCATAGCACCCTTTGCATGTTTTAGCTCTTAACACAGTACATAGTGATTGTTTATGTCATTCTTTTATCCATGAAAAAAGACATTAAGTCTGAAAGCAGAAGTTGTAACTCCTTATATTTGTATTTTAAAATGGACTCCTTTTAAAATATAAATATAAGTTTATAGTTAGTTTTCTATAACTGTATTCTGGAATACTGTCAGCAAATAAAAATGACTTTGATCATATTCAAGGTACCAGAGTAACTTATTTAAAGGAAGCATGGTGTGTAATCTTTTATTATTATTATTATTTTTTTTATTTTGCTATCATTAATGTATAATTACATGAACATTATGGTTACTAGACTCCCTCTATTATCAAGTCCCCATCACATACCCCATTACAGTCACTGTCCATTAGCATAGTAAGATTCTATAGAATCACTACTTGTCTTCTCTGTGTTATACTGCCTTCCCCATGGCCCCCCCCCCCACATTATACATGCTAATTGTAATGACCGTTTTTCTCCCTTCTCCTTCCCTTCCCACCCATCCTCCCCAATCACTTTCCCTTTGGTAACTGTTAGTCCATTCTTGGGTTCTGTGAGTCTGCTGCTGTTTTGTTCCTTCATTTTTTTCTTTGTTTTTATACTCCACAGATGAGTGAAATCATTTGATACTTATCTTTCTCCACCTGTCTTATTTCACTGAGCGTAATACCCTCTAGCACCATCCATGTTGTTGCAAATGGTAGGATTTGTTTTCTTCTTATGGCTTAATACTATTCCATTGTGTATATGTACCACATCATCTTTATCCATTCATCTACTGATTGACACTTAGGTTGTTTCCATTTCTTGGCTATTGTAAATAGTGCTGCGATAAACATAGGTTGTATATGTCTTTTTCAAACTGGGCTCCTGCATTCCTCGGGTAATTTCCTAGGAGTGGAATTCCTGGGTCAAATGGTATTTCTATTTTTAGCTTTTTGAAAAACCTCCATACTGCTTTCCACAATGGTTGAACTAGTTAACATTCCCACCAGCAGTGTAGGAGGGTTCCCTTTTCTCCACATCCTTGCCAACATGTGTTGTTGCTTGTCTTTTGGATGATGGCCATCCTAACTGGTGGTGTGAGGTAATATCTCATTGTGGTTTTAATTTGCATTTCTCTGATGATTAGGGATGTGGAGCATCTTTTCATGTGCCTGTTGGCCATCTGAAGTTTTTCTTTGAAGAAATGTCTGTTCAGATCCTCCACCCATTTTTTAATTGGATTATTTGCTTTTTGTTTGTTGAGGTGTGCGTGAGCTCTTTATATATTTTGGATGTCAACTGCTTATCAGATATGTCATTTATGAATATATTCTCCCATACTGTAGGATGTCTTTTTGTTCTACTGACAGTGTCCTTTGCTGTACAGAAGCTTTTTAGTTATATATAGTCCCACTTGTTCATTTTTGCTTTTATTTCCTTTGCCCATGGAGATATGTTCATGAAGAAGTTGCTCATGTTTATGTCCAAGAGATTTTTGCCTATGTTTTTTTCTAAGAGTTTTACAGTTTCATGACTTACATTGAGGTCGAAACCTTTTTATATTACGGTCTTCAGTATTACAATAATCTGTCTCTCTTATAAAGTTAAAATATGTAAACATGATACCCTATTCTGATCATAACTGTTCTGCATTTGTTAAATGTATAAACTAGTGTAATTTCCAGAAATTGACACATTTCATTTGTCTCTAGATTATCAGTTTAGACAATGCCTATAAACAATGGCAAAGATAATAGGCCACCATTTATTTTATCAATAGTGTAACACCGCATTTATATAAAGAAGATTGTTCTAAGTGTCATATATCATTACAGAAGGATGTTTTTAATTTAATAAAACCACACGTTATTATGAACCTCTTACTTTTATAAAGCAAGTATTCTAAATATTTCTTTTTTGAGGAAAGTATAAAATGCTAAAGTAAAATGCACCTTCCCCAAATTTATTCAATTCAGAAAAAAATAAAAATGGATGAACCTTTCAATATCCAAGAAAGCACATCTTCAGAAATGTATGGTTTGTATATGTTGGCTGCAGGTCTGCCCATTCCTGTGGTCTGGACTCATCTGGCCCACACTGCAAAAACAGGTGAAAGGACTTTAATTTTACAAGAAGCAGTAACATGGAAACCAGGAGATAAGGTTGTAATTGCAAGCACAGGACACAGGTATGATGTCTTCCAGGCCTGATACTTTTGATTTAGAACGGAGATTTTTTTTTAACTTAGTAAAAGCAGGATGATTCAGAAAGTCTACAACTATTTGATTTAAATTTGAACCCTGTACTAGATACTACAGCCAAGTATGTATTTGTCAGTTATTAACATTGGGTTGATCACCAGTATGTTGTTTTCATTGGTTGAATGTACAGGGGAAAAAAGTATGAGTTTGAACCTATAAAATATACTGATAAAATATTTCAGTTGATTTTCATGATTACCTTCCATGTAAAATTTTGTTTGAAAAAAATTATTTTAAAATCATTTGAAAACCTTTGACTTAGAGCTTTAGCTCAATATATTAATGCATGCAAAAATGTAAATGAGCTTCTCTGTTTGGGGTCACCAAAGAATGGGGTTCAAAGCAGCTAATGAACTCTCTTAACTTTTAGTCTCTTGGCCATGGTTCCCATGGAGCAATATTGTTAGTAATGATAGAATAAAAGGGAAGAAATCACAGAATGAGTGATGACTGACATGACCTTTTACATTGACATTTTACAACAGAAATTCCTTATGACCCTTAATTTCTGCTTAATTATATATTTTAACAAAGAAGAAATAAAAGGAACAAAACTAATATAGCTACACCAAGAATATTGGTGGAGAGAGGGAGCAAGAGGACCTTTATTTTTGCTTTATTGTTCAAATTATGGGTAGGCAAAATTGGATATGGTTATGCTTATCAGGGAACAAATAATTTATGACAAAAAAATAGGTAAATTATGTTAAGATCGTGGCTCACTTTGGAATTAAAATTCAAGACGGCAATTTGGGTTTATCATCTTCCAAGTTAAAAATAGACTTGCAGATGTTGGGAAGAGTTAAATATATACTTAGTTTTCTAAGTGCACATATTTTTCTGCCCTTGGAAAAAAATGTAATAACATAATGGCAAAATAAAAAATAGCGAAATGTCAAGGCTTACTAACAGAATAGAAAGTCCTCATTTTTAGCCCTTCTGTATGAAGTAGAAGAATAAGTTCAGAATTTAGCTTAGGGATATTTGTTTCAAGAAACAAGAATTAAAGAGTTTCCCACCAAATCTGACTCGTTGTTCACTGTTTCACTTGTAAATCCGATGTGAGAGTTTGTGAAGCGAGTTATTAAGAATAATACTTCTAAAGTCGGTCTGCCAGGGCCTAGCTCCCAGCAATACTACTTACTAGGCCAACAAACGTTTTATTTCACCTTGCTGAGCTTCAGCAAAATTGGAATGCTATTAGTACCTAACTCAAAATTACTGTAAGAATTAAATGAGTTAATATACATGTAAAGCATTTTGTACAGAACATGGCTCAAAGTAAGTGCTATATAAGTGTTAGTTAGATATTATTACATAGAAAGGAAAAGTGTATTTTTGTCACGAGATATAAAAATGCTTTTTAGAATCTTCTTTGCTAAAGAACTCTCTGTATCATCTGAATCCAAGAGAATTCAAAAGCTAGCCTAACTTCTTTTTCATACTGCCTATGGGATCTTGTACTATTGATACACCCTTATCTGGAGCATCCTTATTCTCTGAATCCCCTGGGCCTCACCCCCAAGTCCTTTCCTTTTTGGGTCTTATGGGATTAGGGGTTTCTCCAACCTTCCACCATCCTGAAAACCAACTTCGGTCTCCCATCTTTTCTAGCTACTTTTTTTTCCTCTCCTTTTTTTTAAAAATTAAATTGTTTAAATATTATGCCCATTTCTTCCATTTCACCCTAAAATCCATTTTTACCCCTTAAACTCTTACAGTCTGACTTTGATCTTCATGAAAGTTTTCCAAGTACTGTTCCATCAGCATTCTTCACTTCCTGCATATCACCAAGTTTGCTGGGTTCTGCACTTGAAATGTGTCTCCACCATCTTTCCCTGCTCTCAGTTTAATCTAAATTCTCAGTCCTTCACACCAGGAATATTATTTTCCTATTTGGGCCCTGTTCCTCTACTTCTTCCCCACATGAATTCATTCTGTATTAATTTGTTCAATCAGAAACTGTTACAGAATTGTGACAAGCACTGGACTAGAGGTCAGCATAAAAAGCGACTCAACAGAAGCCTTACCTAGAGGAGCAGACAGGTAGCTGAGGGACAGAGAAGTGGAAGGGATGATGGTTGTAGACATGATAGGATAGATGTAGACAGGATGGTGTAGGTGTAGACGCAATAGTGTGGTGACTGTGAGCACTAACGGACATATTGCAAAGTGTATTGGGAATCCAGAAGAAAGGTAGGAAAAGTTAAAAGAGGTGATTTTTTACTTATTTCACATATGGCACTGTCATTGGAACTGGTATTTGAAACTGGAAAAAGATAGGACAAGAGAGAAAAGAGTTGAAAGAGAATGTCAGAAAAAGAGAAATAACACACCTGATTTTACCTCTCTTAATAGCACCAGTCACACTTTAGTAGAGTGTATACAATCAGGCATTAACACACATCTCTTTAAAGTTGGGGGCACTTTCTATTTGGTATCCCTAGTATTTAGCTTTGTACCTAGAAAACAGGCTAGACCCTCAGTAAATGTCTGTTGAATGAAATATATGGATCATATTACGTATTACAAGTATATTATAGATTGAACATATCCTCTTGCTGGCTGGAATTTGGAGAGTATTGAAGTAATGGTTTCAATGAGATCTCTGAAACTCCACCTCAATCATTTCTTTCCCTGCTCAGGAGCCTCCAGTGGCCTCCCTTGGTGAAGGTTTCTCAACCTTGACATTCTGGACCTGAAAAGTCTTTGTTGTATAGGGCTGTCCTGTGTATGATTGTGTGTTTAGAAACACCTTTGGCTACTCCCCACTAGATACCAAAAGCACTACCAAGTTGTGACAACCAAAAATGCGTCCCGGTATTGCCAAATGTGCCTTGGGGGGATAAAATCATCCTCAACAAACAACCACTGAATGTGATGCTCAAAGTTATAAATGAATAGTTTTTAATACTTATTATAAGTTAGTACAATTCTGTGAGCAAATATAGCACTTGCAAAATGCTTATTTAATTGAAATGCATTGTAAAATTTGCTTGGTTATTCTAAAAATGAAAAAAACACTATCTTCCAATTTCTTTTCAGAATATTGTATGACATTGAAAAATATTCCACAGATGCTGTCCAAAATAGCATAAAACAAATGCACTAAAACAATGTGATGGGAATTTATATTCATTTTGAAAGTTTTTGTTAAAATTTTTACAGATACAGTCAACGAGAGAATGAGCAAAGGACCATTGCATCGGTGTCTCCTGATGGTATAAACATAACACTAACTCATCCACTGAATTACACACACTTAGGAGTCACTGTCACACTCCCTGACGGAACTCAGTTTGAAGCGAGGGCAGAAGTTGGAATTCTTACAAGAAACATTTTAATAAAAGGATCTAATAATGTGGAGTGGAATAACAAAATTCCAGCATGTCCTGATGGATTTGACACAGGTAATTTTAGCAGCTATACTGTGTCGACTTAAAATGTTTCCCATGCACAGCAAAAATGTTCCCTCAGGGCAAAATCACCCCCAGTTGAGAACTGCTGGAATAGGTTACACTTTGGTTATGATTTGGGGTTTATTTATTGACTAAGCCCCAAATCACAGTGATTTAAAATGAGAATGGCTATTTCTTATTCATGCTACATGTGTCCACCAAGGGTAGGGGCTTCTGCTCATTGTAATTTTCCAGGAACTAGGGTGATGGCAGCTCCATGATCTCTGAGATAGGAGACCAGATGGCTGGAGAGTCAGGCAACAGCAAATAATTACTTTGGTCCTGAAGTGACACGTGTCCCTTCTACTCAGGTGTCATTAGTCAGGACTGATTCCATGGCTATGCTTCACTTACCACAGTTCTCATATATAAATATAAATGTATAATGTAAATGTACAGTTAAGAAGTACACTGTATTTAGCAAGTCTCTTTTAAATATTTTTACGTAATCACTAATACTGTTATAATCCTTTATGGAGTTGAATACTAACAAGTGCAGCTTATATGTAGCCTTTCCTTCAGTGTGAAATAAAGACAAAGCTCACTGGATTCAATGTCAAATGACCTATATTTTGATTGTAATTCATCTGCATCAAGTATCACAATGTCCATTAGTGTAATTTTATCCTATTCAAAATAAAAATACTTCCTGTTCTCCCTACTTACTGTAGTTGTAAGAATGAAGTGACATAATGGATATTCCTCGTGTTATACAAGTATAAGATTGCATTATGTTAATCCACAAATCCTGGGGTACAAGAATTCTTTTATCAATATTTATTCAACCATTCAAACACTTATTAGTACTTTTGAAAAATTCTGTAGTAAATGCTTTAGGGAGTACAAAGGTGAGCAACACAAGATAGTTACCTTTCTTACTATATAGGGGAGAAAATGCTGTGAAGGCAAATAATTGTGATCTAGGATGAAATTAAAATAATATGTGAATAAAAAGATGATTAGGCATTGGGGGAAGTGTTCATATAATTAGAGGATTTTGACATGGTTTTTCTTTGTGATATTTTTTTTCTAACTTACTTTTTAATTGAGGTATAACTTACATGAAATATACAAATACAAATCTTGAATGAATTTTTTGGTATAAATACTCCTGTATAACCACCACCTGTATTATTATTATTATATATATTTTGTAAATTATTTATTTTGGCAATATTATGGTTATTAAACTACCCCCTTCATCAAATCCCCCCCACCAACCCCATTACAGTCACTGTCCATCAGCATAGTGAGATGCTATAGAATCACTACTTGTCTTCTCTGAGTTGTACAGCCCTCACCGCGCCCCCCTGAACATTACGTCTGCTAGTCGTAATGCCCCTTTTTCCCCCTCCATTGTGATATTTTTAAAGGTGAATTTGCTACACAGACTTGTCTCCAAGGAAAGTTTGGAGAAGAAATCGGGAGTGACCAGTTTGGAGGCTGCATGATGTTTCATGCACCTATTCCTGGTGCTGACATGGTGACTGGAAGAATAGAGTATGTAGAGGTAATAGACATTATTAGTAAATCACAATGTTTTACAAAGGTTATCCAGAAAATAAACAAGCATTGAGCTCCTACTGTTTGCCAGACCCTACTTATAATCGGTGGAGGAGACAGATAAGTAAACAAATTGCAATACATCCAAATTATTCACCCATTTAATGCCAAAATTTTGTTTTTCTGTTTTTTTTCAACCCCATATCAAATTCATCAGCAAGTTCCGTCCAGTCTGCCCACAATATACTGTGTCCTGAATCCACTATCTTTCTACCACTCCCACCTGATCCGTCACCCGAGCCACCATCTAGCCTGGACTACTGTCATTTTCTCCTGTCCCCACCCTTCCTCTGGTAGAATCTTCACACCACAGCCAAAGTAAACATTTTCAAGTATAAACCAGATATTGTTTCACCCTGTTCAAAGGCTTCAGGTTACACCTAAAACAAAGAGTCCCATGTCCTTCCCTAGGATTGACACAGTCTGTCCCTGAACTGGCCTCTGACTTTATCTCCTGTGGTTCTACTCTGGCTCATGCACAGAGGCCTCCTCATATCCCTTGACAGTGTCAATCACTTTCCTGTCTCAGGGTCTTTGCACTTGCGCTTCATCTGCTTAGAATGCCCCTCCACCAAATGCTGGCACGGTCTCATTCTCATTTCTGTATGTCTCTTCTTGAATGTTCTCGCTTCAAAGAGGCCTTTCTTCACCATCCATATTTGAAATAACTATCCAAGACCCTGTTTTCCTGTATTTACTCATAACTCCTGACATTATATCTATTTTCAGTCTCTCCTTCTAGAACATAAACTCAGTTGGTTCAGAGATTTTGTCTTTTTTGGTTTTCTGCTTTTACCCCTATGGCTGAAACAGTACCTGGCATATAGCAGATTATCAATTGATTATTCACTGAATAAATATATTAATAAATGAATAAATATGCAAGTTCCCACCAAGAGATTAGGAGCTCCTCCGAATCTTATTCATATTCAGCCTATATAATCAGGGTCACGCATCCTTTTTACTAGTATTCGATAAAGAAGGAAAGAAGGAGGTTGGGGAGAAAAGGTTAGTAAAATCCATAAGTCTGTTAAACTGGGAACATCTAGATTGCAAACAAACCACTGAGGGTCATGGAGTCAACACGTGCATTCTGTGACTCTCCCTTCCTCCTAGGGGAGTCACACCTATGTGACATCTGAGACAAGGACTGAGTAAGGTTGCCAAGGTCAATCTGTATATTAAATATTAGCAATGGTTAATTATTTATAAATGAAGAATGAAAATAAATAGATGCCCTGACATTTTATTTCCAAACCTTATAGGACAATACTACACACACAGACACATGCACACACTCACACATTCACACACTCTGGCATCCTCTGTGTTAGATTACTAGATCCTAGACATATTGAAAGAAAGTACAGCAGAGTGGCTAATAAGAGTACTTTTATCAGACCGACTTGGCTTTAAATGGAGCTTTACGACCATGAAGAAGATACTCAGCCTTGTGTTTACTTCTATTTCCTCTTCTGGAAAATAAATGAGGTAAGTGACTACTTCATAGGATGGTAGTAAAGACTGTGATCATGCATGTAAGACACTTAGCATAATATCTGGCACACAGTAAACACTCAAGAAGTGTTTCTTATTATTATATAAAGATCAACATGAAGGAGAAAAAGAAGTCTTTGAGAGTTTATATTTTGCTAAACACAAAGTTTAGTAATAGGTCAAGGTGAAAAGCGGAAGAGTCAAAGATGGCTTTTGTTCATTCATTTATTCATTTATTTGGTAACAAGTAAGGGCTGTTCTATATTGAATAAAACAATGTGAGTTGAGGGCCAAATAACATTTCCAAATGATAAACATGAATAATGTAGGAGGTATAAATCTATTAATAATAATACATATAAAACTGGAGATTATTTTGAAACAAGAAAATATGAGCCAAGCAAACTGAGTCTATGTATATCACTAAATAGCTGTGATTTCTGGGCTTGACAGATATTCCATGCTGGCCAGGCTTTCCGGTTGGGGCAATATCCAATACATTGGCACCTGCTTGGAGATTTACAGTTTAAATCTTATGTAAGAGGCTGAACAATTCACCAGGCCTATAACAGAGCTTTTACTATCCATAACACACATCACCTTCTGGTGGAAAGCAATATTATATATGATATCAAGGGAGGAGCATTTTTTATAGAAGATGGTATGGAACATGGCAATACCCTGCAATATAACTTGGCAGTGTTTGTACAGCAGAGTGTTAGTCTTCTGTACGACGATGTGACTCCAGCTGCGTTTTGGGTTAACAGCCCAACCAACACCATTCGTCACAATTCAGCTGCTGGTCGCCCACACTTTGCCTTTTGGTACCGAATGAACGACCACCCTGATGGGCCATCTTATGACTGAAACGTTTGCCAAAAAAGAGTTCCTCTTGGAGAATTCTTTAATAACACTGTTCATTCTCAAGGCTGGTTTGGATTGTGTGTATTTGAAGAATATTTCCCCATGCAAACAGGATCTTGTACTTCTACAGTGCCAGTGCCTGCCATATTTAATTCACTTACTACTTGGAACTGTCAAAAAGGAGCAAATGGGTCAATGGAGGCGCCCTTCAGTCCCATAACTTTGTGGTGGTAAATAATTATGAAGCTGGATTTGAGACCAAGAGGATCCTGGCTCCTTACCTTGGAGGATGGGGTGAAACCAATGGAGCAGTGATTAAAAATGCCAAAATAGTTGGTCATCTTGATGAATTGGGAATGGGGCCTGCATTTTGCACAAGGAAAGGCCTAGTTCTCCCACTTAGTGAAGGCTTGACTGTATCTTCTGTACACTTTATGAACTTTGTCCCAACTGTGCAGCTTTGGGAGTGACATCCATTACTGGAGTATGTAATGACAGATGTGGAGGCTGGAGTGCAAAATTTGTTGATATCCTGTATTTTCACACACCAAACAAAGCTGGCTTTCGATGGGAGCATGACGTGGTCCTGATTGATGTTGATGGTTCACTTACAAGTAAAGTTATGTTTTAATTTCTGATAAAATATATTGTAAAGATGTTTGTGTTCACACAGAGTTGAACTGCCAAAGCAGACTTACATGAATCACAGATCTTACCCAGCACCAAATTTTACTGATGACTTAAAGATATAGGTCAACAGATACAACATTCTTTTCTGGAAAAGCCCCAAACTGTCAGATACACCTTCCAAAAATGTCTTTTTTTCCCCTAACATTTGCACTTTAGTTCAGAGAATGTCATGTTTTCTGTAAGTAATCATGGTTTCTAGAATTTAGCATCTTTATAAATGTTCAGTGATGAAGAATATCTAAATAAGATAGTAAGGATGTGTGTGTGTGTGAAAAAGAGAGGTTGAGTCTGCATAATACTTTATAAGAGAGGGACAGTTTACAATTAGACTTACAAATATTAACAATTTACTTTTGAAAGTCTGTTTGAAAGATGGAAGAAGATTCACCTCAATATTCAAACAGATTGGGTTCTTAACCTCTGTCCCCTGTTCTAACTGGCTTTAGGAAGGAGAACATTTGGATAGTACTAACATATAAAGCTTTGTGTAACCTTTATTGGTTCACTTACCTTAGCTTAGATTTTGAATGTTAGCTGGCAATCCCATGGTTAAGAAGACAGGCTCTGTGGTCAGACGGCCAGGATGAGCACCCTTCCAGGTGTGCTGGACCAGGTCGCATATCCCATGTCCCCCTTACTCTGGCCTTCATGGGCGCTCCCAGCCCCATGTGTCAGCTACACCCACAAAGAGCTCCCTGACCACAGGAAAGCCTCTGTGTGAGGCCCTTCACCCCATGCCAAAAAAAAATTATCAAGCCTTTAAGATTGTATTAGTGGTAGTAGGGACCACAGTGCTTGTATGTTCTAGACAGTTCAGTTTTTAGTTTTCTAACATGTTGTGTCCATTTCCTAGGTCACAAAGGACACACAGTCATCCCACACAGCTCACTACTAGACCCTGCTCACTGCACTCCAGACACCGAGTGGAGCCTTGGGTTTCCTGGGTCTGTCTGTGATGCCTCAGTCAGCGTACACCATTTAGCATTCAACAAACCTTCTCCAGGGTCTCTCCTTGAAAAGGATGTGGTTCTCTCAGACTCTTTTGGTAAGTGGAATATACCAGCTTAAACCTATTTAAATATGTTTTCCTAAATTTTAATCATCGTGGAAACAGGGAAAAAAACGTAATATTTATATCAGTCAGAAGTCAGAGAGCAAACAATTGACACCCTTAAAATGGGTGTGTTGGAATATTAAACGTGTGGACCAGCATGACATTCTGCTGTTGTGGAACCTCCAGACAATATTCTGACAGAGAGCAGGAAAGTTGATGTGGCCCTCAGAACAAGACAGTTAAAATATATGATTGTTTTTGCCACTGAAGGCAAATGCTTTTGATTGTCTTTGCTGATTGAAATGGGGTGGGGGAGCATTTGCTAGGTTAATACCTGCAGCAGGTGCCGGAGCTTGTTGGTTCACTGATTTGTTTTGGTAAAGACACTGTACCTGGAGCACCAGATGCCCTCGTCTGAATAGATTGCATTAATTACCATCGTTATTCATCATCCATCTGGCATTTGCACCAGCCAAATAGTCAAATTAAGTGGGGATGTGGTAGGAATCCTGATTTTTGCGTTGCCTAGATATTTCACAATGGTACTGATATTTTCATTTCCCCATGAAGGATTTGGAACTGCCTTTAGTTTATATCTTTGTACAGACGGGAGTGGGAGGCATGCTTCCAGAGTGTTGACAGTCTTTCCTACCAGATTTACTGTCATTCTATTAGTTAGGAACCAATGAGGGAACTTCCGTTTACTAAGTATATCTCTTCCCTCCATACCTGACATAGCCTACCCTAACTGGCTTAGATCTTTATAGCTGTCTCTTTGTCATTCCATCCAACCATCATCTGTCTAGGAGCTATTGGTTAAAATAACTGTCTACAATTAAATATTTAAAGACACAATTCTGATATTTACATGGACTTCAGATTTTGGGAAATAAAAAAAGGATAGATGAATCAAAGATTTGCTAAATACATCATTGTCAAATATACTTTTCTATATTTCTGCATCAATCTAAATGATACAGCTTCTTGATGACACTGTGTAAAACTGCAATCATCAAGATCTAATCTAAACATATAATGAAGAATCATAATTATATACTTCATCAAAAGATTCAAAGTCACTTATTTCTCTCATTGTAATGTCTCTGTTAACTGTTTTTCTTCCTAAGTAATTTTAAATAATACAAGATGATAAAGTATATATACCTTTAACCATTAATTTTTAAGCAGTAATCTTTAAACATTTCAGGTCTCTAGTTTTTGTTGGTGGTGGTGGTGGTAGTAATTTTAGGAGAGAGGAGTTTTTGTTTATTTGTTTGTGTTTTTAAATTTTTGTTCAAGAAGTCTAGCATTTTTTAATAAGATTGTAGCTTTATTTTGAAGTATCTCTGTGCCCTTTGGCCTAATCCTTTCAAGTATTAAGGTTTTTATTTAAATACTAAACTGTGAACACCTTGAGGGAGATTTATTAACTCTTCTTTTTGTCACCCACAAAGCTCAACACAGGACATTTTAAATAGTAGGGACTCCGTAAGTATTAAATTGCAATGGAATTAGTTGCAGTGCTCAGATCAAATCGCAGAGTAGAGAAAACATCATGCCAGGCACTTTACTTAATAATGTGATATAAAAAGTAAGTCACCTTTCATAGTCAGGAAAGTTTGACTTTTATTTAATTTCCATTAAAGTCAAATAAAACGATTTACTACTAAAAATTAAAATCAGAAAAAAGAGATCACTTGTTCTGATTTTATATGTATACTAAATGAATCGAAAGTTGAACAATTACACTAAATGAATGGGAAATGAGGTTTGGTATAACTTCACATACATTCTTATCTCACACATGATGCATATAAAGTTAGACCAGAGGGCAGAGTAATTGAGACACTTACTCTTAATGATACTGTTTCTTTTAAATACATTCAAAGAGTTTATATTTCAGTCCAAGATACCTAAAATCAACATACTGAAAATGAGTGCAGTTGAAAAAAATCAAGGAAAACACAAATAACTATGAAAAATAAGAATTAGTTTTATATTTTGAAACTGAGTTATCAAGGAATGTCAGGCTAGAGTATAATTCCATGCATCAGAAAACTTCAGTGGGGGTTGGTTCTGCCAAACAGAGAAAATTCTAGTGGTTTTGGATGATTTTTATAAACTCTTGTGTAAGTTACTTATTTCTTCACGACAGACTATCCCCAGATGCAATAGCTTAAACCTACATTTATTTTCACGCATGTATCTGAGAGCTGCATTGGTCCATCTGGGGTGGGCTGCTCTGCTTGAAGGTGAGGATCCAGCAGGCTCTGCTCCTCCCCAAGGGTTGAATTCAGGTTGCCCCATGTGTGTTCCTTTCAAGGTTCAGGCCGAAGGGAGAGCAGCTACTTGGGGGAGGCTCTTTGTATTACAAATGGCAGAGGCTCAAGTAGGCAAGCCTCACCCAGCAAACTCTTTTCAAGCCTTCACAGTGTTCTGCTGATACCCCATAGGCCAAAGAAGTCACCCATCAAAAAGTCAGGAGAGTTTACCCTGCACTCAAGGAGGGGAAAAGAGTGGATAGTTGCTGAATAATCCAAATTGTAGTTCTTCTCATACATTGCAGGTCTTTCAGAACTGTTGTTTTCAGTGCCTCTGCTCATGGCCTTTCCAGAACCGACACTAATTCATAAACCTAAGAGTTAATGAATTTGCTCCCCTTTAATATTGGATTTTTTTTGCCTTTATCCCCCAAAAGAAAAGGATGACAACTTGTTTTATAAGCTTGCTTTTAGTTTCTCCCTCCTAAATTGTAAGGGAAGAGTTTGCAGCTTTAACAGAAAATTCAGTCAGAGTTGAAAAGAGGGAAGGGAGAGGGGGAAAAAAAGAATATGGGCAATTAATCAAAGATTTTTTCTTTATATTGTAGAGATATATTGAAATCTTCAACTGAAGTTGCTTAAGACAACTCTCTCCTGACCAAAGCATTACTAAAGTAAATAGTTTCCTATCGCAGGTAGTTCAAGTTCCAAGTTTGTCATTCACAAAATTTAGAGTATCATGGCCAATGTTAGTGATGGGTCTTGTTGTAGCCTGGTTCCCCGAGAGCTCAAAATCAAAATGTTGTACTAGTACTTATTATACAGATTTTGATTTAAAAAATAGGAGAATCTAATAAAGAATCAGAACTTATGCTTGAATACTTTGCAAACTAAGGATTTTAAAGAATGTAGTTTCTAAAAGATTATAAAGGAATTATATTTTAAAAGATCAATGATATATAAAGAATTGCTTTAATATATTTAAGCCATTTTGTCACAGTAGATGTAATCATCATCATGTTTCAGTTTTATCTTCACTCTGAGGAATAAAGGCCCCATCTCAATTCAAAGTTGCAAGGGAGAAAACATTTTATGTATCAGTTAATGTTAAATGTTGGAGCCTTTGGTTAACAAAGACACTTAGTACACGTGTACTGAAATGTTATACCACCTTTTTAGAGACTTCCGTAGACCAGACTAATATTTCATACTTGCATTTATGCATAAAAGGAGACATTTTCTAGAGATAGAGATTACTGTTATTTGTTTGTTTTATGTTTTCCTACAGGCACAAGCATTGTGCCCTTTCAGAAAAAACGACTAACTCATATGTCTGGATGGATGGCTCTCATTCCAAATGCAAAGCATATTAATTGGTATTTTAAGGATGTAGATCACATAACCAACATTTCATATACATCAACATTCTATGGATTTAAGGTAATTAAAGAGCCATAAAATCCATCTCCTAATAATTGTGCTTGCATATTATTTAAACACAGCCTGTTCTTGTCCTTGCTCCAGTTGTTAGGCTCAGAATGCCCTTGTCTCCCATATCGACCTGTTAAAATCCTGCACTTCCTTTACAACTCCCCTTAAAACTAAGTAAACCAAAAAGACAAACCTTGTTGAAGAATCAGAAGTAAGCAGTCTTTCTGCCATATTCCTGCAGTGCTAAGCTTGTGCCCTGTCATTATTACCATGATAAAACTTAACATTGAGTCTTATGATGTTTGAGGTATCAGTTAAGGGCTTTATCATTTGTATTATGAAATACATCAAGCACAGAAAATAACAAGCCAACTCCAGTATGTATACTACCCAGCTCTATCTGAATCTAACTTTCTGTGAATATTTATTTTTGATTTTTTTTAAAGAAATAAACATTTTAGATGAAATGGACATGCCCTGTATGGCTTACCATGATTTCATTCCCCGCTCACCACCTTTAATGGTAACCAGTATTCTGAACTGGGTGTTTTTATCCCCATTCATGTTTTTTTACATATCTGCAGCCAAAAAATAAAATACCTAGTATTGTTGAAATTAAACATTAAAACATTAAAAATTACAGAAATAAAATATTCTTTAAGTGTAGGTGTGTGTGTACAGACTTTCATTGCTGTAGGATAGAGTTGGCATTATTGCCGTAGATGTTAATTATTAATAAACAAAATGTAAATATAAGATGAAAAATAAACTAAAACCAAAACCTAAGTCTTAATTTTGGGGTGAATTGCATGTCATCAAAGTTAATGTATATTATGCAGGATATAAACATGTAAAACAAGTCACCTTTTTTTGCAAATTTTTATAGGAAGAAGACTGTGTAATCATATGTCACAACTTCACTCAAAATCCTGATATGTTTAATGTTATTGGTATGAGGAATGGCTCTTTGAATCCACTGAACTGGAATACAAGCAAGAATGGAGACTGGCACCTTGAAGCAAACACTAGCACACTGTATTACGTGTGTATGTATTTGGCAGGAGTGATTATTTTATCTAATGCTTTGTCTACAGGAGGGGAAAAATTGCCTAAAGGTAAAGTGTGTTATACAATGCCCTGTCTGTAGTAGGATTCAGGAAATGTTTGTTAAATGAAAGGACTAGAGACTAAATTTATGCTGGAAAAGAACTTACATTTTATTTTTGGAGATAATACCAATGCTCTTACATGTGATCCAACACTTCACAAAATTAGAGGACATGAGTACAATGGAAGCTGTAATATATTTTCTTCCAATTTTTACTATTTAATTATTTTTAGAAAATAAAAACATTTAAGAATAAATTGTGAGTCCAAAATACTCCTTTTGTCAATATATTTTGATTATGTGCTTCTCATTTTGTCAGAATTTCTCCGTCTGTATTCCATGCATTTGAATTATACCAAGTTACTATCTAAAGAGGGTTTTCAAATTGCCATGATTTTGTTTACATTCAAGTACTTTGATCACCATGTTAATCTAAACTGTTTTACTTCACTTTCAGTGTCAGAAAGAAATGACCTTCTGGCACCCTGGATCCTGATGTGAAAGATGTTGTTATTAATTTCCAAGCTTACTGCTGCCTTCTCCAGGACTGCTTTCCTGTCCCACCCCCATCAAGAAACCCAGTTCCCCGGAAGCGAACAGACACATCTAAGTACATAGGCCCTCTGTTCAGTAACACCTTCAAATGCACTTGACAGAATCCTTTTCATTTATCACCACTGCTTGAGAAAACAGTGCCCTCCTCCTGCACAGCACCTTGTATGGCACAAAGCACTTCCACGCACATCACTTCACTTCAGCCTTATAACCACCCTGATGAGAAATTGGGAAAATGTTACAAAAATTATGTGTGAGTGTTCTTGGTGATCTCCGACTTTCAGAATGTTAGAGCTGGATTATTAGACAGGCTCCCTTATTACTTAGGTGAGAAAGCTGAAGCCCAATGACTTATGTGACTTACATGAGATCACACAACTTCTCAGTGACCCATCTAGAACTGCACTAGAAACAGTCTCCTTGTTAATCCAATGCTTTCTTAGCAGGTGGTGTTTCTTTCTCTAGATAACTGCCGTGGTCAAATCATATTATAATTTATTTAATCGTATTTCAAATATTTGATCTCCTAAATGTAGGTTAATTCTTCCAGTTAAAATTTTTCTATTTTTGAAATTTACATAGCCCTTCACCTTTATTTCTCTTATGAAACATCACTTTCTATATCTTGCATTATATTAATTAATATACATGATGGAACTAGTACATTATGTGGTGCTAGTCTTTCAGACCCTTAAAGGCATGGTCCTGATTTGATGTATATTTGTATCCCTTATGGAGGAATAATAACAAAATACTGAGAGTGGTGATAGAAGCAAATATTGATGCTATGCACCAAGTACAGCTCAATTATTTAGTGAGTGAGTTACATTTCAAAATATACAGATACTGCAGTGGCTGTTGTACAAAAAAGCAATAATAGAATTTGTTTACATATTCATTCAACCATTAAAAAGTACTTACTGAGCATCTGCTGTGCACCAGGCACTGTGTTGAACTCTGAGGAGTCAATTGTGAACAACATAGATGTGTCCCTTCCCTCAGCACACATTCTATCCAGACACAGATGCCAACACCAGCAAACAAAGAAACAAAAAAGTGAACAGAAAGTAAAGTACCTGAGTGAGTTGCGATGAAGGTTATAACAGGAATAGTTCTGGGGCTGGGATGGAGAACAACAGGGCAGTGACCTCCTTGGGTAGGGTGGTCAGGAACAGCCTGTGAAAACAGGGAGCATTGCAGCTGAGCCCCAAAGGATGAGGAAGAGCTGGGAATGTGAAGGGTCAGAGGGGAAGTGTCTAGGCCAAGGCAGCCACTTGGGCAGAGGCCCTGATGTGGGAAATAGTGTGGTGTATCTAAGAACTGAGAGAAAATCAGCATGGCTGGACCCTGGCAAGCAGAGGAATGGCCCAGAAATGTGTTGAAAACAGGTGGAAATCAGACCAGTTCATGCAGACTGAAATGGAGAAGCCTTAAAATGACTGTCATCTAAGTGCCATACTCCAAATTACATTTTGATAAGACCACTTTTGCTACTCTATGAGTGTTATAGTGGGACAGGAGAAAGTAGGGAGGCTCATAAAAAGACTCCAGAGGGCTTTATGACAGGTATAAGCCATCAAGGTTATTGGTCAAAAAGCTCTTAGGTCGAAGGTAGATAAAATTATTAAATGTTTAATTAAAATGTTATGACTTGTGTAATAGATTGGTCTACACCAAGGCAGGCAGAGTATATGTAGATAGGCTGCGTGTGTATGTGATAGTATAGGTTTCCCCCCCACAGTGTGAGTTCTGCTCACTAGAAAACCATTCTTCCATCCCTCCCTTCACATAATCTAGCCTACTCTCTCCTTTTTTTCTCTTTCCCCATGAAATTGCACCATGTATAAGGGTCTTTAAATGGACAAAGGGTGTTTTTTCTTTTACTTTTCTACCATGTTTAATCTTACAAGGAAATTAAATAATTTACATTTTAGACAAAATCAGGGTCTCACAAATAAGGATTCAGTGAGTGGAAAAGCAATTCAGACTGTGAATGGGAAGGAAATTTTCTTCCGTGGAGAAAAAACTATATATGTAGCTGTGCGTGTTGAGTATTTTAGTAAGTGTACTTTTAGATTGTCTACTTTGTGAATGATAAACTAGTTTGTATGGTCATTCCCAAAACATCTAGTATAGGGCTGCTCCCTAAGGAGATAGTCACTAAATATATAGAGATGATACTTCACGGAACTATTTCTCTTTTCTTTTCAGCTTATGATCAAATGACTCTTTTTGGCAATCGTCCCAAGAAAGTAATTATACCTTACCTCACCCAGGAGCAAATGTGGTTATTCCTGAAGGCAAGTACATAAACATAGACAAATAAAATGCTTGGCGTTTATGCGACATTAGGATAGATACCACAGTTAGCATTGCACTTTTTTGTAGCACACCTTGGGGAAAGAGCAAAGATGAAGAGATGAATTGTATTACTATGTCCTGGATACTACATCTAGCCTTCTGGGTTTTGTGTGGATTTAATCCTGAATATTAAGAATATATATTTTCTGGGAGAGAGAAGAATCAGCCCTTGTGTAGAAAAAGGGTCACAAATGCCAAAGCCAGGACTCACTGTTAAGGTTTTCAATGTCCTACCTATAGGTTATAGTCTATGACTTATTATATATTTCTTATATTAAAGTATTGTTTTACAGGAACATGGATTGTAACAGACACAGATATTCCCCGAATGGAAAGGCTCATTATTTGGGGGGTTCTAGAGCTGGAAGATGAACATAACATGGGTGCTGCAGAGTCTCCTTACAGAAAAGTTCTTCTGAATGCTACCTACATATCACTGCAGGTAGGAGTGGGGGTCTTATAAATTTTACCCTTATTAAGCAAATTCTAGAATGTTGGACATTTACTAAAAAAAATTATGAGAAAGCGTATTCAGTGCACGCAAGTAAGCACAACTGGCTCGAGCCCGTGAAAAGCGAGTCTCGGGTAAATAAATCCAGGATACTTCTGCTGTCCATCAAATTGAGACTAGGCATTCCAGAGGGAGTAATTACCAGGCTACTTTTTACTGTGAGGTTTGCCCGTTTTCAGTCCTCCGTAGAATATTTAAATTATTATTAGATAAAGCTAAACTCACAGCTTGCCCCAACAAACAGAGAATCCCCAGAAGTTCTGGGGAAAAAATGAAAGATTTTAAGCCTTTTCTTTTTTTTTGAGAACAAACAGTATTTCCTAAAATGTATGGACCCACATAGAATTATGAGAGTGGGAGCTGACTAATAAAAATATTTCAGTTGTTTGGAACAATCACCTCATTCTCTCATAAACCTCAGATGGTTTTGAGCAAATAACAGTTTGATCAATTGCATTGTTTTGTCAGCCTTTTATTATTGTTCACTAAAAAGAATGGCCAAACCAAAAAGCTGTTAAGCATCATTAAAAAATAATAGAGTATTAATTTTTCTTTGATAAAACTTAGCCTTCAATGCTTTAAAGGTTTGTGACATTTTGATTAGACACATGATTGAATCTTTACCTCTCTGCTTGTTAGTTGGGTAACCTTGGGGAAAGTTACTTGACCTCTTTTAGCATCAGTGTCTCACCTATAAAGTGAAAATAATACCAGTTCATGGATTTAGTGTAAAGGTTAAATGATATTTGTAAAGCTGTATATGCTATGTCTGACATAGAATCAGCAAGCATTTAGTGATAGATATTATTATTGTAACAATGATGACACATAATTCCGATAGCTTGGATGTAAGTGTGAAAAGCATATTTTATGTATGTCATATTATGCTAAAATACAGTGTGATGTGTACAAATAGCACTAGAGTAGGTCTTAGCAGGTCTGAGTTTAGATTCAGTTCTGACAGTAAGTAGATAATGCTTTGACCTTGGAAAAATCATTTCAACTGCCTGTCCCAAGAGGAATGGGTTAAATTACGTCCAGCACTGCTCTTTGTATAACAAAATTCACTCCTTTTTACTAAAAGAGGGTGCCAGTACTTTCCTAGTTCCTTTTTTATGGGGGCAGTTGTTTTCTGCCCAATTTTTAAGTATTAACAACTTTCTGTTTCACTGCAGGGAGGTAGATTGATTGGTGGCTGGGAAGATAACCCTTTTAAAGGAGAATTACAGGTTGTTCTTAGAGGAAATCATTCTACTCCAGAATGGGCTCTTCCAGAAGGACCAGATCAAGGATCAAAGGTCTTAGGTATGTGTTTCCAGATACCAAAAGTGTCATATAGTTTTTAGAATCTATTTTAAAACATAGTACTTGGCACCAGTTATGATGTTATGGTATCAGAAGCTTTTACAGACATTTATTTCCGTTATAAAAGAGCAGAGGTTTTTTTAATTAAGTCATGTCACATTAAAATAAATGTAGATGTGTATATTTAAACCAAAATATAATTCATTGCAAACTAACATTAACAAATGTCACCATATGTATATTTTTTTCTCCAATCTGTTTTTCCTTATAATCTTTCCTTTATATAAGAGGAAATGATTTTCATACTTAAGTGCTTTTCCCCTAAAAGGTAACTTTTCTACACGTTTTTCCATTTACAGTATTAATAATCAGTGGATCAGCTGACTCTGCTATTAGCTACCCTATCACAGCTCTTGCCAAATTTTAAGATCCCAGTTGCATTTGTATGGCTGTACATATTCCTGTTTGAGCCTGGAAAACAAAGTAACTGAAAGGATTTAGTTTGGTCATAAATAGTAACTGAATTTATTAATACCACTGCATATTTTTTGAAAAGATGCATACAAGCAGGTACTGCAGCTGCCCTAGTACAGTTTGTAAAACAGTGATAATCAATAAATAAGGGCATAAAAAATGGCTTGAGATTGAACTAATCAGCTCTCCATTGGCAAATGTCCCAAGGCAGACAAATTTAATATTATGAAAATTTTGCGTTTGTGTGTTTATTTTTTTCTTTCAAAAGTAGCATTGCAAACAACACACAGTATCAAAACAAAATATTAACAAAAAATGTACATCTTTCCAATTCTACCTCCTCTGATAGTCTTAGTTAGCAACTTTTTCATGTCTTATGTTCTTCGTAGATTCCTTTATTTGTATCACATGCATTTATTTATGGTAGTAGTATAGTGCCTTTTACAAAAGATGTGTTCCAACTAAATATATTACTATGCAATTTTCTTTCCTCACTTAATATATTGTAGATATCTTTCCAGATCACTGTTTATAGATAAGTCTTTTCCTTTTTATAGTAGATTACTGTATTAATATATTATAATTTATTCTGTTATTCTCCAATTGATAGACATTTGGATTAATTCTAGTTCTATCATATTTCCAAATATTGTTGTACTAAACATCCTTATTCATTTACCATTATGAACTGGCTTTAATTTCTATAGACCAGAATCCTAAAGTGTGTCAAAGGGTCAAAACCTTCTTAGCCCTGAGCAGAAAACCCCAATTCATTCCATTCATGCTAAAATGTCCATTCGCTTGTTAAAACATATGAGTGAACTATCCAATAAAATGACAAGCATCTAACTCAGTTCTGTGTGGTGAATAAATAGGAGCATGTCTTTCTCCCTCAGGGGTGTTTGGGGAGCTGGATCTTCATGGAATTCCACATTCAATATACAAAACCAAGCTCTCAGAAACCGCAGAAGCAGGTTCCAAAGTCCTGTCTCTAATGGATTTTGTGGATTGTCAGGTAGAGAAAATGCCATGTGGTGGAAAGTGAATACACATAACGGATCAACATAAGAAGCCTTCTTCTTTATTCTCATGGGCATTTATTTTCTCACATGATTAACCAGGGAAATGTGTATTTTATAAACTTGCCCTCAAAAAGCTCAGCCGATAACAGGCATTGAAAAATTGGAATCTCAAGATCCTTCTAAATATATAAAGAACATGTATATATTAGTCATGAAAGGAAAATCAGGAAAGATTTTGGGTAAACAATTTTATGTATGTCTTTTACTTTCCAGGAATATCAAGTGATAGATAATTGTGTAAAAATAAAATCTGGGGAAATTCTGCTAAGCCTTAAGAATATTTCTTGACCAGTTTTTAATAAGAATATGAATATATTTGCTTTAATCTATTTAATTTTTTAAAGTATATTGCCTTTGATTCTCTTTAATGACTAAGTTAAATTTAAGGAAATGCTGAAATAATTCAAAATTTAGAATTCTTAACAGAAAGTACAGAATTTTTGTTTTTAGAGACCTAAACATATAGTTTGTTTTATCCTTAAATTTAAGGAAATGCTGAGATAATTCAAAATTTAGAAATCGTAATATCGATCACAGAATATTTCTTTAGAGACCTAAATGTATAGTTTGTTCTTTCTGGTAATGTTGCAATTGGTAACTAGATATAAATTAAATTAGAATTATTTAATAGTTATTAATAAGAAATAGAAAACTATTTTAAAAATTGTTCTTGAACTTGGCACTTGAATTTTTCTAAGGAGGGAGACGAGATTGTGTAACAACCACAAGCTATGATTTCCACCAGACAGAAACCAGAAGTATCATTAAAATCCTACATGATCAGAAAACTCTTATTCTCAATGATACCCTTTCGTACACTCACCTTGGTAGGTGGCTGCTTTTTAAACAAATAGATGCGTAATTAAAATGTCTTGAAATATTCACATTTTTAGTCCTTTCCTTTATAATTACAATTACTTGATATAAAGCATCTCACAAATATTTTTGAGGAGCACTTCATTCAGATTGCTGCTACTAACCAAGGGGACCAAAAGTCCCTGCTGTGTGCATTCATTCATTCAGCAAATATTCAGCAAACACCACTGTCTCACATTCCACGGAATAAGGCTGGAACTTACTGTTTTAACAAGCTTCTAGGTGCCTCTTTTGCACCCTGAATTTTGAGAAACCCTGATTTGAGAGTATCTTTGTCCTAATTTGTTTCATTAACACACTCCCTTGCTGTGACTGCATTTAGATAAGCTATAGGAAAATGGTACAGCTGTAAATTCTCAAAACGAGAAGGAATTAATCAGAATCATCTGAAGGTTAGGGGATCAGGGCCATCCCGCACCCCAGGCTTTCCTACTGGACATGCTACCTTTATCTGAATCCCAGGAAGCAGAAGCACACGGGAGCATAGTGTTAGAAAAGCCATTCAGATGCTTCTGAGGATCATGAGAGCTCCGACTGTAAGGCAGCATGATAAATGGGCGGATGTTTGACCCTCATGAGAAAGAGACTTATAAGAGCATTTTAAAGCAGTATATAACTGCTTTAAATCCAAAGGAAAAAGTTACACTGAAGGACATTAACTGTAAGACAAATGATCTTGGAAGTTTGGCACTACAGATTCTTTTGTTTAAATTATCAAACATTTCTCTCTGCCTGAAATGCACCTGCATGTCTAAAGGTTTGAGTAAGATATCTAGAATTTAATTTAGGTTATGTTTTACAAATCACTAAGATGTAAATGTTCAGGCTGTGTTTGATATGCTACTACATATTTATAAAGAATTGTGGTTGAAGTTTAGGCATCAGGAAATATATCTATGTAATGCTGATTCTCCACAGAACATGGGGCAAATTCTTTCACTTCTCTACCTCATTTCCTCATCTATTAAAATTATAAGCTTCACAATTTGCCTTACTGCAGTGTTTTTGCATATAATATGAAGTGACTGAAAACTATTAACTGAGCAATAACATCATAATTTCTGGTTATAATAACCTTTTTGGTGTAAATGAAATACTTTTGATTAATTCCATTTTAGAAATAAAATGTATCATGTTTTAGTCTGCCATCTGTATATGTTTAAGCATGCAATTCTAATCAATTCATATATTCATGTTGACTTTTGGCATATTAGAAACGTATGTGTCCAATGAACTGTAAACAAATCAAACGACAGAGGTATTTTTCCTGCATTGGTAATAATTTAGCTGTCCTTACATTGCAGCTGAGAGATACCATGTTCCTGGAGCAGGTCAGAGCTACACGTGAGCAGCTGATGTTGGGATACTGAGCAGGAACGTCAAAGTCCTTGGTGACGAGAACCCCGGTTGGTACAAGGAATCTTTTGGTGCACGAGTCCTGGTCAGCACATTCACTGAGAATAGGATGACATTTAAAGGTTGGTATGAATTCAGTTTATCTTCTAAATGAAATATTGCACGGTTTCTTCTATGTTTAGTTAGTTCTTAAATAATTCTCTTTTCTATGCAATATCACTTGTTTTTTTTTCTTTGTTTTTTTTTTATTATCACTTGTTTTTAAAAACAGAATTCAACTGAGTAAAACTGAAAGTTCTTACTGGCTTTCTTCAATGATTCATGAATCAGGCATCATCCAGTCTAGCAGACAGAAAGGAGCTCCGAGGAGGTGTACGAACTGACAGGCTTCTGTAGACAGAGGAGAACAGGAACAAGGAAGGGAACTAGGCAAAAAAGAGGATTGGTTATTGCAAGGGCCTGTTCCATTTTGCAACAGCTCTAATTTTAGAAAACCTTTATATTGAGCAAGCAGCTATCCCACTGTAATTTCTACCTATTGGTCATTATCTGTCAATAGAAACTTAACTGATGATGATGATGATAATGATTATCGTGATGCAAGATTACAAGTGCCATACTAAGCATTTAACAGATATTATCTCATTTATTCCTCATAGTGCAATAGCATAAATATTGTCCCCCTCTTAAAGATAAATAAAGAGATGATTAGAGGCATGGAATTGTTCTGACCTTGGATATGAATCCACATCTGTTTTGCTTCAAATCCCGTGATAGACCCTATTCCCATGACAACCCTTCCTTGCTCCTACAGATTGTTGTGTGATATAAGTAAAGAAAACACATTTATGGCCCAGATGATTGCTAGGAACCATTTCTTCTTTGTCTCTCTTACTCATCTTACTTTCTCAACTATATATATTCAATTGTTGGCTCATGAATCTCAAGACAGGCTTTTCCCTTCTCTTACAAAATGACTCTTCTTCAGTGCATTTCATTAGGTATCAGTTTTTGAAACAAGGAATATCCTCTACTGTTTTTTACCAGCCGTGAATCTCTGTGTCTGTTTCCTTATATAGAAGATAGGAATAATAAATGTTCCTAACCCACAGGATGTTGTATGAGAATTAAACCATAGATTGCCTGTTAAACACTTTGTACAGCACTTTGCTCAGAGTAACCCCTCTACTGGATTGTTATTGTTGTTATTACTAATCTCTGAAACTGCCTCTTGTTACCCCAGTAGTACTTATAACAAACTGATTAGCAGATACTGGGCAATGCCTATTTTGGAAGAGATTATGTAAGGATAATGCCCTTAAAAGCTCTTTAGAGCATCAAAATTTAAATGTCAGGTAAATTCTATTTCATGCCTTATGTCATGCATTCTCCACAGGACAATATCACCACCAAGAGGGTGAGAATTGGTACTAGGGGACAAAAGTACCTTAGATAAACAATGGTTTATGGCCCTCCAAAGGGCCACTATACATTAACAGATGTATAGTGTATCTGTGGTATTAAAATTTCATGGAGAGGGGAGGTTATTGGGAAAATAAAATCCCTAAAATGGCCCTTGTGGGGGGGCAGTGAGAAAAAAAATGCAGAAATACTTCCTTATTTGGATTAAACGAACAAACAGAAACGAATGAGATTTCCATGAATAAGTTGAAAACAAATGTTTAATTTGGAAAATTAAAACTTTTGTAGCTTTTCAATATATTTAATTGTTTCAAGAAAATCAATTATGTAATTCTTTCCCCACCCTTGCAGGAAACGCAAGAAAAAGTAATGTGGAATTTTATCACAGTGGGCAAGAAGGCTTCAGGGATAGCACAGATCCAAGATACGCTGTAACATTTCTTAACCCAGGACAGGTTTGTACTATATTTTTAATTTTTGCATGTATTCAAAATAAAATATCTTGATTGTTTTTTCATTTAACTTTACTCATTAGCCATATCCCAAATGAAAAGCGTGTTTATATGTCCATACCACTGTCACAAGTGGGAAAATTAATGTGCTTAGAAGGCTGGTGATTTAAGAAAAAGTGAGAGAGAGCATATTTCTTGTGAAAATGAAAAATTAACGTGTATGTTTGAAGTTGAAACCCCTATCCTACTCATGTTCCTAAGACATTTGAGTTGTAACCTCTTGCCCAGAGTACCGACTTTCGTAATTTAAAAAAAATTCCTGCTTTCTCATAAAATTAAGTATTCTGAAAAATAATTTTTAGTTCCTTAGGATTTTATAGGTAATGGTAGAAATGTAAATGCAAGGAAACGTCTTTAAAAGTTTTGTATCTGTATTTAAAAGAAGTATAATTTTTTGCTTTATTTAGTCATAAATTGAAGATCCATGGAAGTTTCTCAGGATTAAAAGATCTACTAGGAAATCATCTCCTTTCATGGAATATAAATCAAATATTTTATTTATTAAGATTTATTTCCTGCAAATCACCTATATCAGTTTTTTCTTTAAATATATTTTAATTTTATTTTCAAAATGCTGACTGAATCCTGATGTTTTATAGACCGAAGAACATGGCTCACCTTACATTCAAGGCTGTGTTTTTCACAATGGCTTTTCCCCAGCAATTGGTGTTTTGGGGACAGATGGATTGGACATAGATGACAACATCATTCACTTTACAGTGGGGGAAGGTAACATAATATTTTCATCCAAATACTCTAGAGCTATGCTATCCAATTGATCTTTCTGTGAGAATGGAAATGGTCTATATCTGTGCTAATATGGTAATTACTAAAACCGTTGTAACCACTGAACGATTCAAATATGACTTCTGTGACTGAGGAACTGGTTTTTTTTATTTTAATTGAATCAATTTAATGGTATTTACTTTACATTTAAGTAGTCACATGTAGCCATGGCTATCATATAGAGCAGTTCCCAAAAGAATTATTTATCACACCGTGATCTTATGTGGGTTATCTATCTAATCACTAATAGTTTAAATTACTATGACTTTTGAAATAGTCCTCAGATATCAATCAAAAATATTATCACAAAATATTATTTTATAAAAATTATATTTGATTTTAGGAGGTTATCCTTTCTTGAATGTCATTATGAAGCATAATACAAACTCATTTAAGATGTATAAAATTTGTCTGTGTGTGTGTGTTAAAATCTGATGTGGAGCCTGTGAACCTACATATGTAAGAAGCACCCCAGAAGATTAATGCAGTTAGTCTATTGAAGACATAGAGTTTCTGTATCAAAGCGCTCAGAGGGCTTACTCTAAAATCTAAAAGGTTTATTTGTAAGGCTTAACCTTGAAAACTAATTCCATGGAAAAAATGAAAGACATTCCCCATAGTATTCATTAAAAATTTATATGTGTTTTGAGGGATTTCATCTTTTTTCCAGGCATAAGGATATGGGGGGATGCCAACAGAGTCCGAGGAAACCTGGTTGCACTTTCAGTTTGGCCAGGAACCTGTCAGAACAGAAAAGATTCAAGTTCAACCCTCTGGCATGCAGCAGTTGAGGTAGTATGAATAAATTTCTAATTTATACAGAAGTGTGCAAAATTATAATTTATAATTTCTTTATTGAAGATTATAATTTCTGTAGAAATTATAAATCTCAAATCTCAAAATGTCATTGAAAACTATTTTTTCCTTAGGTAAAAATTGGTGTACTAATTAAATGAGCTACTTAAAGGAATGAATGAACTTCTTTAAAGATGTGAGCTCCAAAAGCCATTGGATTTTTTTGTGTTTATGTCCCTTGGTTTTAAGAGTTCTCTTATTTCCTTGCTTCTCCAACATTATTGCTTTCAAGTTCTGGTGCAAGACCCCTGCTGCTAATTGAGTGCATTGTACATATTACTACTTAATTGTGAATTTCCTTTCCCTTTTGGTATGGAAAATTAGGATGATGGACAATAGAGTCTCTAAAACCCCTTTCTCTTCTAAAATTCTTGTGATTCTATTTGTAAGGTTACTTACTCTTATCTGATATTACTACCTGGCTCCTTCTTGTTTCCCATGAAGTTTCTTCAATTACTGTAGGACTCTAGGTATTGAGTGAGATTACATGCAACAAAATAGAAACTACAGAGAAAGGATTTGCCAAGGAAACATAGCTTCCTCTTGTTTTTATTTTACTTACCTGTGCCATGGGCATGAAAAAGAATTAAAATATTTCTCTTTGAAAGATGGGATAAGGTTTGAGTTTTGTTTTTGTGCAACTAATTATAATCATTTTAAAGTAGAATCTAAATGTCTGGAATATAGTATACATTTATGAGGTAATAATGCCCTCTTTTTATCTATTTATAGGTATTTGACTGTAATCAAATGTTAATTCCAAATCTTTCAATAATCTGTATTTTTGAAGGAAACTGTATTTTACTTTTATGCATTCCATTTGACTCCATATTTATCAAAATCTTTAAAAATAAAGATGTTTGATATGCTTTAAATAATTGAGATCTTGACTGTTTTGCTGACACCATAGGCAAGAACTAGGTCTGTGTTCAATGCTTTTCATTTTCTGCCACTCTAACTTGGCTCATAATAAAACCAGGTAGTAGTTACTTAACATTTGTGTTAACAAAGCTTTTTATTATAGCAGATTTTATTTAAATGAGTGAATGCCTGTTTGAGTCTTATGGTCTACTGTAGTTGCATTGGTTGTTTTTTCTTAATAAATGAAATTGGTAACAGAATATAACCGAGAAGAGTGATAAAATTGTTGTAACCTTCGTATAACACTGGAATATGATCTATGGCTTATAAATATTGAACCACACCCAGTAGATTTTGTGACTGAAATAAAAAACAAGCTCTTTAATGTAATTTCCTTATGAAGTTGAAGGTATAGTATCTCTCTGAAAGTTTTACACCAAGAACCAAAGTAATTTCAGTATTTTTTGTAATGTAAGTTGAAACGGGGTGAATATGAATTAAACTTTTCCTCCTGAAAATGTAGTCATCATTAATTTTCCTATGTATGTCGCATACTTGTTCTCATTATATAATTGTGTGTGAGCCTGACCCAGAGCATTTACTTTATCACTGTACTAGGTAAACAGAGGGACGAATACAGTCTTACAAAATAATGTCGTGGCTGGATTTGGAAGGGTGGGATATCGCATTGACAGTGAACCTTGCTCAAGTAAGTCTTTTGACACAGACTCACTAACACTAAGAAATAACTTGTCCAAACTTGTTAGAAATAAATAATTGTGGTTTGTCAATTCATATGTAATATCTCCTGCTCCTGGATACTGGAAGAACTCAACAGGCTAAATTATTTCAAGGTACCACTGGGTCTAAGAAAAATATGAATAGACTTTTAAAGATTACTATTTTACATGTTTATGATCCAAAAACTCTGAAAGTAACCAACTCTTGATTTAGCTGGTATTGGAATAATGAGTACCTTATCCTACTACCACTTTCACAGAAGCAACATTTCTAAGCATAGAGGTACATGCGTATAGGTTTATGCCACTTGTTATGCTTCCACTTTAAAGGAATAAATACTCCTTTTTTATATGTTAAAACCTGCAAGTATGAAAAAGTAAAAAGGACATAGTTCTCAATACATTTCTATCAGATGAGTAAAAATTACGAATGAACTGAACAGCTACTCTCTTGGTAAGACAGTAGGGGAACTGGAACATTGATGGTTGAACAAAAGGATATAATCCCTACAGAGGGGCATCTGCCAATAGCTACCAAAATTATAGGGGCATTTACCTTCAGCTCAGTATTTATACTTCTGGCAATCTAACTAACATTTGCCTCTACAACACTTTAAAGACTGATTTGTGAATGAGTTTATTCATCACAGCATTGTCTGTACTAGCAGAAAACTGAAAGCTGCCTTGTGTCCAATATTGTTGGACAATAATGTTGGACTAGTTATATAAAGCCAGACATTGGAAAACTAGGCCCCTAAAAATGGAGAAAATACATATCCATGTTTTGATATGGAGAAATCTCCAGGATATTTTTAAGTAACAAAGGGAGGTTACAGGACGGTATAAAATACTGTTTTGTATGTAATACGGTTTGTGGAAGAAAGAGAAGAAAATGGGAATATATATGGTATTTGTGTCTACATAAAGAAACACAAAGTATGAAAACAAAAAGCCATAGAAGGTGAGTGGGAACGAGGTGCCTGGTGACTTAGTATTGAATAATTTTTATAATCTCTTGATTTTTCATCTAGGTAAGTCAATTATCAAATCAAAAAAGTAAAATAAATAATACAGCTGCTGGCCTTACCTCTTGAGAAAGTTAGTAAAGGGAAAAGGCATTTTCTCAGAAAGATGTATATCTTTTGTAGAGTTGATTTTTTTATCTTTCTGGGGTTATTTTTAGGATTCTTTGAATCAGCATTCTTGTGCAAATACATTTTGAAGGAATAAAGTAACTGCCAACAAATTTAACTGATTCCTTGGTGTGTGCTTTTATTAAATATTTTACTCCCCAACAGCTCAAAGTGGATTTTCTTTGACTTAAGATTTTTAAATATGACATTTCTCTGCATTCTTTGAGGTGTTTTGGTGTCCTGAAAATTAAAATATGGCCTGTGAATATGAATATTTACTAATATGTATAATGCCATGTAATGCATTTTCACTGGCTGTATTGATATTCCTAAATTGAGGGTGTTTATCAGAAGGTTTTGAATTTAAAGAAATTGAAATATGGGACATCATTTTTCCCATTGGAAAACCCCAAGAGGAATTGAGGTTAACTAAAGTTCCTGGTATGGGTCATTGATTTATCCAGGCCATCTCCCAGGCAAGAGAGATGCTGGGATGCTGGGAAAGGAGCTATGACCCACACTTGGTCCCGGGGGCAACGTTGTATGGAAGTAAGGTAGGGACATACATACAGCTTCTGTGGAGGAAATAGAATAGAAGCCAGGCAGCCCACAGGTATAATTTCAGTCCCAAAGTATCAGGAAGAAGGGAAAATTAATGGAGGATAGGAAGAAGTCACATACAAGGGGACTTGGACAAGAGAGCTACTACTCAGTACAATTTTGTAGGTGGTGCTGCTTTTTTAGGGAATCCTCAATTTATGCATGATGGGGAGGAAGTTATTAAGGTTCCTCTCTGATAAGAACGTCAGTAAAACCTTCATAAAAATCTGCTTCAATGATCCTATATATTGATAATGAGTAGAGCCTCCATTTATCGAGGCACTTCATATGGGTTATTTAATTTGGTTTTGAAACAGCCCTGAATTAGGCATCAAATGTTTTTATATGAGGAAACTTAGGTTCTAAAAGTTTAAATAGCTTCCCAAGATCATGCATACATTAATTCAGTAAATATGTAATGAGCATCTGTCTTCTAGGCTCTAAGAATATGGTGCTAGATGAGTTAGTCACCTTGTCTTCTCTCATGACTCTTACATTCTAATAGGAGAGAAGAGATGGATAATTCTCAAAGAAGTAATTATAAAATACCAAGTGAAAATAATTTGAATTGCCAAGTAAAGTAACTGAAGTGTTACTTTGACTCAGGTAGTCAGAGAAGGTCTTCTAAGGAAGTGACCCTTAACTTAAAAATGGGGTGACCAGAAGGAACCAACAACAAAAAGGTGTGCAGGGGAAGCATTTTACAAACAGCAAGGAGTATCACTGTGGTTCAAGTTTAGCCTTGCTTGAATCAAAACCTCATGTATCTTCTAATGAAATTCCTGTTTAGTTTAGTCAAATATAATAAATGAAGGGTGCTAGTAACTAAACCAAAGTTTTGCAAATTGTATCCAATTATTCTGAGTAATGCAAAGGGACAGACTAGATACGGGTAAATACTAAAAGGAGTAAACTATAAATGGCTGAGCCATAAAAATGTTTGATCCCCTTGTTGAAATTTGCATGAGAATTCTGTACTTAATTTTTAAAAGAATTTTAACTTTAACTGCTAATTGTTTATAAAACTCTGGCATGACTTGTAATGCTAATTCTCTGGTTCTGCCTTTCCTTCCAAGGTCAGTTTAATCCCCTGGAAAAGTGGTTCGACAATGAAGCCCATGGAGGTTTATATGGTATCTATATGAACCGAGATGGACTTCCTGGATGTTCTCTTGTACAGGGATTTACCGTTTGGACATGCTGGGATTATGAAATTTATTTTCAGGTAAATGTAATCCAAGATGGTGATGGCTTGTCTTTTTTATGATTGTGGTTTGTACTGTGTAACCTACAAGTTGTATTACAGACCACAGCGAGTGTACATATCTATAATGTGACCCTAGTTGACAATGGAATGGCCATTTCTTCAATGATTTACATGCCAGCTGCTGTATCTCACAAAATTTCCAGTAAAAGAGTAGAAATTAAGGTAAGAAATTAATACAGCCACAATAAGGAGGAAAAACAAACCTAACGGGGTAAAATTAGTGAACCTCTTGAGAACAAGCTCCTTGACTTCTGTGCAAAGCTAATCCAAACCTCCTGCCTTTGCTCTCATTGTCTTCTACGAAGATGCTTTCCATCCTGCCTTCTCCTTTTTTCCCTCACCTCTTCTTGCTTATCACCTTCCAATCTTGCCACAGTTAGTTAAATTTCATTCCCCCTATGACGTCCTTCCTGAACCAGCTTAGTTGGTATTGACATGCCCTCATTTTTTTTATTCCTACTGTTTCCTGGACATATTTCTATCATAGAAATATAACATGTCACTATATGTATAGTTATTTACCTGCCAGTCTTCCCCCTCCTACACTGAGTATCATTCCACTCAAGGCAGAAATCACATGTTTATCATCTCAGTTTTATGAATGACCCACTTCCTAAACTAATAGACTGTGTTCTGCTGCAGTAGTATGTATCCACTATTATGTTTTCCTTTAGGGAAAGCTATTATTAAAGCTTACTGTTTGAATTTTTTAATAGAGCTCATTAATTGTTGGAAGTAGCCCTGAATTTAACTGCTCAGATGTCCTAACTAATGATGATCCCAATATTGAACTTTCTGCTGCTCATCGGAGTTCTAGACTTCCATCAGGTAAAAATCTTAGAACTTTAATTTTGGCATTCACATGAATGCGTATTCAAATTTCATTAACTTTCTTCTTTTTATAATAGGTGGGAGAAGTGGCATTTGCTGGCCTACTTTTGCTTCAGCATATAACATGGCACCCTAGGAATCCCGTGCAGGGATCATGAGTTACAATGCCATCAGTGGTCTTTTGGACATCTCAGGCAAGTTTAAACATAGGCTTTGACAAATCTACTCAATTAAGTTCTATAAAGAATATGTAGAGTGTACTAGTAATGTTTCATTGTTACTAAAAAATAATGATTTCAGTGAATGAATCTGCCTAATATGACAAGCAAAGAAGTCAAACGTCGGAGTCAATTCCAAGAATGGTTCCTATATATTCATATAGAGGATATTAATATATGTTAAAGAATTGATATTTAATTTTCCTTCTAAAACAACCGAAAGAATGCTGGTATAGTGATTTAATATTAATTAGTTTCTATAAATTATAAAATCCCTCTCATATACATAGTGTTATAGAGTTCACCCTTGAAGAACAGCTGTTGGAAGTTAGGATTAGAATCAAGACATTCTGACTTTAAATCCTCTGTTCTTTCACTGAGCCAGCCTGCCTCCTTAAAAATATAAAATAATTACATACAAATTAATGTAGTGGACATATCAGTTATTTTCATTTTGCCTGTTAAGCACATTGCCATTCTCTATTTCATTTTAGCAAGTCTCCTTTTCATGATAATTTTAACCATCATCTCCTAAAAGACAAGTTCAATACCTTAGACATCTAATTTTTGACATGTTTCTCGCAACTTTTAAGTCCCCAAATGCAAAACAAATTATCATCATTTTCAGTGATATTTGTAATGATGAAACCCTTGCGAAAAATTATTAAATGTGCAACAGAGGTTTTAGTTGAACATACATTGTTTTAAATATTAAAAATGTGTCCTAGAATATTATAAATATCATGTAACAACAAAAATATCCTTATGAAATGGAACCTTATATATAAATTTTCTTACAGGGATAAAAGTAACTTCTTTTGTAAGACATACTCTTAGAAGATAATTAATGAATGATGATTGTCTTTGGCTAGGTTCCCTAGAAGCAGAGCCTTAGATGAGGATTTTTGAGCAAGTGTTTTCTTGAAGAAATTCTCTCTGGAGGAAGGAAGCTAAGGAAGCATAACAGGACAAGGGAAGTTACTAGGCAGCGATGTGGTGTAAGCTGGTGACTAGCTTCCCTTGATGCCACTGAGAGCTCTGGAATGTAAATCACCACCCAGTTGATCTCACATTTGAGGTGGGAGGTGGCCATTTGTACCCTCATGTTGGACAGATATGATTACATCTGCCCCTGTGGGGACCCCCTTAATTTCCTAAGTGATGTGACTCCTGTAAGGCCAAGGCTAAGTCTCTGGAAAAGAGGGCAGCTCTGAGCTGTTAGCAGTCAATTCCCACAGAGGTGGAGATGGGTGCGCTAACTTGCATCCACTTTGATCCATTCCTCAGACCACTTGGTGCCCCTTGCTTCTTTCACTTAGTTATATTAAGTTGAGTCCACCAATGTATGATTTCTCTAGGATCTTCAGTGATCACAATTTTAGGGAAAAGTTACAAAAAGAAGATAAGTGGTCACACTGCTAAAGCTGGTCCCAAGACCGTAAATGATAGTCATCATCCCCCACCATCATTTTTTAGTAGCATTCCAATATGCCCATTGTTCTGATATTGGTATCATTAATCTACAATTACATGTGCAATATTATGGTTATTAAACTACCCCTTCATCAGGTCCCCCCCACCAACCCCATTGCAGTCACTGTCCATCAGCGTAGTGAGATGCTATAGAATCACTACTTGTCTTCTCTGAGTTGCACAGCCCTCCCCATGCCCCCCAACATTACATCTGCTAATCATAATGCCCCTTTTTCCCCTTGTCCCTCCCTTCTCACCCATCCTCCCCAGTCCCTTTCCTTTGGTAACTGTTAGTCCATTCTTGGGTTCTGTGAGTCTGCTGCTGTTTTGTATTTCAGTTTTTTTTCTTTGCTTTTATGCTCTACATATGAGTGAAATCATTTGATACTTGTCTTTTTCGGCTTGGCTTATTTCACTGAGAATAATACCCTCTAGCTCCATCCATGTTGTTGCAAATTTGTTTTCTTCTTATGGCTGAATAATATTCCATTGTGTATATGTACCACATCTTCTTTATCCATTCATCTACCGACGGACACTAAGGTTGCTTCCATTTCTTGGCTATTGTAAATAGTGCTTCAATAAACATAGGGGTGCATCTGTCTTTTTGAAACTGGACTGCTGCATTCATAGGGTAAATTCCTAGGAGTGGGTTTCCTGGGTCAAATGGTATTTCTATTTTCAGTGTTTTGAGGAACCTCCCTACTGCTTTCCACAATGGTTGGACTAATTTGCATTCCTACCAGCAGTGTAGGAGGGTTCCCCTTTCTCCCCATCCACACCAACATTTGTTGTTGTTCATGTTTTGGATGTTGGCTATCCTCACTGGTGTGAGGTGATATCTCATTGTGGTTTTAATTTGCATTTCTCTGATGATTAGCAATGTGGAGCATCTTTTCATGTGCGTGTTGACCATGTGAATTTCTTCTTTGGAGAAGTGTCTATTCATATCCTCTGCCCATTTCATAATTGGATTATTTACTTTTTGTTTGTTAAGGTGCATGAGTTCTTTATATATATTGGATGACAACCCTTTATCTGACATGTCATTTATGAATATATTCTCCCATACTGTAGGATGTCTTTCAGTTCTACTGATGGTGTCCTTTGCTGTGCAGAAGCTTTTCAGCTTGATATAGTCCACTTGTTCATTTTTGCTTTTGTTTCCCTTGCCTAGGGAGATATGTTCATGAACAAGTTGCTCATGTTTATGTCCAAGAGATTTTTGCCTATGTTTTTTTCTAAGAGTTTTATGGTTTCATGACTTACATTCAGGTCTTTGACGCATTTTAAGTTTACTTTTGTGTATGGGGCTAGACAGTAGTCCCGTTTCATTCTCTTACATGTAGCTGTCCAGTTTTTCCAACACCAGCTGCTGAAGAGGTTGTCATCTCTCCACTGTATATCCAAGGCTCCTTTATCATATATTAATTGACCATATATGTTTGGGTTAATGTCTGGATTTTCTATTCTGTTCCACTTGTCTGTGGGTCTGTTCTTGTGCCAATACCAAATTGTCTTAATTACTGTGGCTTTGTAGTAGAGCTTGAAGTCAGGGAGCGTAATTCCCCCTGTTTTATTCCTCCTTCTCAGGATTGCTTTGGCTATTCGGGGTCTTTTGTGGTTCCATATGAATTTTAGAACTATTTGTTCCAGTTCATTGAAGAATGCTGTTGGTATTTTGACAGGAATTGCGTTGAATCTGTAGATTGCTCTAGGTAGTATAGCCATTTTGACAATATTTATTCTTCCTAGCCAAGAGCATGGGATGCATTTCCATTTGTTAGTGTCCTCTCTAATTTCTCTTAGGAGTGTCCTGTAGTTTTCAGGGTATAGGTCTTCCATTTCCTTCATTAGGTTTATTCCTAGGTGTTTTATTCTTTTTGATGCAATTGTGAATGGAATTTTCCTGATTTCTCTTTCTGTTAGCTCATCTTTGGTGTATAGGAAAGCACCAGATTTCTGTGTGTTAATTTTGTATCCTGCAACTTTGCTGAATTCAGATATTAGTTCTAGTATTTTTGGAGTGGAGTCTTTAGGGTTTTTTAATGTACAATATCATGTTAACTGCAAATAGTGACAATTTGACTTCTTCTTTACCAACCTGGATGCCTTGTATTTCTTTGTTTTGTCTGATTGCCATGGCTAGGACCTCCAGTACTACATTGAATAACAGTGGAAAGAGTGGGCATCCCTGTCTTGTTCCCGATCTTAGATGAAAAGCTTTCAACTTCTCGCTGTTAAGTATGATGTTAGCTGTGGGTTTGTCATATATGGCCTTTATGATGTTGAGGTACTTGCCCTCTATACCCATTTTGTTGAGAGTTTTAATCAGGAATGGATGCTGAATTTTGTCAAATGCTTTTTCAGCATCTATAGAGATGATCATGTGGTTTTTGTTCTTCTTTTTGTTGATGTGGTGGATGATTTTGATGGACTTTTGAATGTTGTACTATCCTTGCATCCCTGAGATGAATCCCACTTGATCATGGTGTATGATCCTCTTGATGTATTTTTGAATTCGATTTGCTCATATTTTGTTGAGTATTTTTGCACCTGTGTTCATCAGGGATATTGGTGTGTAATTTTCTTTTTTGGTGAGCTCTTGCCAGGTTTTGGTATTAGAGTGATTCTGGCTTCATAGAATGAGTTTGGAAGTATTCCCTCCTCTTCTATTTTTTGGAAAACTTTAAGGAGAATGGGTATTATTTCTTCTCTATATGTCTGGTAAAATGCACAGGTGAATCCATCTGGCCTGGGGGGTTTGTTTTTTTGTAGTTTTTTTGATTACCGATTCAGTTTCATTGCTGGTTATTGGTGTGTTTAGGTTTTCTGTTTCTTGCTTGGTCAGTCTTGGAAGCTTGTATTTTTCTGAGAAGTGGTCCACTTCTTCTAGGTTTTCCAGCTTGTTAGCATATAGATTTTCGTAGTATTCTCTCATAATTCTTTGTATTTCTGTGGGGTCCATCGTGATTTTTCCTTTCTCATATCTAATTTTGTTTATATGTGTAGATTCTCCTTTTCTCTTAATGAGTCTGGCTACGGGTTTATCTATTTTGTTTATTTTTTCAAAGAACCAGCTCTTGGTTTCATTGATTTTTTTCTATTGTTTTATTCTTCTCAGTTTTATTTATTTCTTCTCTGATCTTTATTATGTCCCTCCTTCTGGTGACTTTGGACCTCATTTGTTCTTCTTTTTCCAACTTCAGTAATTGTGTCTTAGACTATTCATTTTGGGATGTTCTTCCTTTTTTAAATAGGCCTGGATTGCAATATACTTTCCTCTTATAACTGCCTTTGCTGCGTCCCACAGAAGTTGCGGCTTTGTGTTATTCTTGTCATTAGCCTCCATATATTGTTTGATCTTTGTTTTAATTTGTTCATTTATCCATTGATTATTTAGGAGCATGTTGTTAAGTCTCCATGTATTTGTGAGCCTTTTCGATTTCTTTCTAAAATTTATTTCTAGTTTTATACCTTTGTGATCTGAGAAGTTGGTTGGTAGGATTTCAATATTTTTGAATTTACATAGGTTCTTTTTGTGGCCTAGTATATGGTATATTCTGGAGAATGTTCCATGTGCACTTGATAAGAATGTGCATCCTGCTGCTTTTGGGTGTAGATTTCTGTAGATGTCTGTTAGGCCCATCTGTTCTAGTGTGTGTTCAGTGCCGTTGTGTCTTTACTTATTTTCTGTCTGGTTGATCTGTCCTTTGGAGTGAGTGGTGTGTTGAAGTCTCCTAAAATGAATGCATTGCTGTCTATTTACTCCTTTAATTCTGTTAGTATTTGTTTCACATATGCTGGCGCTCCTGTGTTGGGTGCATATATATTTTAAATGGTTATATCTGATTGTTGGACTGTCCCCTTTATCATTATGTGATGTCCTTCTTTATCTCTTGCTACTTTCTTCGTTTTGAAGTCTATTTTGTCTGATACCAGTACTGTCACACCTGCTTTGTTCTCCTTGTTGTTTGCATGTAATATCTTTTTCCATCCCTTCACCTTTAGTCTGTGTATATCTTTGGGTTTGAGGTGAGTCTCTTGTAAGCAGCATATAGATGGGTCTAGCCTTTTTATCCATTCAGTAACTCTGTAACTTTTGATTGGTGCATTCACTCCATTTACAATTAGGGTGATTATCGATAAATATGTATTTATTGCCATTGCTGGCTTTAGATTCATGGTTACCAAAAATTCAAGGGTAGCTTCTTTACTATCTAACAGTGTAAATTAACTTTCTTGTTAAGTTATTATAAACACAGTCTGATGATTCTTTATTTCTCTCCCTTCTTATTCTTCCTCCTCCATTATTTATATACTAGGTGTTTTATTCTGTAGTCTTTTACATTTCCTTTGACTGTTTTTGTGGATGGTTGATTTTACTTTTTGCCTTTAGTTAGTATTTGGATGGTCTGCTTTCTTTGCTTTGATTTTATTTTCTCTGGTGACATGTTTTTAGCCTTAGGAGTGCTTCCATCTAGAGCAGTCCCTTTAAGATATCCTGTAGAGGTGGTTTATGGGAGGCAAACTCCCTCAGCTTTCGCTTGTCTGGGAATTGTTTAATCCCTCCATCATATTTAAATGATAATCGTGCTAGATACAATCAGTATTCTTGGTTCAAGGCCCTTCTGTTTCATTACGTTAAATATATCATTCCATTCTCTTCTGGCCTGTAAGGTTTCTGTTGAGAAGTCTGATGATAGTCTGATGGGTTTTCCTTTGTAGATGATCTTTTTTCTCTCTGTCGCGGCCTTTAATACTCTGTCCTTATCTTTGATCTTTGTCATTTTAATTATTATGTGTCTTGGTGTTGTCTTCCTTGGGTCCCTTGTGTTGGGAGATCTGTGGGCTTCCATGGTCTGAGGCACTATTTCCTTCCCCAGCTTGGGGAAGTTTTCAGCAATTATTTCTTCAAAGACACTTTCTATCCCTTTTTCTCTCTCTTCTCCTGGTACTCCTATAATGCAAATATTGTTCCGTTTGGATTGGTCACACAGTTCTCTTAATATTGTTTCATTCCTAGAGATCCTTTTATCTCTCTCTGCCTCAGCTTCTCTGTATTTCTGTTCTCTGATTTCTATTCCATTAACAGTCTCTTGTACCTCGTCCAATCTGCTCCTAAACCCGTCGATTGCGTGTCTCATTTCTGCATTATCTTTCCTCACTTCCTCCTTTAGGTCTTGCATATTTCTCTGTAGATCCATCAGTGTGGTTATGACTTTTATTCTGAATTCTTTTTCAGGAAGATTGTGTAAGTCTATCCCATCAGGCCCCTTCTCTGGAGTTGTCTGACTAATCTTTGTCTGTACCATGTTCCTCCGTCTTTTCATGGTGATAGAAGTGGTCACTGGTAGGCACCACGTGTGTCAGCTGGGAGAATAAAGTTCCTTTCTGCTTTTTGTTCTCCTTGCCCTTCTCAGGGGCCTGAGCTGTTTTCCTGCACACTGGGAGGCAATCCCTGGGATAATCCCCTCAGGTGCCTGTGTGCCGGCCGCCTCAGCTTAGCCTATAGTACTGCAGGAGTTTGCAATCTCATTGGGTGCGTTCTGGTCCCCTTGGTGCCTTCCAAACCTGGTTCTGGAGCTCTTCCCGCTTAACTGCGCACCAGCTGGGAGGTGATTCTGTGAGGTTACTGTGGGCAGGGCCAGTCCTCCACTCTTCAGCAGCAGTGGCTCCACCAGACCCTTTGCAGCTCTGGCCAGTGGGGGGAAGGAACAAATGGCATGCTGCTGATCTCTGTGGGACGCCTCAGTGCTATTGCTTTCCCAGCTGCCAGCCAGGGGGTCCAAAATTCTCCAAGACTCCCAGCCTGCTGGGCTGAGTATGCTGGGATAATTTTGTTCTGCTGTTGGGCCTTTGTCTCTTTAAGATTTTTAAAAAAGCACCCGCTTCTCTTTTGTCCGGGGGAGCCTGCTGAGGGGACCCGCTTGCAGTCTCCATCTCGGATCCTGCCCTTCTGTTTCTCTAATCTCCAATACACCATGCGATGTGTGTCAGTGCTACCAGCGCAGATCACCAGGGCTGGTTATTTGACGTGCCTGTGCTTCCACTCCCTCCCCACTCTGATTCTTTTCCTCCTGCCTGTGCGCTGGTGTGGGGAGTGCTCGAGTCCCACCGGGTCGTGGCTTCGTATCTTACCCACTTTGTGAGGTGCTGAGTTCTCACAGATGTAGCTGTAGCCTGGCTGTTGTACTGTATCTTCTGGTCTCTCTTTTAGGAATAGTTGTATTTGTTGTATTTTCACAAATATATATGGTTTTGGGAGGAGTTTTCCACCACCCTGCTCACGCTGCCATCTTCCCAGAAGTCCTTTCTGAGACTTTTGATCGCTTCTGCAGTCTACTATTGCATTTCTCAGTTTTACTTCATTTAAGATAGACCATTATTTTTTTCCAAGCTTTGAAAAGCCATGCCATCAACATGAGTCCCTTCCACACTGACACTCTTCCTTGCCCAGCTTTATATTCTGGCCCCCTTGATCCAACACCATCACAATTTACTCCCAGACATGCACTCCTGATTCCTGCCAGTACATGTAGGTCACACCCTGCAGCTCCTTTGCCATATAATCCCACTTATCCCATAGCAGGCCTAGCATTTCCCCTATGGGCCAGGTTGTGACTTGACCCCAGGAATTGCTCTGTTTTCCAGAAAAGGAAATGGAGAGAGGTGCTGAGAAAAGCCAGATTTGCTTATAAGCCAACTGCCTCTTTTGAGGTCTCCTCATGATCTCAGTAAGTGGGGCAGGAGAGCTACCCTCCACTAAGGGAGAAGTAGACCACTTTTAGAGATCTAGAACATTCAAGGTGAATGTGAGGTTTCAAGGTTCAAGTGTATCTTCACCATCCTAACTGAGGTTCCCACCCCTGTTCTGTCATGTCTTTCATGTAGAAGACTTTGCCACAGCTGATAACTGAACCTTCTGTGAATGCTCTGCCAGTTTTGTGGTTGGTCCTTGAGGTTTGCTTTGAATTTGTGATTGATCACCACAGCTTACATTTTTTTCCTTCAAAGTACCGATGAGATCAACTACTCCTGGTTTCCTTATAACTACTATTTCCCCCTACCACTCAAATGCTAAAGTTATTGTATGAATCAGAGCATCCCCTTTTATGTAGATCCTGTCCCACTTCACCACAGGTGATGTCTTAACCACTGCACCGTAACAGCGTGCTAGAGACTATCAGTACTCCAACTACCACCATTGATGGCATCCTCATCCCACCGAGGCAGCAAGTGATCTAAGTTCATTATTGCAGCATTACAGGGTATATTCTTGGACTACTGCTGGTACCAACTGTCTAAATAAGGTTCTCTAAAGTAAAGGCAGAGATGGGATTCTTGTGCAAATGGTTTACTGAAGGTATATTCTCAAGAAAAGGGAGTGAAGGAAGTAGGATGGAGCAGAGGAAGGAGCTAAGTCAGGATATGGTCTCAGCTGGAGTCTAGCACCAGCTTGATACCTGAGCTGTGCAGCACAAATTGCACGACTTACTTTCCCCCCTTTATGCCAGGGGTCTTTCTGTATCAATCAGGCATGGCTACCCCTATGTGGTAGTGTTGAGGAATGCATAATCTCTTGGGAGGGGAAGCTGTCAGGTGATCAAGGGCAATCCTCCAGAGAATGGGGCATCTGTGAGGAGTTAACAGCCAACACTTCCAGGAGCTGAGGATGCGTGCACTAGGCCAAAGGAGGTATATACGTGTGACAGTGTCTACTACTGTGGTATATACTCATCTCCATGCTCATATTTATGTATATACAATATCTTCTTAGGAAAAAAATATAATCAAGAAGTGTAGTAAATAGCACATAACTGATTTAAGAATTTTTGGACTCACCTTTTGCTTTATTTCTATTTTTGACTTACTGGATTTTAAGTACAATGGAAATTAGGTTTTGGATCCAATAAATTTTATCTTTTGGCCACACAATACATGCCATAAGACCAAGGGAACAATAATGCTTCAGGTAGCCTTTGCTGCGTAACAAGCCACCCCCAAAGGTATAGAGCCTTTAAGCAACCATTTATTAGCTCATACTTCTGTGGATTGGCAGTTTGGGCTTGTTACCCTGCATGGTTCTTCTGCTGGTCTCACCTGGGATTATTCATTAGGCTGCTATTTTACAGGACAGACAGGAGTTGGTTAGTCTAGGACAGCCTCACTTCCGCGTCTGCTGGTGGGTGCTTGCTGATGGTGGGGCTGGCCACTGGCTATGATGGGAGTGATTGAGCTACATATCTCCCAGGCTTATTCATATGCTGGAAGTTACAGAATGCCCCAAGAGCATCAAAAGAGAGCAAGCCCTGACACACAAGCACCTTTCAGATCTGCTTATACCACAACTGCTCTTGTCCCATTGATCAAAGCATGGCAAACCCTAGAGGAAATATGGGAGCAGACTACTCAATGGTACTGATACAGGGAAGCAACAATCTACCAGATAGTGGTGGACTATCTACCACATAAGGGAAGAGCTTCATATTCAAGGTAGTATTAAATGATGTGTTTGCTGAGATGAACATGAAATGAAATTGACTATACCATTTTCTCTATAGAAAATAATTATTTCTGTGTTTTCAGGGTCAACGTTTGTTGGATTTAAGAATGTTTGTTCAGGTGAAAATAATGTGATATTCATTACTAACCCTTTAAATGAGGATTTACAGCATCCAATCCATATGAAGAACATACAGCTGGTTGATACTACTGAACAATCAAAAATATTTATACATAGGCCTGATATAAGGTAAAATATATGATAACTCAGTTTGTTCTTTCCTGCCCTCATAATTTTTTCATTGCCTTTTTCCCCTGCCATAAAACTGAGAAAGTTGCTATATTAAAGTAACTGTTGATTTCTATAAATTTTAATCAGCATTATGAAAATTAAGACTACTTAATGCATCTGTATTTTCTGTTACGTTGAAGAAGCTAGACCTTAGTATGTATATTTTTTGTACTGTTTTTCCATGCATAATAACAGCATCATTACTCATAAAGGATAGAGGCCAGATTAGGAATGTGTTGTACATTAGTAACTATCCATTAATAGTCATTAGGAATGAGAGACACCTCTACATTTCTTCTCTTTCCCTTACCTCTTTTGTTTCCTGTTTTTTTCCAAATATCTTATCATATACACCCCAACATGTGCTTGGAAATTAAATGTCAGTCATTATAATCATTGTCTGAAAATATGTAGAAAGTTATAACAGTGATTTTTCTATCACAAAGATCAGTTGGTATCAGAATATTTCTAGAGGCTGAACCGCTTAGACTCTCAGTCTTCAAGAATATAGCTAATAACGTACTCTACCTAAGAAGTGCATGAATTTAAATGTAGTAATTTTGGAGGAAAGAAGTGTTCTATTAGAGATTTTCACCATTTTCAGTATAAAGAGAAGACAAGGAATAATGCTTTCTAGATTGACATCTCTTCAGAGAAGTGAAATGTTTCATTAATAGTTTAATTTCATCTGATTTTGCTTTCATGACAGCCCCATACCTCTTCATTTATTAATTGTTGAATTGCAGTGTTTTTTTTGGCTCAACAGAGCCTCTCCCCACTAGAAAGTCATTAGCTCCTATGTAGTTATCATTAAATCTTTCAGATATAATATATAATTTTAATATCTAGGTCATGAAGAAAATATTGCATTGTAAAATATAATGTCATTGAGTTCTGTGCTTACATTGGGATACTGTTGGCATTCTCCTGGATCCCTTTTATGAGGCAGCTTACCCAGTCCCCAAATGCTCTAAATGTTGGTCAATAATAATTTACAGTTGCCTGCTTTTCCAGAAAATTTCTCTTAGCTAAACATGAATAGCTGTGAGAGGCTAAAGCCCTCCCTACCACTACCTCCTTGTAATCCCCAGAAAATGACTAGTTAATACAGGAGTACAAAAGGCCAGCCCCCTTTTCTCAAGGTGGGAACAACTGCGGGTGCAATTCATGAGCCAGAGATTCCCCTGGGATGAGATTGAAGCTAGTCTGCAGACCATAGTCATCGCCCTTTTCTTTTCCTTGCCCTATATGGCTTCTTGCCTTCCCTTTTATCAGAACTCCCTCAATAACTCACTTGAAGAAAAATTCACACCTGAGGTCTGAACCTGAAGTAATGCAGAGCCCTAAGCCGTGGTATGAGGTGCCACTGGCACTGTACCCACAGACTTGCTCACTCTGCACATACCTTAGCACAGCGCACATGTGACTACAAAGACGTTTACTCAAACCATCTTCAAATCTATCACAGTGTAGTGAGGGATAACTTAATAGCTTCATGGCTTACAGAACAAAGGGAGAGATAGGCTAAATGCTCTCTAAAAGATTTGAGCTTTCCACTATTATTTTGTGGCTATAACTCTGGAATAAATTATGTTTCCCCACAGTATCTATCATGATATAGTATAGTATACTGTATAGCATGTATACTATATAATGTGTAACACATTGCAAATTAAACAGCTATTTTATTATTATAAGAGTTAATAATCAGCACTCCAGGTCACTCAAGATGAAGGCAGAATACCATCTATGGTTGAACTGCATGGTGAGTTCATAGTATTCAATTTCTCACAGTTTAGGTATCTACAGAATGATTTCTATGTGTAGCATGAAAATCATAATCCAAGTATATCTATTTGTATATACATAGGCAATAATCTATAAGAATATAGACTGATCTGCATTTGGTGTTGTGCCTAAGAGCTCAGGATAGGTAGGCGAAGGGGACTGAACTATGGTTAAGTATTTAGACTATTTTATAGTAAGCATACAATGCTTTATAATTCTTAAAGACCCATTAAAAAAAAGAGAAGTAACAGAAAAATAATAAAGACTTCCCTGCCAACAAAGGAATTTTGTATGTTCTGCACAAGAGTACTTACCTGCTCAATGCGGCAGTGTTAGTACACTGTAAGCAATGCATGAATATGAAATCTATCATTCAAGAAAACACCGGATATTAAAGTGGAATTCTAATTTTATATCCCACATGTATAACTTGTTCTACTGAAATGTTAATTAATTCATAATAATAGACCAAATTAACACAATGGAAATACACACCTCATTACAATGCTAATTACATATGCTCCTTGGTTCACCTCTGAATTCTTTCTGAAATGATAAGACTCAATCAATCAAAAAAATCTGGGGGCTTCTCTCTTATCAAATATCAAGTGTATTCAAATGCTTTTTAGAAACAGGGAATGGATCCTAAATCTAAGTATTATACATTTTGCCTTTTCTCCACAATAAAGTGAATCCATCTGATTGTACAGACATGGTTTGTGATGCCAAGAGGAAATCTCTTCTTAGGGATATGGATGGCTCCTTTCTGGGGAATTCTCTTTCCGTGATTCCCCAAGCAGAATAAGAATGGAATGGAAATAGCCAATTTAGAATTGGAGACTATAGAATTCCTGAGGTGATGCTCACATTCCCAAATGGAAGTAGAATTCCTGTCACTGAGAAAGCACCTTATAAAGGTTTGTTGGATGTTACTGTTAGTCCTCACGTTTGTGAAATAAAATATATCTTTTATTTGGAATGACTAATGTACCCAAACAATAACATATTTTCTATTATTAATCTTACATAACAAGAAAAAGATCGTATATGGATGTTTTTGCGAAGAGAGTCATTTTCATTGCTAAAATGTATGTATACCTATGTTTCTAGGAATTATTAGAGATCCAACCTGTAAATATATCCTAGAATGGCAGAGCTATCAGTGCTTTGGAATGGAATATGCAATGATGGTTATTAAAAGCCTGGACGCTGATACAGAAACTCGGAGGCTCTCACCAGTGGCTATAGTGAGCAATGGTTATGTTGATCTCATTAATGGTAGGTTTTCAGTGTAAACAAATTATTGTTACTAAAGCATTCACTATTTATTATATGCACAGAGACATTTGGTAAGTTATTTATCACATAAAACTAGCAGACATCAGGGCTTCTTTGCCATCTGTTTGTAAGAAAGATCTGTGTGCTGAAGAGATACTTGACTCTTCAGCATTTCCCCATGTTAGAAAGCCAGGTTGGTTATTCCAAATCCACCATAGGAAGAGGGAGAGGAAAGTTAATACTGGTGTAATCTTCATACGTATATTGATAAGGTGGCATACATATTCTTAAGAAAAAGTATGTGTCTCCAAAAAGACAATTTGCCTTACATAAATTAAAAACTGATAATATGTTACTTGGAATACTTGAGAACAAGTAGTCTTAATCTACTCATTATTCATTTTCATGAATCTTTGCAAGACCTAATCTTGAAATGATGTGGTGTTTTTTGTTTTTGTTTTTTATTTCTGACTCTTTTGACCGTCAAGAACATTTTGTCAAGCTCTGGAGTCAGGTTCCTTACATTCTGGTCATGGGCAGCTCTAGCACAGAGAAAAGGCAAGGGTCTCCCTGAGAATTCAGATTCACTTAGGAATCCAGGACTTCTTGAATAAATAAAACCAACTTCTAGAAACTACTGAAACGGGGGGCAGGAAAACATTCTCTAACCCTGATTTAGCGTTGGGGACTCAAACATTAGTCCCTAAGAAGGCTTAAGAATCTTTCAAGTGCTTCAGGGACACTTAACCTGGATCAGAAAAATTTCTGTGCCTGGCAGTATCATATCATGTATTGAAATATTCTAAGGTTCAACAAAATAGCCAATACCCCACAAAAATATCATTTTAAAAAACATGTTAAAGAAACTAGAATGAGCTAAATCAGGAGTGTCCCAAATTTACATGATTTCAAGTCTCTTCCCCCCCTTTTTTTTTCCCAACACACAATCATCCTGGTTGCTATAACCAGCAATTAATCCACTTTCAAATTCTGCCTTTCAAATCTTATAAAGCAGAGAGATTGTGGGAAGAATTTTAGACCAGTCAGTGAAAATGGAGATGTTTTCAGATTGTTTTATATGGTAAAGAAAGATTTTATCTTTTTTTTTTACACTTCCATAAAGGCAATCCAACTTTTCCATTCACAATAGTGACATGGCATTTCTCTTTATAATAAATTCATGTTTTAAAAAGTGTCAGTTTAAGGAAAAGCCTTAAGTAAAGGGTAATAGTAGTTCAACAATTATGAAGATGTTAAAAGAATCACTGATGATGTTTGGGATTCACTACACTAATTAGGAAAAAAAATCCCAAGATAAAAGTTATTGAATACCTAAAGTTTCCTTTTACATTTTAATACTCAGTGTTATTTGTTTTTAAAATATGGGCTTTGTCACTCTAAATTTTTCATTTTATGCATAGAAATTTCTGTTTCAAAACCCACGAAGAAGGTTTATTTAAAAGTAGGATTTACGTTTTGGATGCTAAGAAAGTTTTTGCTCTATTTAAGCTTCAGAAGTGTATATTGATTTAAAATTTGAAGTTCAGTTGTAAATATTCATCATAATTCCAATAAGCCAGGAAACTGAGCAAAACCAATGAATAGATAGATCAAGAAAATTCATCATTCCACATCTCAGTGTTTTATGTATGTATAATCCCAGGCACTTTAAAACTGACGTGAAATAAAGAAGTTTGCTACAAAAATCATGTTACACGTGTTCTGCAAATGTCTGGATTCAGGTAGAAAAGCCTACGCTATCTTTTGGCTTTCTAAAGGTTTACTGGAGTGTTATTTTTCAGATTGCTACAGCTCGTTAATGATGTTTACCCTTCAGTGATACCAATCACAGTCTACAACAGAAATTTATTAAAATAACAGTGGAGGAAATTAGAGACTAATTAAAAAACAAATTTAAGAGTTAACTGATGAACAAATGAGTGAGTGAAAGAAAGAATTGATGAATCAATGTTTCAGCCATACAGATGTCCATGTTTCCAAGTCTAGACTATTTTTAACAAATTAACTCTGTTACAGATTATTTCTCAGCAAAGAGTTTGAGAAAGTTGGTTCCTCACCCAAGCTCACATTTGACAGGTAGGATCAAGCATTTTCTTCCTCACCATATGGCCTGGGGTTAAATATAATTATTAAAGTAGAGAACCATGTAAATCTACTATTTCCCTCAATAACCTTCCAGTACAAACCCCTCAACACATTAATTCACCCTCTTACCCCAAGAAGTGCAAAAGTAAGGGTAGTAGGAAGGAGTTGCTTCCCTGCCTTCCTTTTTAAGTCAAGGTTTGAGAAATAGCTTAGATCACTGGATAGATGGGTGGATGGATATTGGATGTAAATACCGAACTTCATCACTGCAGTTTAACACCATTACTCTTCAGACTTTGCACTAAATAATATTCATAATATGGGACATGAACTTTCATTTTATGTGGATTTAGGCCCACAAGATCATGGCTGGTGCGCTGGATACACATGCCAGAGAAGACTTTCCTTATTTCACAGTACTGTAGCTCTGAACAAATCTTAACGAAGTTTATTTCACTGGCACCAGTCCTCAGAATCTTCGACTGATGTTGCTTAATGTTGACCATAACAAGGTAAGGCAAGATAGAAATAATTTCTTAAGACTTGTTGGTGTTGGTTATTTTACATATATTTCTATCTGCTAAAGACTTTATCTCCTCCCCCTTTCTCTTGAACATTGTCAGCCTTACAGTTCATTTTCAAGGATCATCAAAGTACTATTAAAAAATACTATTAGTCCAGACTGTTTTCATCGGTCTGAGAGCACATATGAGTACTAAACCCCTCTTCCCTACATGCTTGGTTCTGCTGCTTTATATCTGAGGCATGACAGTGCCTATAATTTGTGTGATTAGCAAATAAACCTGAATTTCTGTGTAAAAATAGTGCACATCCAAAACTGGACACTGGAATTATATATTTATTCTATCATGTTCCTATTATTTATATATGTCAGAACTCACCTCAGAGATCACAGCTTGTTATTTTAAATATCTTCAACTGTGTCAAATCTTTGCTATAAACTGAATTCAGCTGGAATGATGTTTACTTTGTCAGTAGGAAAAAGGGTGAGGTAAAGCAGTAGTCTCATAATTTGGGTTTTATTCTCTGAGTTCATGAGACTTGAAAGGCTCAGAATATTAGGAATGTGAAGAAAGGACAGTGAGAGAATGAAGCAGAGAGAGGTGTAAGGAGAGAAGACACCTGCTCCTTTCCAGCCAGCAATCCCATCCTTTCAGCTGTGCAAGATAACACCTCCGAGCCATTCTTGATTCTGTTCTTTCTCTCACATTCATCAAACAACCCACCTGCAAATCCTGTTGAGTCTCCCTTCAGAATACCCAGAACCTGACCACTTCCCGACACCCCCACTGCTCCTGTCTCGTTTGAGCCAACATTATCTCTTCCCTGGATTAAGGCAGTGGCCCCCACATCCACCTCCGGCCCTACCTTTTCCCCACTCTTGTCTGTTCTCAACTCAGTAGCCACAGAGATACCTTCAAGCTAACAGTCAGACCAGGTCACTGATGTACCCCAAACCCTACAACAATTTTCCCACCGGTCTCCGTACAAGAACCAGAGTGTTCACATCCTTAGCTCTCTGACTTCTACTTCTCCAGTCAGGCTGGGCTCCTTGCTATTTCTCAACACCTCACACAGGCTCCCATCTGGGCTTGAGTTTCAAATGTTGAGTCAGCCTGGAACATTCTGCCCTAAGTGGCTAACTCCCCCACCTCCTCAGCTCCCGTTCTCTCAGTAGCCCTACCCTGACCACTCCTCCCCACTTTGCTCTGCCAATTACTCCTACTCTGGTCTACCTTTTCTTTTCTTTTTCCATAGCACTTACCACCTTCTAACATGCTCCATGCTTTACTTTTTAGTATTCTGATTACTTATTGTCTCTTTTCTCACACAAGAATGTAAACTTAAAGAGAGCAGGGACTTTTGACAGCTCCTAGAATATTTCTGGGTTCAGGCACTTAACTTTTGAATGAAAGAGAATGTTTTAATTTAAAACATAATAGTAACTACAAAGTAATGTGACTGTTAATATTCTGAGCATCTGAGATAATTTCAAAAGAAGATTCCAAAACTATGTACAGTTAGTTTATTCTAGTTCTTATTAATTCTTCACTGCCTTACTTTGTGATTATATCTGATAGCATGAGATATGGGAAATATAAGCATGAAAAAATGAACAAAATTGAATCAAAGAGGATGGTTATTTTGATGGATTTTTATTAGTCTTACTACCAAATTTTTCTCAGAGATAAGCATTTTTTTCAACATCAGGTACCTAATTTTGTGTGGTTGGATTATACAGAACACACTAAGTTCCCTGTTTCCCAGTACCCCCGGAGTTGAAAGCCTGTATTGAACTTTATTAATCTTTCAAAGGAACCTTTTTTTTTACCTTAGAGATCTCTTCTAATAATTTCTTTTTTGCACTTTATTTTTCTACTGAGAATCATCAGTTAAGTTGTAACATCTGTATGAATGGTTGAAGATAAGTCCATTTAAAAAAATGTCCATTATGCTCACCATTGCACCCATCATCAACTTGATACTTGGAAGATATAATTGATATAACAAATATTTCCTGGGTGGACTAATGTATTCCCCACAATACTGAACAAACCAGAATGTCAGGTTATAATGTATACCCTGAGAAATCTCACTGCCCTCCAAAGCAATGGGGTATTGTGTGTGGGAGCTGTGTTTGAGGTCGGACAGACCTGGGTTTAAATTTTCCTTCCCATATTTCCACCTAATTAGATCAGTATCTTATAGATATATTACATATTTGTGTAAATAAAAGAATGTCCAGAGCAGTGGTATTTATTGTTTGAAAACATTAGATGTGTCCATTAATAAAGGATTGTTAAGCAACAAGTAAAGTTAGCTCAGTATTTATACTAAATCATAAAACTTAGTTTTAATATTTTACAGAAGGTATATATAGTTGAACATTTTTAAGTGCTACGTTCTAAATATTGTTTCATTTTTCCCTTAAAATAAAGAAATGTTGTTTATTTTAACAGGCTGTTCTGGTAGGAATTTTTTTCCCTACACTTCAGCGGTTGGATGTCTATGTGACCAATGCCTTGGTCTGCCCCAAAAATACTGTATGGAATTGCCAGCAGAGATGCTTTGAACTTAATAGACATCTGTACACTGGTATTTCTCCCAGAAAAATATAGTTCATGTTGTATATGTGCTTAATTACATATAAAATCCTTTGTAATACATCATTATTAATATTTTTAGTTCTTTAGTCATTGACTAATGCAAGAGAAAATAAATTTTTAGCGACAGTCTACCAAACACTAAGGTGTGTTCATTCATAACATGTGTCCTGAAAGATCACTCCTGATAAAACTCTTTATCTATCTGCTCACATGCAGAAATAAGTTTTTGTGTATAATGGAGAACATACACAAAAACTTTGCTCCTGAGGACATTTACAGTCTACCTATTCAGTTCTTCCTAGAAGCCAGAGCCTAAATTAATTGGCAATCACCAGAAGTATTGCCAAGAAAGCTATTATGACATCAGTTGAACACTATGAAATAAATAGAATAAACTCTGAATTTAAATGAAATACACGGAAGAGACTAAATTTACACATTTACCAATATTTGCAAAACTGAGATTTAAGTCTGCTCATTAAAGTCCTTTTGTTAAATAGGGTACTATACAGCCAATACATTCCATTCCACATGTGCTACTTATAATTTTTAGATGTGCCCCATGATCTGAGCTAACAATAATATAAATGTGTGCTATAGATAATAATATAAGCTAGACATGAGAGTATGAATGGATAACCCATATTCATTACCATCTATGGAGAAAGTCCTATTTCTACTAATAATATGAATAGTTAATATTTCCAGAAACATTTCTCTGTGCTAAGCACCATTGTAAGTGCTTTGTGTAGAACTCATTGTTACTATATCCCAATAATACCCTATGAGTAGGTACACATGAGTAAACTGAGACACAGAAGGGGAAATAATTTGCCAACCCCTCTATCTTAGCTCAAGCTTTCAAAACAAAATACCATAAACTGGGTGGCTTAAAAACAGAAAATTACTTTTTCACAGTCTGGAGGCTACAAGTCTGAGATCAGGGTGCCAGCATGGTCAGCTTCTGGTGAGGGCTCTCCTCCTGCTTGCAGATGGCCACCGTCTCGAGGGGTCCACATGTGGCAGAGGGACAGCAGCTGACAGCAGCTCTCCGCTGTCTCTTCTTGTAAAGCAAAGAGCTCCAACACGTGCATTGAGGGGGTGAGGTGTGGACATAATTCGGTCCATAGCCATGTCAAAGGTAGTTAAGGGCAGTGCAAACACTGGACCAGAGTCAGTTCTAGAAGCCACGTGCCTACCCGTGATGTTATGCTGCCTCCTTATAAGCTAAGGCAGTCAGTGTTACCACTTCTATATACAAGTGATCACACATATTTACCGCTTAGTTTTCATAATTCCTTTTTTAAACAACACCAAGTACTCTATCATTCAATCAGGAAAATAGAAACTATCTCAACAGGCAAAATTTAATATAAGGAATTGGCTACACAGGTGTCAAAGAGCTGAAAACACAATATCACCACTGCCCTCTTATAAATTTCTTGGTCTCAGATACAGCATTGCTTTTAAATGAACATTTTCTTTGGCACTTGGAATGCAAAATAATATCTCTGTATTATGAATCCAGACATATAATTTTAGATTACCCAAAATGTTTTTTTATCACATAATGTCTCTACTTCCTTCCATTACTGAGAAGACATGAGAAAGTTACCTAGGATAAATGATGTATATACCACTAAGAGAAGCTTGAGAGCAGCTTCAATCTATAATACAAAAGGCCTGTTCTACAAATTCATAGGATGTTTAAACCAAATTGCATCTAAAACCTGTACAAGTACATATTAAAGAAATATATAGTAATAATGAAACGGCATCTTAATGCCATTGCTGTGAATATCTATTACATTCACAAGAAATACCCTCTTCTTTCTAAAACTTAATTTCTTTTTCTAATAAGCCTCGCTATGAAATGTGGTAAAAAGCTACATATCTCATTCCAGTGTGATTATACAATTCAGCCTTTGTCTAGGCTCAGTATGTGTTAGTGGATTTATTACCTCTTAGACATTGTTGATTCTCTGCCAAAAAATCATATATATACTCTTCATTTTATATATATACTAATTTTAATCACTTTTACAAAATTCTGTTACCTCATAAAATTTGTTTTGCCTTAACCAAAGAGTTTTGAGGCTGAAATGTAAACCTGTTTTGTTGGTATAAGATCTTTCTGGGAGTTTTAATATATACTTCATTTGTATTACATATTTTTGTCCTTGGTAAAAATAAAAACACTAAACTGCAAATTCTCCTTAAGAATTAGTATATAGCACTGCATAAATGAGATGTCTATTAAAGTTAAATTTACATTTTGAAATTACCAAGTACCTTCAGTCAAGGCTTTAAAAATTCTGAGCATGTGAATAGTGTTACAAGTATAGGCTCCTGGATTCATCATTAGATTTTATTTCTCATTTGTGCTGTATCTATAGCTATTGTTTTAAAAATACTTTTAATGCAGCATGATTATTAATGGTATTATTCAAAGGATTGGCTTTAATTTTGTGTGTCAGTTCTATAAGTGTTTTTGTTTTTAGTATGCATACTTTCCTATAAAATAATAATAATGTTGAACTTTTTCATAATTTCCTAAATTTAAACAAATATTATGTAAGACATGGTAATTGTGGTAATATAAATATGCTTAACTGTGCTCTTTTGGCTTTTTTCCTTCATAGAGCAATTCCTTCCTAACCTGAATTCCACCGTCTTTGGTGAAAACTACTTTGACAGAACCTACCAGATGCTCTACCTTTTGGTTAAAGGAAATATACCTGTTGAAATCCACACCACTGCAGTCATATTTGTTTCTTTCCAATTACCTGCTGTTACAGAAGATGACTTTTATAGCTCTCAAAATCTGGTTAGGAATCTTGCCTTGTTCCTAAAGATACCAGGTGACAAAATCCGTGTCAGCCAAATAACACGAGGGGAGAATCTGCGGAGGGAGAGATCTACAGGACTCACAGCTGAATTGGAGATTGGAGATCCTCCTGCTCAGTTCATAAGCAGTGACGCCACAGGTATGAAGAGCAGGCGTTTGAGGTAGAGGGATGTAATTAGCAAATCCACATCCACAAATAATCCTATCAGCTTGGTAAACCTGGCCTCAGAAAATCCCACCAACTCTATATCCTGATTCCGGAAAGGGTCTAGAGGCCTTTTTCCCTGCTCTGTTCCTTTAGTCCCAAACTATTTTTGAATTATGAAAGAACTTCAGCTCCTATTTTTTTATTGTAATAGTTAGTCAAAAGGATTTGACTAATGGTAGAAGATCTGAGAAGTGTCCTCAGGAGGGGATCTTAGAGCTGAGAGCCCAGGGTGAAGAGTCGGTCAATGAAGAGGAAGGTGAGAATGTTCAAGGCTGAGAAATAGTGGGGAGAGTGTAGGTGTTAGAAGAATGGAGGTCCAGCAGGTCCGCAGTGCAAGGAGCCAGGAAGGGCAAGATGCTGAAGCTGAGGTTGCGGGGTAAGCAGTGCAAGATCATAGGAAGCCAAAAGAAGCCCTCCTCTTTGTAAGCTAAAAGGACTGTGGATGTGGAAGGAAATGTGTAAACCCTTAGAGATTCTGAGCTGTGGAGTGGTGGGTTTTTCTAGCAAAGTCACAAATTTACCCTAACAAGTGCAAATATGCAAGAAGATGTTCTTTCTACCTCTAGTTCTTATGACAGATGTAATCAGCCTCACCAGCCATCACCCTTTTCTCAGTCCCTCACTCCCCTACCTCTGTTTTCTAAGTATCAGAGATTTAAAAAACTCAACTGTCCCACCAGACATATTTTTGCTGCTTTAAATTATTTCTTCAGGGTGACTGAGTTTGAGTATTTGGGTAAATGTTCAGCCCTTCAGATTTTTGTCCTCTAAGTGTGCTCGGTTGGTATCTAAATACCAGGAGGGCTCCCCTGACCTCAGACCTTCATATTTGTTGTCTTCATAATCTCTGCTACAGGCTGAATGGTCTTCACTGCTCTGCACAGGCCTCTCTTGAGGTATAACTGACCTTTCCTGGCCTCCTGGCCTGCAGAGCATCCTCAGCTGCTGTTTCCTAAGTGTGCCATTAGCTCTGTGGTCAAGCCCAAGTCTCACCTAGACATACCACTCTCCGAGAAGAGACCCGGGTCTCTCTCAGAGGAAGATGACCATCCTGCTAATGAAGCTTAAGTTTCAAAGCCGTTCACACGTACAAGTCCTGGGAGGGGCTTTAACTTTCATGCCCTGGGAGATGAGGACATTTAATAATGTGGTCAAATCTTTGACTACTATTGTAAAAGTTGCAAAAGAAGACTTCTCTGCATTCTTTTTCTTAAATAGAGCTTTCAGATTGTATAAATTTCACTCAGAAAATCTGAATCTGTCCTATCTCTGCCCAACATCTTTTTCATTAAACTCCCAGGCTCTCTTATGCTACTAAACCTGGGTGCTGGGTGAGGTTTTCACCTTCTGCCACTAGGGGGCATCACTCATAGCCCTAGGAGGTTTGCTTCCTAGGGTTGACCCGATGCACCTGCCACATTGCGGTTCTGGAATTCAAGCAGTTAGGCAGGCAGAAGGTTCTCCCCTTGAAGGGATAAGCCTGTGGAAAGGCTTGCATGAGGGAGGCAGGTGCCGATCCACTCTTTGTTGAAGGAAACGGGAAGAGTAGGCTTGTGTTGTGACCAGGTCTCCCATGATGTTCTCTGCGCAGTCACGGGTTACTTTCCTTCATCAGCCCTTTACTTTTTGTAGGCTTTGTACTCAACGTAGTTGGTAAATTTGGTCTAGGAGTTGTAATAATTCAATTGTACATACAGAGTGCTCACTGACTCCCAGAAATCCCTCGTAAGCTCTTACATGTATGGGAGTCCAGTGCTTATCACACCTGCTCCTCAGATGTCCAAAGAAATTGATTTTTCCCTATATGTGATCTAAATTTTCTCACATACAACTTTTTCAGCTCGGCATCCTGTTTAAGCAGTTTTATCTTGTTCGATTTATCCAGATAGGTATAATATAGTCTAAGAACATGGAGATGGGAGAGGGGGAGGGACTAGCCAGTGCATGTTTCCCAGACACAGACTGGGATACAACTTGGCATGAAGCAATTTCACAGCAAAATATTGGGAAATGTGGAGAAAGATGTGTATGTAGTAACACTTCTGGCTCCCACAGCCTTTGTAGAGGTCAGGATATCCAGAAGTTCCCAGATGTTCCAGAAAGAAGTTACTTAAGTACCGAGGGGACCGCTGGATGAGCAGAGTCTGGTCAGGAGTAAGAGCTCCTCAAGCTAAGATCCTTGGTTTCTGGTCCGCAATCAGCAGAAATGGCTGCGTTCACATGTCAAACAGAGAGAACCTGCTAACATGGCACAGACAAGTCAGACCTGCCACTCTGTGCCCAAAACCAGTGAGGACAAATGGTAGGAGCTGTAAATGGCAATGAAGCACCTTTGTACTGCTTGCTGCCACTGGGACTCAGGAGCCCTCCTTCCTCGGGAGCCATCTGGGACGAGGGTGTGCGGAGGGAGCAGAGGGGCGAGAGAGGAATCTGAAAGACTGACCAGAAGGAGACTGCGTCAACCCAAAGAGACCTCTATGAAATGAAAGAGACTGAAATTCCTTAAAGACTATGATTTTTAAAGTATTTTGTGAGACTAGCTGCCCAGGAACACTGACTCCTTTCTGAGCGCACTGAGCTTCTAGGTTTAGCCTTCATGGAGGAAACTCAAGGCAGGCCTCTGGGTACGGAAGGTGCTGGATATGTGGGAAAGAGGGCTTGGCAAGGCCTGCAGTGCACCAGAACTTATCCTGGTTACAGTTAGTTTTCTAAAAGATCACTGGCTACTGTGTATGGAATGGAGTGGGAAAGAATGGATCCAAAAAAGTAAGCCCAAAAGCTGTTTTAGTAACCCCACTGATGCTGGCTTTGACTAGAATTTTGACAGTGGGGACAGAGAAGTTTAGACATTGGTAATTGATTATGTGGTGTGGGAGAGAGGTGAAGGAGAAGAAGGGATCAAGCAAAAGTATGTGGCTTCTGACAAAAGGAAAATGATAAATGGAGGTGCCACTTCATACAGTAAGGAGCAGTTTGGGGCAGTAGGTTCAAGAGGACTTGCCAAACTAGAAAGAGAATGGAAACTACCTAGTGTTAAAATTAACCTTCAAAATCATTAATATCCAGAGCATGCAACAATTGGTGAGTCATCTAATGTTACCTTGAGCTACTTATGAATATATATTGCATAAATCTGATGATGATCTTTCCATTACAAAATTAACACTCTTATTTTCTTTAATGCAGTGTGATGATAGATCAGCATGATAGAGCAGCACTTCTAAACAAAGAATGACATGGGAGAGTATTAAATTAGGAGACATATTTTCCCACTATGCTTTCATTCATTTTTCTTGTATCTATTTTATCTACTTTTGTTTTTCTTTAATTCCAGTATAAAAACATATTCCACTGAGTTCTTCATTTTCCTAAGCTCATTAGTATGATTTCATCATGTTTAGCTCCTGTACAGTTAGAAAGCTGTAGAACAGTATAATGTGGGTGAAGCAGTGCAAACCAAACTAAAATAAAAAGCTCTCACATATTCTCACAATTCTGTATTTTTTATAATCCACATGTCGTAATGCTGTTTCCCCATAGGTCAGATGCAATTATATGAACTCCAAGAAATTGCTGGTTCTCTCGGACAAGCTGTAATTTTAGGAAAATCCAGTAGTATCCTTGGATGTAATATCTCTTCCATGTCTATTAACAATCCAATTCCCAGCCCAAGTGATTCTGCCTGGATTAAAGTAAGAAAAAGCTACAGAAAAAAGCATTTTAGCTATTTAAAACATTGTTGCTTATTTCTTGTTTTTAACTCTTTTTATATTTCAATACAATAATTTAGAGGCCATGTATTTCTAATTTATTGTTGGCTATCATTTACAAAAATGATAAAGTAGTTGAAAAAGGAGGATATTTCCTAAAAATTATTTATTGATATAAAATGTGCTTTGCTTCTAATATTTATAACAATGCTTCATGAATTTGATCTGGGGAAATATTGTAATAATATTAACATACTTTTAAATAAAAAATATTACACCTAACCTGAGTTTGCTACTGAATGGAGTTTACCACTTGATCACTCATGACTGTTACAGGTGACTGCCCAACCTGTTGAAAGGCTTGCATTTCCTGTTCGTCACATGGCCTTTGTGTCCTTGCTCTCAGTGATCACTCAGCCAGTGGCAGAAAAAACAGGACAACCATTCTCTCAGCAGCCCTCAGTGAAGGCAGTAGATTCTGATGTAAGTGATAACTCTGAGCTTCATTTAAGAGAAGGACTTAAGCTCTAAATTCTGGAGGGTGAGCAAACTTCACTAATATTAGCTGGTATGCTGGCAACCGGAGGGTGGCACTGCTGCTTAGAAGCTGGACTAATACCTGTGGGTATCATCTTTTACTATTTTAAGAATGTTCCTTTTCACTGAACTTGCGCTGTTGCCCGTATTTGTGAACTCTTTGTGTAGGAAGGGGAGCTTCTGCGGATTTTAAATGTATAACGAGGCATTAAAAAAAAAAGTTTTACTTATCTTTAAAAAAGCATGGGAGAAGGGCAATTGTAATTTCCTACTACGTTTTCTTCAGGGTAATTGTGTATCCGTTGGAATTACTTCACTGACTTCGAAGGTCATCCTAAAGGACACCAATAATAACCAAATCAGTGGTCTTAGTGGAAATACAATTCCATTCAGCAGTTGCTGGGCCAACTACACAGACCTTACTCCTCTTAGGACAGGTACGTGTACTATTTCCTTTTCTCACCTATAGGACAACATGATCAAACAACGCATTCTATAATACTCTGGTCAATAAATTACAGAAACCAGAACACTATACTCTGCCTTGTTTCAGAAAACATTAAGTCTAGAATACAAAAATATATTTAACATGCAAAACAAAATAGAAATTAAGAAATTAAGGAAATTTTAAAAGGTAATTTGAGGATATATAGCAAAATTATATCATGATTCATATTTTTGTGTATTTTTCTGAACTTTCACTGTATTTTATATATATGAAAATTAGTCTGTAGATTTTCAAATTAAAGAAAAGAAAGGATAAGATGATAGGCTCCTCTAGTTGTCATGCCCCAGGCAGGAGTTCAGAGCTGGGCTGGAAAGGGGGTTCTTGTCTTCCTGAAAGCCAACGCCAAGGAGAGAACATAAGTGTCGTCATGACTTCACAGAGCCCGTTAGACAGACAAACAAGTTTCTGTGTAGAATTATGACTTGCTCTGAGATCAGAACAAATGTGTCCTATGAGTTCTCATAAAGTGTATCCAGGGAATCTGTACAAAGTGATATCTTCAATATTATTACAGCAAATACAATGACAACTTCCACAGTAATGTTTCTTATATTATCTCCATCAGAGTTGACAGCATAACTCCACAATTGGTAATAGCCTGAGGCCAATGAGATGTGTTCAAAAAGCAAAGTCCAATCTCTATTGATGATAGAATACAGAGTCTCTAGAAGAAAGAAATGGATAAGCTGTTTTGCTTGAGACAGGTTTCCACTAATCTGTTTGCCTCAACCTTGGGCCCATTTAAGATCTTAGGCCCTAACTTGTGAGAAGTTATATAGTGGCACTCCCCACTTCTTACCACTGTTCTCTCAAACACACACACATACACAGTAAAGATGAGAGTTAAAGTAAAAATGAAGAGTAAAGTAAGTAAAAGAAATGCCAATAATAGTCTTTTTTTTTCATATTAACCAAATATCAAAAATTGAAACCATTCCAAAATTTTTTTTCCTTATTTTTGTTTCTTCTTCCTTTGATGATGCCTGATAGCAGGCATCTGCCCCCTGGGCAGCTAGCATTTGATGAGAATCAGATGGCAGTGAGCTCAACATTATGCTCTTGGACAAGGACGCAGAGTGTCCTGTACACTTGCCGGCTAAGGGCAAAGCCACATTCTTTAACGGTTGGTCTAAATGGTGGTAGGACTGAGACTCTTTTATGACAAATGAGTGACCTGACACAGCCCTCCTGAAGAGAAGGTTGCCCACCTTCCCATAAAGGTGACCCAAGAAGTGCTCAGTGGCAAAGACTCAACCTGGAAACCAAGATTTTCAAACTACTACTTCCAAATGGCAATGTTCCAAAGTAACCAGATCACTGGGGTATTGAAGCAATAATACAGGTTTGGGCATTTTATTGTGGTAACAGTGGAGCACTCTTCTTTTATACAGTGAACTTTCTTTTAGAGACCACAGCTTTCCTTGGAGTGTCTGTCTGACCTGCTGGGGAGAACAGCCACGGCTTCTGGTTCTGTAGCCGCTTCCCTGCTTGCTGTCTTGCTCCTCTTTGTGCAAGTATAGGGTCTCAGTTCCTGGCTGTGTACAGTAAGGAAGGCCAAGTACAGTCATCTCTTCATTATCTTTAGATCAGTTGGGCAGTTTGTAGATTAACCACTGCTAAGTTTATTAACAGCAAAGCACCTGGGAGAAATTTAACAAAGCATCTTTCTTATAACTTTCTAGTAGGTACCCCCACAGTTACTGCACTGTGGAAACCCCCTTGCTGGTTAGACTTTAGCCTGACAGCTTGGCAGCACGCCGTTTTCTACTTATAGCTCCGTAAAGAGCCAAAAAGGGGCCACCAGGATAGAGAAGGTATGGGTTGTGGTTTCAAAGCCAGAAAATGGGCAAGTGAGAATTAGGTGAGAAAGGAGTGGAAGAAAAAGAAAGTAAAGAGCTGAGATTGCCTCTTTGAGCCACCTGGATAAAAATAATATTATTGATAGATAATAAATATTTGGGACATACTTATCTAGCGACCTATGTGATGAAATAGCACTTATTGAGTTATTATCATTATATAACAAACCCGCCCAAAATCTAATGGCTTAAAACAGCCATTTCATTTGCTCACAGCAGTGTGGGTCGGGAATTCTGGCAGGGAGGCTCACCTCTGCTTCATGGTATCTGGGCCTTCAACTGGTTTGGCTTGACTGGAGCCATATCCCTAAGGTTTTGACTCTGGAACTTGGCTGCATTCTTCAAGTTCTTGTCCATGGAGTGACCTCTCCACAGGGCTAGCTTGGGCTTCCTCACAATACTGAAGAAAACCTAAATTCTTCACACATCAAAAATCTTTAACAAAAAATACACCTGCCACAAAAATTATCTTATTCAAACAGAACAAAGGAAAGATTAAATGCAGCATTGTCATGAATTGTAACAGTGGCAGAAAATTCTGCAGAACAATGCTCATCCATTTTGAAAGTTATAGGATGTATTATTGCTGTTGTTTATGAAAGCACAGTGGGGTCAAGATCTAATTTTATTGTCTCTCTGAAAAAGAAAAGAAGAATGAAAGCAGAAATGACATTAAAAAAAGATAATAAGACTTCCGGGAAGATGGCGGTGTGAGCAGGGCGGCAGAAATCTCCTCCCAACACTGTATTTATCTACGAAAACCCAGAAAATACATCTATTCCTAAAAGAGAGACAAGAATACACAGGAAAGCGCACAGCGTGCAGCTACACCCGAGAGGACTCGGCACCCCAAGAGGCGGGTAAGATACGGAGCCGCGACCCGGCGGGACCCGAGCCCTCCCCCACCCCAGCGCACCGGCGGGAGGAGAGGATTCAGAGCCGGGAGGGAGTGGAAGTGCACCCCGCGAAGTAGCCAGCCCCGGTGATCCGCGCGGGGAGCGCTGACCCACATCGCGCAGTGCAGCGGAGATTGGAGACACAGAGGGGCAGAATCTGAGCAGGGAAGCGCCAGGCAGCTTGCAGCCGGCACCCGGGAAGGAAAAAAAAAAACGCGCGCTTTCTTCAGCGGTCTTAAAGAGACGGGAGCCCAGCGGAGGAGCCGGATCGCCCCAGCACACTCAGCCCAGCAGGCTGGCAGTCCGGGGGAGTTTCAGACGTGTTAGCTGCCGACTGAGGAAGCGTAGCCATACTTAACACTTCTCACTGAGATCAACAGCCTCCTATTCGTTCCCACCCCTGCCAGAGCGATAAAGGGCCCTGCAGAGCGGCACAGTCACAGCTGTGGAATAGTGGGGCAATAGCGCCACCTAGAGCATTCCCACAGAATCTACGTCTGGTGGGCATTTTTTTTTTGTTTTTTTGTTTTGTTTTTTTCTTGTTTTGTTTTTGTTTTTTCTTTCTTTCTTTCTTTCTTTCTTTCTTTCTTTTCTCTTTTTTTTCTTCTCTTTTTAAAGTCTTAAAGAGCCCAGCTGACATACGTGGCAACTATCAGTGACCAATTATATAGCCATGAAAAGACAGAGGAATATGGTTCAGACCAAAATCAACCAGACAAACCCAGAGAGGGAGTCTGAAGGGATGGAAATGCACAGCCTCCCTGAAAAAGAATTCAGAATAAAAGTCATAACCATGCTGATGGACCTACAGAGAAATGTGCAAGAGCTGAGGGAGAAAGTGAGGGAACTGAGGAAAGACAATGCAGAAATCAGACAAGCGATCGACGGGCTTAACAGCAGAATGGATGAGATGCAAGAGACTGTTAATGGAATAGAAAACAGAGAACAGAAGTACAGAGCAGCTGAGGCAGAGAGGGATAAAAGGATTTCTAGGAATGAAAGAATATTAAGAGAACTGTGTGACCAATCCAAACGGAACAATATTCGCATTATAGGAGTACCAGAGGAAGAAGAGAGAGAAAAAGGGATAGAAAGTGTCTTTGAAGAAATAATTGCTGAAAACTTTCCCTCGCTGGGGAAGGAAGTAGTCTCGCAGTCCACCGAAGCTCATAGATCTCCCAACACAAGGGACCCAAGGAAGACAACACCAAGACACATAATAATTAAGATGGCAAAGATCAAAGATAAAGACAGGGTATTAAAGGCAGCTAGAGAGAGAAAAAAGATCACCTACAAAGGAAAACCCATCAGACTATCATCAGACTTCTCAACAGAAACCTTACAGGCCCGAAGAGAATGGCATGATATATTTAACGTTATGAAACAGAAGGGCCTCGAACCAAGAATATTGCATCCAGCACGATTATCATTTAAATATGATGGAGGGATTAAACAATTTCCAGATAAACGAAAGTTGAGAGAGTTTGCCTCTCATAAACCACAACTACAGGATATCTTAAACGGACTGCTCTAGATGGAAGCACACCTAAGGCTAAAAAGATGTCACCAGAGGAAAAAAAAATCATAGCAAAGAAAGCAGACCATCCAAATACTAACTAAAGGCAAAGAATAAAACACCCATTATAGAAAGAATGGAGGAGGAGGAATAAGAAGGGAGAGAAAGAAAGAAACGTCAGACTGTGTTTACAATAACTTAACAAGAAAGTTAAGTTAGATTGTCAGATAGTAATGAAGCAACCCTTGAACCCTTGGTAACCACGAATCTAAAGCCAGCAATAGCAATAAGTACATACCTATCAATAATCAACCTAAATGTAAATGGACTGAATGCACCAATCAAAAGACACAGAGTAACAGAATGGATAAAAAAGCAAGACCCATCTATATGCTGCCTACAAGAAACTCACCTCAAATCCAAAGATATACACAGACTAAAAGTGAAGGGATGGAAAAAGATATTTCATGCAAACAACAAAGAGAAAAAAGCAGGTGTTGCAGTACTTGTATCAGACAAAATAGACTTCCAAAACGAAGAAAGTAGCAAAAGATAAAGACGGACATTACATAATGATAAAGGGGTCAGTCCAACAAGAAGATATAACCATTATAAATATATATGCACCCAACACAGGAGCGCCAGCATATGTGAGACAAATACTAACAGAATTAAAGGAGGAAATAGACAGCAATGCATTCATCTTAGGAGACTTCAACACACCACTCACTCCAGAGGACAGATCAACCAGACAGAAAATAAGTAAAGACACAGAGGCACTGAACAACACACTAGAACAGATGGACCTAACAGACATCTACAGAACTCTACACCCAAAAGCAACAGGATACACATTCTTCTCAAGTGCACATGGAACATTTTCCAGAATAGACCACATACTAGGCCACAAAAAGAACCTCAGTAATTTCAAAAATATTGAAATCCTACCAACCAACTTCTCAGATCACCAAGGTATAAAACTAGAAATCAATTTTAGAAAGAAATCAAAAAGGCTCACAAATACATGGAGACATAACAGCACTCTCCTAATTAATCAATGGGTTAACGACCGATTCAAAACAGAAATCAAAGAATATATGGAGACTAATGACAACAACAACACAAAGCCACAACTTCTGTGGGACGCAGCAAAGGCAGTTCTAAGAGGAAAGTATATTGCAATCCAGGCCTATTTAAAGAAGGAAGAACATGCCCAAATGAGTAGTCTAAAGACACAATTACTGAAATTGGAAAAAGAAGAACAAATGAGGCCCAAAGTCACCAGAAGGAGGGACATAATAAAGATTAGAGAAGAAATAAATAAAATTGAGAAGAATAAAACAATAGAAAAAATCAGTAAAACCAAGAGCTGGTTCTTTGAAAAAATAAACAAAGTAGATAAACCCCTAGCCAGACTCATTAAGAGAAAAAGAGAATCTACACACATAAACACAATCAGAAATGAGAAAGGAAAAATCACGATGGATCCCACAGAAATACAAAGAATTATAAGAGAATACTATGAAAATCTATATGCTAACAAGCTGGAAAACATAGAAGAAATGGACAACTTCTTAGAAAAATACAACCTTCCAAGACTGACCAAGCAAGAAACAGAAAAACTAAACAGACCAATCACCAGTGACGAAATCGAATTGGTAATCAAAAAACTACCCAAGAACAAAACCCCCGTGCCTGATGGATTCACCTCTGAAATTCTACCAGACATATAGAGAAGAAATAATACCGATTCTCCTTAAAGTTTTTTAAAAAATAGAAGAGGAGGGAATACTTCCAAACTCATTCTATGAAGCCAGCATCACTCTAATACCAAAACCTGGAAAGACCTCACCAAAAAAGAAAATTACAGACCAATATCCCTGATGAACGTAGATGCAAAAATACTCAACAAAATATTAGCAAACCGAATTCAAAAATACATCAAGAGGATCATACACCATGATCAAGTGGGATTCATCCCAGGGATGCAAGGATGGTACAACATTCGAAAATCCATCAACATCATCCACCACATCAACAAAAAGAAGAACAAAAACCACATGATCATCTCCATAGATGCTGAAAAAGCATTTGACAAAATTCAGCATCCATTCCTGATTAAAACTCTCAACAAAATGGGTATAGACGGCAAGTACCTCAACATCATAAAGGCTATATGTGACAAACCCACAGCTAACATCATACTTAACGGTGAGACGCTGAAAGCTTTTCATCTAAGATCAGGAAC
>JAVSCE010019765.1:0-59378 GCA_032199065.1 Smutsia gigantea | reverse complement strand
CCATAGAAAAAACATTCCTGTCCTTTTAGATGTAAGTAAGGGTGAAACTCAAGATTTGGGGCACTGGAGCAGGGCTTTATAATTCTGTGTTCCTTGTAATTTTTAAAAAAGTTTAAGAAAACCTTTGAGAGCTTGTAAATATGTAAAATTTTGGTCATGCATGGATCAGCCACAAAAAGTGAAATATCTCAGGTGATCAAGCCACATGAGTTAAAAAATATATATCAAATAGCTCTTTATTCAAATAGTCAACATGACCCCTAGGAGAAAAAACATTTCTACATTGGTAGAAACCTCATTATCTCCCCATCCCACAGCTGAGCTCTCTCTTTTGGGTGCATGATTAGCATAGGAAATAACCTTTCTATGTATTTAGATTCATAATGCTCCAATAAGGATCATTTGGGAAACTTTTGAAACATACTGTGATCATCAGGTCACAGCCTGGAGATTTGGATTTAACTGTTCCAAGGATGGAGTTCAGACATTGACATAGTATGAACATTCCCCCCGGTGAGACTCAAAGTGCAGAAACGTTGAGGACCAGTGATTTGGATACAAACTTGTTTTTCTGCAGCTGCTGGTATACCTAATTCAGAAGCAAATAATTAGGTTAGAAGAGATATTAGATGGAAGAACCAGAGAGTGATTCAATGAAGAAAAGGGATAATACTGAGATCAGCCTGGGTCTTTCACCCTCAGTAGTGTTAACATTTTGGGGAAGTTAACTCTTTGTCCTGGGACCTGCCCTGTTTATTTTAAGATGCTTAGAGTGTCCCTGGCTTCTACTCTCTGCATGACAGCAACAGCGCCACCTACCTGCCCCCAGGTGCGACAACCACAAGTGTCTCCAGGCCTTGCCAAAATGTCTCCTGGTGTGTAACACCTCCCAACCAACCCACTCCAATTTGAGAACCACTGACCTAGACAGATGGACTGTGGGTTTTCCCTCCTCTTTATCTAAATCTCATATAACTTTCCTAAAATTAATACATCTAGAAATTTCTTAAAATCCATCTGGAACTGGCAGAAAAGTTACCTGCTTTGCTGAAAGGCCAAGAAGGCTCTGTTTAACAATGGAATTAGCCATCTTCATGGATGCTTTGAAATTAGGGTAGCATCCGAAATGAAAGGGATTTTTTTTGTTGTTTTTTTAAATGACGAGTCATGAATCTTAATATAAATTAGAGGGAAAGAAGATCTTAGATCCAAAATTAGTTTTTGAAAAATACAAACCACAATAAAGCCATACTGCAGCGACGCCAAGAGAGCTTTTTGGAGCACAGAAATATTTCAGAGACACCAGAGAATGATTTTGATGCAATTTGTCATAAATTTACTTCTTAAAATATTTATAAAAACCCCATTTTTAAAAATGAAACAGAATAAGCCATCTGTGAACTAGCACAAGGAGGGAAGCCCTAAATGAAGACTGACAGTGAAATCATTCACCTAGCACTGTGAAAAACCTCGGGGGGGCGGGGCAGAGGTTGCTGATATCCTGGGTTCAAGATGACTTGGTCGACACCAGAGATCACCGACAACAGACAATACGACAGCACTTAGAGAAGCTTGGGCTTGAATGTGGCTTTGAAGCTAAGGTGCTGAGGGCTAAATGCTGCTTCTCTTAGGTGGTCAGGGTCCTGCGGACTTACACTTGCCAGTGTTTATTGATTACTTACTATGTGCCAAGTCCTATGCTAATTATTCACTTGCATTACCTCATTTAACCTCCTCAATAGCGGCCAACCTGGTTCGTCTTATTGTCCCTGTTTCCTAATTGAGGAACCGGTGGTTGAGCTCGGAGTGTTAACTTTCCCAAGGCCACAGTGCGGGTAAATAGGGTCACATGTCCATCTCTGAAATGCTCAAGCTTTTTCAGTTCATTTTTAGTGTTTTTGTTTGTTTGTTTGTTTTCAGTAATATTTTCACAGTGCACACAGGCCAAAAGACATAGCCAACTGTTCTGTTTACTAGTCACTTGAAAAAACAATACACACAAATTGGAAGAAAAAAGACTTTTTTTTTCATTCTTAAATGACCACAGTCGCTTCCCTGTGGGGGGTGGGTGTGTCCATTCGGCACGAGCAGTCCTCAGACTCGGAATCAACCTGAACACCACCAGCCTCATTTTCTGTTCCATGTTGAGTTTTGTGTGTTACTTACTGTCTAGCACAGTAACTTCCGAAAACCTAACTTTGCAAAGATATGGCATTATCAAACGGAATTTTTCAATCTAATGTTGAAGACGTGAACAACTTTGAGTTGGCTGGGCCATGTCTGATGGATGTCAAGAATTGCTGTGTTTTTCCTGGAAAATTTAAAAGGTGCTCGCTGTTTGGAAGCTATAGGTTTACCTGTTTCCACTAGCCTGTGAACCCTTTGGCAGGCAACCAAATTCTCTTATTCATCCCTGTAAGCCTACTCTTATCATAGGGCTTGGCACATAGCAGGGCATTAGTGGGTGAAAGGAGAGGTCTGAATTGTTCCCATTTCTTGGTTCCACCTCTTGTGCTCTGTAGAGAAGATCTGAGCTCTTCTGAGTCTCTTGGGATGACCTTCTTCCCAAAGCTTATTGATTCCAGAGCCCACCCCCTCCAAAGGGTAAGCTCAAACTAACCTCTGAGAGCCAGGGAACCCAGAGCCCCACCACCAAGACCTGTTCACTCTAGCAAAGTCAGGATCAAGCAAGTGTGTCCACACAAAGTCAAATTCTCTGTGACCTCAGCGATCTACACAGCTGTCCCCAAAACAGCAGTTCCAACGTTCACACATGTTTGCCTCCAGGGCTCTGAGGTAGCTCTTTTTGGAGAATGAAAATGTGGAGGGAGATAGGGAAGAGTTTGTAATTAGGACAAAGGACAAAGAGTGTCCTTAAAAGAGCAAATGCTCTTGCATTGGCGTCCATGCCCCAATGCACCAGTGGATTTGTTTGAATGGAGATCCGTACTGGACATCTGTCAGCCTCCCACAGTCCCCTTCCAGGGCTATGGCTGTAGCCGTCATTCTCTCTCCTTTGAAATCAGGTTCACTCCATCTCCCAGCAGCACAGAGTTCTCACCTGATTCTTGCTATTGGTCGGCCTGTTGGCCTGAGCCTTCCTTTACATCATTAATGCTGGTGGGACCAAATCAACAAATATATCCACGAAAGCCTCGACATATTTTGTGCAGCAATCCCACTCCTAGATACTTACAGAGATGTACTCACATATGTGAGAACGATGTAAGTGTATTAATATATCAATTACAGCAGTGTTTGTAATAAGAAAATATAAGAAATAACTGATGTATCCCTTAATAGGGAACTATTGAAATAAATGATGACACTTCATACATAGAATATTAGGCAGTCTTTTAAAGCAAGGGTCAGCGAACTTTTTCTTCGAAGGGACAAATAGTAAATATTTTAAGTTTTGCAGCTCATACATTCTCTGTTGCCATTACTCAGCTCTTCCACTGTAGGGGAAAAACAGCCACAGAAAACACATGAATAAATGGGCTGTGTTCTGACAAAACTCAATTGACAAGAACAGGTGGAGACTGGTGACCTGTGGGCTGTAGTTTGCCCATCCTGATTTAAAGGAACAAGGCAAGTTTACATATATACTACTATAGAAAGACTTCTAAGATATGTCATTAAGTAAAATGAACCAAGGATGAAAATGAAAAATATAAATACACATGTAAATACATGGAATACTCTGGAAAGCTACAAAAGAAACTAAATGTGATTGTATTTCTGGGGATGGGAATTGGAAGGCTGGGAGAAAGGGAAGACAGGCTTTCCATTGAATATTAATTTGTCTCTATTGGAATTTGTATTGTGTGCCTGCATTACTTATTCAAAAGAAACAAATTATTAAAAAGTGGATTCACAGTAACGGAATATCAGTTTGTAATAGCAAGATTCAAGCATTTGTATACTTCCATAGCCAGCATTCCTCTGCCTGACTTCCCCATACAACTCAGGAAGTTTCATTCTCCATGTACGTTGCAAACTCTTTTGAAGGACTGTTTTTATATTTGCAGCCTTTCCTGCTTCTTGCCACAACATACAACTTATCACAGTATTTTGCACACTGTATGTTTATGACATGAAAACTGTAAAATAAATATTAATTTATAAAAGTAATCACACTCTCTCCACCAATTCTATTTTTGTATAGGTAGAATCAAATTAAAACAAAGTTCAAGGACCGAAGGAAACAATATGTGGAAATACTTGGCCCATGGCAGGAGCTCCTTCCATGTTCATGCCCACCTACACGAAGAACCACTGTGGCAGTCACGGCTCCACACTCACCACGCCTTCCTGGGAGCACACGAAGACATTCCCTGGCCTCCCATTCCTTCCAGTGCTTGAGTTGTCCCTAGGACAACAGGGAATGTGTCCACAGACCCAGGTGTTTCTGGGCTCAAAATCCAGCTTTCTGAACACCTACACACTAAGCATGAGTGAGGGCAAAAATGGGAAACACCCCCTCCTCCCTCAAACGAGAGTTATGTCCAGTCATGGACGGCCCAGCGGGGAGACATTTTCAGGTCATGGGGAGATGGTGCTGGCGGGCGGTGAGGAAGGGAAGAGGCTGGCAGTGGCTGTGTTGACTGCTGCGTTCTCCTGCTCCTGGGCGGTCACCCAGCCCCTCCTGCGGGAACCAGAGGACAGGGCAATGCAACCCGCAGATGCCTGCTTTCCAGGGATGTGATCCTGGTGTGAGTTGCCAAGACAATTTCCACGTATGAGATCTGCATTCCTTGGGCCTTTTTATGTCTTTAGTCAGGAATCAAGTTTGTTATATACAGCACTGAAATTCTGTCCCTTCTTACAGACTCTCCAAGTCAGAGGTTTCAGCCCCAATGACACTGACATCCGTGCTCCCAGCTGTAGTAGCAGGAGACCCTTCTGGCTGCTGGCCTGTGGTTGCTGTGTGAGCTGGGCCCTGGGCATGGATTCAGGCATTTGGGTACACCTTTACCTGGAGAAGAGGAAGACGGGATAGTCTGTCATAAGAACAATAAAAGTCACCTTATTAGGAGTCAACCACGAAATCTTGGATTTGGAAGGGATCATAAAGACGCTCTAGTTCGGGTGTAGCATTTTGCAGATGGAAAGGGGACAAAGAAAGGAAAGGTGACTTGCTCAAGGTCACAGAGCTACTTAGTGGCAAAACTGTTCAGAATTTGAATCTCCTGACTCCATCTCCAGTTCAGTGCCTTTTCTCAACAATATGCAATAGGAACACCATATAGCATAGTGGAATTTCTCAAAAGAGTGGAAAAGAGGGCCTGCCTTCCTTTAATTCAATGCTAAAAAGTTGCATGTCATTGTTTGAGGCAGGAGACTGAGGATTATGATGGAGGACATTCCTAGAGACACTATGAATGATTTCCTCTTCCATGGACTATGCCATGCAGGTGCATGTAAAGGTAATTCAAAAGAACTGATTTCAAATTACCGCTTTACCCAAAGTCTCCAAAACGTCAATTCTGAAAGAGCAGGCCAAGTAAAAATACAATTTTTTAATGTAAAAAAGCAGACATAGTATACTTGGATCCAGATTTGCCAACGTTGAGAATTTGCCAACTCTCTATTGCATCTGCAGCATGTGAGTCTTTACAATTGGAGCATCTTGTTAGCCAGCACCTACATATAAGGCGATGATGATGCTAAGGGGACATTTCTTGAACATGTGCTATGTGCTCACCACATAGCTAAAGCTAAATCACATATGAAAGGCTTTATATTTATTCTCCCATTTTATCTTCTTAGTAACTCTAAGAGGTAGGTAGCCTCGTTATTCCTATTTTCAGATAACTGAACTGAGGCTTAGAGAAGTCTCATGGCTACAAAGAGGTAGATGCAGTATTTACATCCAGACAGGCAGGAAAGCCTGTCTACAAACTATTTTTCATGTAAATTAAAATAACAGCATGTTAGAGCTGGAAGTGCCCATCTCATCCAGCCTTCCTTTAATAGATGAGGAAAGGGGCACTGAATAGTGGAATGGTTTGTTCTAAGTTACATAATTAGTGGCAGATGCCAGGTTTCCAAGCTCAGAAGAATGCTCTATGCTGCATCCCTGAAAAGGGTTTTCATTTTCTTTTTTTTAACCTCACTCCTGACAGTGCTGACATGCCAGCAGGTTTCCATATATTTAAGGAGAGCTGTTTCACTGTGGATTAATACAGATCAGCTACAAGCAAAAGGGGCAGTATAGTGTAGTGCTTAAGAATCCTTGCCACCTTCAAGCATCAGCTATGATCTTGGATTATTTATTTTAACCTCTCTTTGCCTTACTTTTGACATCTGTAAAGTAGGGATAGCAACTTCATAGAGTTGTGAGTATATAGGTACAGTACTTGACACAAAACTTTGCCTAAGTATAAGCTAGCCTGTATAATGATCTGTTATAAATATGGGGGAGAGCAGAGCAGGAGGTTGCAGGGAGGAGGCTTGTCCCCACACTGTAGAAGCCGCACTCTGACTGGACCTGGAAGCCGGGTGGCCACCCAACCCGTTTTCCCTGACGCCTTCAGAACTGTGTCCACACAACCTTCTCTACAATCTCTTGTCCGCTGCCTGAGCTCCTGTCCATCAGAGCCACCTCCTGTGCCTGCCCCACAATCCCCAAGTACTCCCTGCTCTGTCCTCCTTGAGAACTTCTACTAGGCAGTCGCTTTACTGGCAACTCACTCTCAACGGACCTTGGTTTACCCATCAGTTAAATGAGAACCAGAGAAAGTAAAATGTTATGAATTAATTTAATTATATGTTAACCAGAACTTTCAGGTAATTTAAGAATCTTTCAGACATTTTGGGGGGAAAATTTTAGTTTAAGTTCCAAAAAAAAACCAAATCAACAAAGGAGTTTGGGGTGTACAATTCCTTGTAACCCAGAAATAGCCTAAAATAACTGTGCAGTTTGGGAAGGAGGATTTTCAAAGTGGGGCTGGGGATGAAGGCTGGAGGTAGGGGAAATGGGAATTCAGCTCAGAAGCTTTTTTTGAATAGGAGAGGATAGAAAATGGAACCATATGTAGGGCTGGGTCCTGAGCATTCTGCTGCCTTTCTGCACAGAGGATTACTTTGAAGACCTAGAGCAAATTCAAAGTGACCATTCACATGATGCTGGGTCCTGAAGGCTGTCCACCTGAAGCAGCCCCGCTGCTGCTCTAGGGTCAACATTAGGTGATACGGGAAACTGAACTGTGCAGGGGGGGGGGGCGTGGAGGGTGTTCTCTGGACTTGGGGCCACAAACTTGCCCTGTTTAGGGAAGCCCCCACCTCCCGCACTGCCCCCATCCCCTCCGCACCAGGACTCTGCTTTCTCCTCTCCCCTTGTGTTGTTTAATTCAATGGCTACTCAGCCTGGCTGATGGCGGGAAGCCCCAGGGCATCCAGGAGCCGTGGTGATCGATGCTCCTGGTGCTCCGTGATCACTCAGTTTTGCCAACTGCAAGTTGAAATAGCTGCTGTGAACGGGGAAGGGCAGCAGTCGTGGGCAGATATGACACGGAAGTGATGGGCTAGGTCGGCATAAAGGGTCGGGGCTGCTGCTTCCATGACGCCACCAGGCCCTCCAGATCGACGTGACATTGCCTAAGAATCTGTTATTCAGTCAATCAAGTAAGTAAATACAATGAATCGGGCTCCATGCCAAGTAATGGGGAGGCTGGATTGAAGAAAAGTCAGCCATCCTGTCCAGGTCTCGCTGTCCAGCTCACCCCCTCCTTTGTAGGTCCAGCTCCATTCCTTCAGTGATCTGACCGTCAGCTCTTCCTCACTTCTGAGCTTTGTGCAAACTGTTCACAGAACAGCCTCTCTCTTCCTGCTGCCTCTCCTCACTAAGCTCTCATTTAAAAGTCCACATCCCTTTCCCCAGGACGTTTGCTCCCCCTCCAGCCCTCTGGCGCCACCCTTCACTGTCCCTCTCTCGGGGTACATTATCATCATTATTGGCATTATTATTCATCACTTGTAGTTGGGCTCAATATTCCTATCGAGGTAGGAAGAAAAGGTATTATTTATTCACATAGCCCTGCATCTCCCATTCTTGAAAGTTGAGTTCCAAGAAACAGACTGTTCTGCACAGGGGGATAAACTGTGCAGGCCGGGCCCCTGACAGTAGATGGGAAGGGACTGTGGGCTGAGTTCCGCCTCTGCTCCTGGGGCCAGACCGCAGGCCTAGGCAGCCCACAGGAAGGGGCGCTGTTTTCTAACTGATCTGAGGGCTGCCTGTGTCTGACAGGGACATCTTTTCACAGTTGGTCTGCCCTAGGAAGGGGCTTTTCCTAACAAAGTTAAATTACTTGCCGGTGCTAGGGGTAGAACTGCGCCCACCTTTCGTGGTGACTGCGTGACTTCCTTCACTTAAAACAAATCCAAAAGCATGTAATGAAACTGGTTGAATTAAGTTTTTTATGTAGAAGTTAAGTTATGATCTTCTTATATAGGAATATAAAGGAATGAAATCATTTTTGGAATAAAAGCTTCTTTTATCAGAAAAAAAAGAGAATTTCTTTTATGTTTATCATGTGTAATATATGGAGACTACAAGAATCAGCATTCCCACGCACCAGGCTATGAAGTGCAGAATTTTCCTTTTTAGAGGGACTGAAAATGCTGAAGGGCTATGAAGAGTTAAGCCAAGATCTTCCGTGCTTAGTAAGAAGCTTAGTAAAGTTGTCTCTTCTTCAGCAGGGGCAGACAGCGTGTCGAGTCCTCTCGGGAGCTGCAGGTACAACCCCACCATCTGACATGAGGGCCGAGGGCTCCACTGCAGCTGCTGGTAGAGCTCTTCACTGAGGCAGGAAGATCAGAACCAGAGCTGCCCCAGAGAGTGCATGAACCAAACACTAGAGACCCTAAGTACGCGCACCCACTTCCACTTTCTCATCTTCAATTTGGGTGGAAGAGTTCTGATTTGTCAGCATTCCAATAGGGCCTTTCAGTTTTCAGATCGTCTCTTTTCTCAAAAATGACTGTCTGTCTATTGTCTCTAGGTATTTGTGCGTGTGTGTGTATGTATGTGTGTATATATACATATCTTTGTTTTAATGCTTTTTGTGACCCATCCAATTAAATATCCCACATTCAGCATTTGCCTTCACTTTCAAAATTCAGTAATAGGGAAAGGTAATACCCACTATGGATTTTATATTTTCAAAGTGTCTCACGTATATTTTTTCAATTGATTTTTAAAGATATTCATGGCTTGGTTAGGTCTGCTATTTTTCCTGTATTTCAAAAGTGAAGTAACATCTCAACGGTTAACCAACTTGCCCAGTCAGTTAGATAATTACGGAGTGAAACCGTATCTCCTGTGTGCTGATCCAGTTCTTTCATACCATGGGCAAAATGGTGAACATGAAGGATTCTGGGCTCAGAGGTTTGTGACTTGGAAAAAAATCACAATTTTGCCATTGTTACAAATGTAAAAAAAGTTGGGGATAAGGAATACTAGGTTTGCTATAATCAAGTGAGATAATTTGAATGTCAGTCCTGACTGAGCTGTGTGTCCTTTGTCATGACACCCAAAATCAATGAGCCTCCATGTTCCTATCTGTAATACCTTCCTTACTAGTTTAAGGAACATGGAATAGTGTATAAAAAGGGCCTAGAATATTTCCTGGCAGATAGTTCAGTGGGTATGAATTAAGATTAATATTATTCCAACATTCTCTATTCTCTCTTTAGGAACAAGACATCTTTCTATAAGCTTATATTCATTCCTCTATTTAAAAATTTTTGAAAGATTTTGAATTGGCCAACAAAAAAGATTAGTGGGTATCCTGTCTAGTTCATCCCTTTGGGTTATTTCCCACCTTTGGTTGCCTTTGACAAGGCTTATTTTTCAGCTCTAAAGAGATACAAGTTGTAGAAAACCAATAATCATACAAATGTTTCTCATTCATATGATTCCTGTACATGGCAATGCAAATGGATTTTGTCCAATGTGAATATAAATCTCTGCAAGTCAAATCCTCATTAGAGTCAGTTGTAACATCTTACTAGTTCCCTCCTTGATTAGTAAGTTAAATGAAACTTTGACACATCTTCGTTTTACATTTGCATTAGAGTCATGATTATATTCCCTTATTGAAATTACCCTTTAACACTTCCCAATGCCCACCTCCTACTCTAACTGCTATGGCTGCCTCACCTGTTCAGCTTCCTACTCACTCATTCCCCCCCAATCCCCATACATAGCCACAGGCACCATCCTAGTAGCTTCTACTCATTCCGTGATGCTTAATAAAGCAAATCTAATGCAGATAAAACTCACAGATAACCAAGTATTAAGATATAAAGGAGAATAAGATTTGAAAATTGAATGGAATTGTGTTTGAATCTTTGAAAAGATTAATTGCTCTTCCTTAATATTTGAAATTCATGTGAAGATTGTGAATTTACAGAGTATATAAACAGATTCTGCAGATCAGGCAGGAAGAGGTATTCACTACTCAATATTCTATGACTTGTTAAGGAGATTTTAAGCAAATTTTTCCTTTCTCAGGGGCATTGGCTTAGGCAGGAGAACATATTTAGTAGACCAATAGAATGATTCTCAGACAGGAGATCCCATGGGCATGGGTAGCCTTGAAACAGAAAAAAAAACTGCATCCTGACTTTTCTCCTTCTGTTCTAAGTCATATTACTAGGTCTGTTTTATCAGGGGAGAAAGAGACACTGAAATAATTGCATAGATATGGCAAAGAGGACATCTCTATGATTAAACTTAAAAAAAATAAGATATAGAAGTCAAGCCTCAAAAATTAAAGTGCTTTGAACCTAGAATTAATAATAGTCTAATAGTTACTTAATATGTCTTAGGTATTCATTTTTATGGACTTTCAGCAAGATACAGAAAATAGAAATCTTTTCAGCCAGATGATAATTTTGTAAAGTATCAGTTAGCTCCAGACATGGTTTTCTTAATTCTGCTCTCTGTACTCAACTTTCATTCATTCATTCACTCAACTTTCAACAAACATTCATGGAATACATATTCTGAGACAGACATCATGTTAAATATCAGGAAATAAGATAAATAAAATCACTTTTACTGCACAGTCTATCAAGAAAAGCAAATAAGTAAACATAAAATCACAATACAGTATAAAAGGCACTATACTACTTACAAAAACCAAGTATCACCAAGGTACATTGGACATGCACTTAACCTGGATGAGGAGGGAGGAGTCAAGGAAGGCTTCACAGAGGAGGTGATGGATGGCTTGTACACTGAAAGGCACTAAGTGGGGTTGGGGACACATATGGGGTTTAGACTAAGAGACCTGTGGAGACAAAAAAGTAGATTTAAGATACACTATAGAGATATACTAGGCACTGTCACACTGGATGTGGCATTGAAGAAGTGGATAAGGTCCAGGACGACTCCCGGGATTCTGCCTTGAGCAGCTGCATGGATTAGTAGTGTCAGCTGCCAAGATGGGAAGGCAGAGGGAGGACGAGTTTGTAGGGACAGAGGATGGAAATCGGAACCTTTGTTCACCAGAGAAACAGAACCAATAGGATCTATCTATCTATCTATTTATCTATCTATCTATCTATGTATCTATCTATCTATATATCATCTATCTTCCTATCTATATCTATCTATCTATCATCTATCTATTCTATATATCTACCTATCTACCTACCTATCTATTAAGAGATTGTTTTAAGGAATTGGCTCATGTTGTGGAGGCTTGGCAAGTCCAAAATCTGCAGGGAAGGCTGGCATGCTAGAGACCCAGGGAAGAGTTGCAGTTAGAGTCTAAATGTGGTCTGCTTGCAGAATTTCCTCTTCTTCTAGAGAGGTCAGTCCTTTTCTATCAGAGCCTTCAACTGATTGGATGAGGCCCACCCACCCTATGACAGTTAACTGCTAAATTTAAAGTTAATCTGATTTAAATGTTAATCTCATCTAAAAAAATATGTTCATAGAAACATCTGGACTAATGTTTGACCAAATATCTGGGTTTTTTGGCCCAGCCAAATTGACACATAAAATTAACCATTATGGTTGGTTAGCTCAAGAAACCTTTCTGTTGATGGTAGAAGCAAAAGCCTGATTATAATATGTGAAGAGCTAATGGGAAGTAAGGAAGCATGACATGAAACATGTCAACCAAACTTGGTTGAATTTGAGAATGCCTGGGAGGTTTTTTAAAATCCCAGTGCCTAGCCAGTACCCAATATCACCTAAATCAGAATCTTCTTAAGTAGGTCCTAGGTATCAGTGTTTTTTCAAACTCCTCAGGTGATTCTAGTGTGTCAAGTTTGAGAACCACTAATATAGATCAGTGTCTTGCAGACTTTGAACATAGAGGGCATTTAAATTTCCAGTAGGTCTGGGTTGGGGCCTGACATCCTTATTTCTAACAACTGGAGCCCCTCGTGATGCCAATATTGCTGGTCCACAGACTGCACTTGGAGTTTTGAAGGTATAGATGACACTTTTCGGTAAGCTTGTGAAAAACACAGTGAAATAGGGCAAATAGCTAAAGGGGGATGTAGAGTCAAGGAAGGATTATTATTTTAAGGGGTGATAAGCATGTTTGTAGTGATAGGAATGGTCCAGGAAAAAGAGAGAGGTTAACAATGGAAGAGAGAAGAGGAGAACTGAAAATTCAAAGTTCTTGAGGCAAGAAGAGTAGGATCTGAGCACAGGTGGAGCGAGTAGAGTCATGATGGACAAGGAAGCAGTGTGGTGAGAAAGGAGGAGGGAACACGCACACAGGCCCAGAAAGAGGCTGGGAGAGCAGCTCCTGCCGGCACACTGTAAGCGACTCTGTAAGATAGGAGCACAGGAAGCATTCAGACAACTGATAAACCCTCAACCTCAACCTTATACTTTATATAAAAGTTACTCAAAATGGATCATAGCCTTCCATGTGAAAACATAAAAAAAATTTAGAATAAAACAAAGGAGAAAATCTTCAGGATCCAGATCTAGGCAAAGAGTTAATTAGATCTGACACCAAAAGCACAATCCCTAAAAAGGAAAAACTGATAAATCGGACCTCATCAAAATGAAAAGCTTTTGCTCTATGGAGGCCCATGTGAAGAGGGTGGGAAGATGAGCTATGGACTAGGAGGAAATATGCATAACCCATCGTCTTACCTGAGGGTTTCAGCCCCGGGCAGGGTCCCTAGGGACTCGCTGAGACTGAGAAATGACAACGGAATGTTCTTGGGGTAAAAGGGTTTGTACCCGGCTTTATTCTCATGGAGGTAGGTCGGACATTAGAATCACATTGTATCCAGGTCCATAATCCACCTGCATCTCTGCCTCTGCCACTGGGCAGAGCTCTTTATACAGTGACTCAGTCAATAATAGCTCATTGCCAGTGAGTGTGGAAGCAGTAGCCTAGCAGTAGGCTAGTTACATCATCAAGTAGTTTAGGATCAGGTGAGGATCTTGGTCATAGGAACTTCCATTTTCCCCTTACCCATATAGCTGACAGAGGACCACTATCTAGACTGTTCTCAAAATTCAACCAAAAAACAAAAAAAAAAAAAAGGAAAAAAAAACCAAACAGTGCGATTAAAAATGAGCAAAAGATATAAACAGACATTTCATTGAGGTTGATAGATGGATGGCAATTAAGCACATGAAAAGATGTTCAACATTATTAGCTATCATGTAAATGCAAATACAACCACAGTGAGATATCACTGCACATTTATCAGAATGGCCAAAATTTAAAAAATAATAGTGGTAACACCAAATACTGATAAGGATGCAAAGGAAATGGATCACTCACACATTGCTGTTGGGAATGTAAAATGGTATAGAAACTCCGAAAAACAGTTTGAAGTTTTCTTATAAAACAAGACATGTAATTGTCATATGACCCAGCAATTGCACTGTTGGGTATCTATGCCAGAAAAATGGAAAAGTTTTCACATAAAAACTTATGCATGAATGTTCATAGCAGCTTTATTTGTAATAGCCAAAAAGTGGAAACAACCTCCATGGCCTGAACGTTTGTGTGCCCCCAACATTCATATGTTGAAATCTGAACCCCCACAGTCGATGGTACTACATATAACACACAGCTCAGATGTTTGCCAGGTGAATGAATAAACAAATAGGGGTCTATCCACAGAATGGAATTCTAAGCACTAACAAGGAAGGAACTATTGATACATTGTAAATCTCAAAATAGTTATGCCAAGCGAAAAAAGGTAGTCAACAAAGAGTACATACTGTAGGAATCGATTCACCTAAAATTCTAGGAAATGCAAACTAATCTATCATGATAGAAAGCAGATCAGTGGTTGCTAGAAAGGTTGGTGATTCGGAAGGAACAGACTGGAGAAATGACAAAGGGGCATGAGGAAAACTTTGGGATAATGGATATGTTTGTTATCTTGGGTATGTTGATGGTTTCACAGTTCTATAACATATATTAAAACTTACTGCATTATACAATTTCAATATGTGCAGTTTATTCTATGTCAGTTATACCCCAGTGTTTTCAAAAAGGAATTTTGAAAAGAAAGTAGTTGTTGATTCTGCAAAAATGAAGCTGAATGCTTTGTGATAACTCAATGATACAGATTTCTATTTTTAAAATGTTATCAGTTTAGGTGAAGACGAAACAAATATTCAAGATGGGGTGGTGTGTGTGGCAATGGTGGGAGGTGGGTGGAATTTATTAAAATCCAGAAGGAAGATGTACTTAGACTGCTTTGCAACTGTCTTAAAGTTATTTTTCTGTTTGAGAAACAATGATTTTGAATTAAAGAGAATGCATTTATTTAAGATAATGTAGAACTATAGTCAGCAGACCCATCTCTAAGTAAAAGGCTTTGGCTGTACATCAAATGACTGGTAAATGAGTATATATATTTGTGTTACCTAAAATAAAATATTTAAGGTAGGTATCATTTTGATTTCCAATTTAATAGTTTTTCAGTCTTGCTAGCAGTTTTAATGGTGTCAATAAGAGGCTTTCTACTGTGATGACATTAAGGTTTTTGTAATTATAAGCCATATTCCCAGCTAAGCCATTATGTATCTTGCCTTAGTGAAAGGGATGAAGATGTTTCAGTCAATTCTTCATGTTTTCTTCTACCCTTGGAATGCAGCTCCTAATTTCTAGAACCTTTCAGCTTCTTGTACTCAAACCTTCAGGATTTTAAGCTGAGGCTGTAGAAAGACAGCCTCAGAGGCCCAGAACTCTACAAAGACATGAAAGCTGCTTTCTACTGCTATAAATAAAAACCTGAAACCTGTCACCCTTGCTTAATATCACCCATGTAGGGAGCCACAGACAGAAAGGAAAGAGGCAAAAACAAAACATCTGTTGCTTTATTTAGAAACCAAGCAGGTGTTAGAAAAACAGTTTCCAGCTTTCAGGTAAGTGGAGATTTCAGACACCTTACCCCATAAGATTCAAGTTGGGAGCACCATGTGTAGCCCTGGTTAGTGTCCACAACACTCAGTACTAACCAGAGCGGAAGGAAACACAGTGAGAGCTTCTTTCTCTGCCTCCACCGCCACCAGCCCCCCAGGGCATGGGCAGTCTGCGTCTCAGACTCAGACCCTCACTCACTCACGGGAGGGAAAGCAGTGCCACCCGGTGCATACTGATTATTATCATCAGCCCATTCTGCAATTCCTGCACACCTCAGGTGTCAAGGCTGGCCCCAAGACAGATGCCCAGACAGGGTTTTTAAAGGTACCCCGAACTACCAATGAGCCCTCTGCTCTGGATTCTGCACCATCTTGAAATGCACCCCATAGAGTGATGACTCCCCAGCTGAGTTATACGAGTATGGTCATGGTCCAGTGTGGCACAATTCATTCAGAAATGATATTCAAAACAAAAACCTAAGGTGTGTGTGGCTCAGGGAGTAGGGAGGAGAGACGGAGTATAGCACACTGCACCCCTCTGGGGAGTATGGGAATGTGGGCACCGGAGATGGAAATAGGCCAAAGAAGACTTCCTACCTTGGCGACTTCCCCTAAGGCCAAGCCTACTGAAGAATTAGTGGTTTGGGATTGCTACCAGGTCTACCAGCCTGGGTGTTCTTTGAATTGCTCCTTAGAAAGGAATGGATTTATTTATTTATTCATTCAACCAACATTTATTAACAGTGTACTATGTGTCAGGTATTGTCCCAGGCACCAGGCATATGGCAATTAGCAAAAAAAAAAAAAAACACCTACCTTCATAGAGTTTACAGCCTAGTGGGAGGGAGATGGGCAGTAAGTGGAATGAGCAAGGGAATTTAATAGGATTTGATAAGTGATGTGTGCTGTAGAGAGAAATTAAGTTAGGAGAGGCTAGAGAATGGTATGGGTTACTATGTTAAATAGGAGGGTAAGAGTAATAAGAGGGTAATTACTTTTTAATTATCTAATTTCCTCATTCCGCCTTTTTTTTCAGAATCCAAAGGCCACGGGAAGTCCTGGCCACACAGTGGAGGCTGGACCTACAACTAAAGGTAGAATATAGATGAGTGGTCTTTAAATAATTTTGATCTCGAACTGCATCAATAAAAAAGTTGAGCACCTGCCCTCAAAGTATATTTATATTTTCTTTATAAATCATATATTTGCTTTTCTGTATTAATATATTCCACTCATTTTAAACCAAATACATCAAAGGGATGAGTTAAAGATGAAAGAAATAATATTTTTAATACTGAGTTAGCAATAATGACTTTATATCACCATCAGCAAATACCTGAAGGCACCTTACACATTTAGAACAAGGTTCATGTCTCAAAATAATGAATGTAACTTTCAAAGATTCATAAAAATGTAGGATTGGGGAAGGGGGGAACTCCTTTCATCTTTGATTAGATCTCCATTGTTTTTTACTTAAAAATTACTTCTATTATTGATGATATTCCCTATGCTGTACTTTTCATCCCCATAACTTATTTATATTATAATTGGAAGTTTTTCCCTCTTTAGCCCCTTCACCTATTTCACAGGTCCCCCCACATGGCAACCACCAGTTTGTTTTGCATTTATGAGTCTATTTCTGTTTTGTTTGTTTGTTTATTTTTTTAGCTTCCATACATAAGTGAAATCATATGGTATTTGTCTTTCTCTGTCTTACTTATGTGACTTAGCATAACACCCTCTAGGATCATCCTTTTGTCACAGATGGCAAGATTGAAGTGAGGCTGATGAAAAGTCCTACTAGGGGCAGAACCGTTGACTTCCCATTGTTCATTTATGCACTGATGGCAGTTTCTTCACAAGAACTCCTCAAAACAGGTGCTCCCCTCCTTAGACCTCTCACGAGAGAGGATGCTCTGGAGCCCCCTGCCCAGCAGATCTCCCTCCCTGGTCCTGTCCTTCACTGTGACTTCCCACCTCCTCACCCAGCTTTTTACTCTATGAATCACCTTAGCTTCTCTGCTATGTCCTAAGCCCCTTTCTCTGACTTTTACCATAGGCTACCATCTCTAAGCATGTTCCATCTTAGAAAAAGAAAGCTTGAGCATTCTCTCTTCCCTACTCCTAGCCGGAGAGCAGGAAAAGGGCATGGGAAAGCTGGGAACATGCATGTATTAGTAACTCTCTTCTTGCCCCATTTCTGTGAACATGGGATTGCAATGTGAATTAGGAGGAAACATCTCTATCCACCACCCACCAGGAAATATGAAAGACAAAAATGATTTCAGGTTTTTAAAGTTTGGGAGCCATTCCTACTTAGATCAAGAAGGTGGTTTTAGAACAAAATTTTAACCGTAACCTTGGGCTAAACAGAAAGATCCAAAAATAATACAGTGATTGATGAAACTGTTAACCTTAAAGGGAAAAGTTATTTTACCAGCAAAACAGGTTTATTCGAGAATGACAGAGAACTGCAATATGGGAAATGGAAGCTATAACAGAACCACAGGCCTGCCCAAGAACAAAGGAGAGGGGACGCTCATTTATAGAAGAGTATGGTGGCTGAGTTGGGAGGGCTGTTTCTAAGCAAAAAGTCCATTGGAGGAAACTGGGAGTCCTGTTGTAAGTCAGGAGAGAGGAAATCCTGGGGCAAAATACCTCTAAAAACTGAAATCAGTCAAAGGGAGAAATAAAGTTTAAAACCTGTTAATTGCTTACAAACTACAGTCCAGTACCGTCTCTCTCTCTCTCCCCTGCTCCCAAAAAAGCAAGCCAGCCTTCCCCTTAAACTCTCAAGTTCAGACATGCCCTCGGTTGCCCAGGTAATTACCCATTGGCATGGAGATGAACTTCTCTCCACCCCTGAGGATATGCAAATGCACTAAAGCCAGGCTAGATGTTCTGGAAATGTTACAATTTTACCCACACCTGTGTATCATGGCTTCTCATTGGTTGAGTTGTGACAGTCTCTCACTGGCTGGGCTATATTGGGGAGGCTGAAGGAGGAAGCCTTCTTCCTACTGGCTGGTGAAGTAGCTCAAACAGTACGGTGTGCATCTCTTCCGATGGGATCTGAGATTTATGAGGAATGGTGGGCATGAGAGCTTCTCCCCGAGACCTCTCGATGCCATGTCTGAGATTTTCCTTCATTAACTTTCACAAAACCAAATATTTAGAACCAGAATGTCAAGCGACAAGACTAAAGGTTCCTTAGTTACTGTAATTTGGCCATTTGTACTTGACATTAAAAAGGGAGGGAGCTAGATGAATTGATATGCAAGCTGTAATTTGTATGTAAGAAAGATTAGTGATTGTCAGGTGTAAAGTGAAAAAATAGCTCAAGTTCATCCTGTCAGAAGACAGCAGTACCTTTCTACTAGCACAGGGGAAAAAAGGTATCCAAGAGGTGGAACAGGTGAACATGTGACGTATAGAGATCTCTCAAGGATGGGAGGATAGCCAACGGATTTACAAGCTAAACTAGACATTCCTGTCTGGGAGAGAATTCACTGGAATACACTGATGAAAAAAAAAACAAAGAACAAAAAACAAAAAGGAAAGAGTGTGAAGTTAAAGTCAAGGTGATGGGAAAAGAAATGAGAAGGGCTAGGAAGAATGAAATGTCCGAGACACACAGGAAAAGAAGGAAGAAAGTGTGGTAGCAGCCTTAATGAGAGAAAGGAGTAAGGTTAAAATGCTGCTGAAAGAGAAACTTCTCGTGTTGAAGGCGTTTTTAGAAATATGTTTCAGAGTACCAAGAGTCAGGGGGAAAATGTTTCCCCAAGCCTTGAATTCCTTTCTAAATGGCTCGTTGTCGAAAACCTAGTCACATGTTCACTCGTAAGCCAGTCATTCCCAAGTTGGTTAAAATAATCAAGATTCACAGAAGTATGGCCTCCTATGAAACATATGGCCCCTCTGCAACTTCTTTCCAACATCATTTTGTAGGGTGGGCTGTTCTGTTTTTGAAAACTCTGCTCTTCAACATAATACTCCTTTCTCACCAGCACTCCAATACTGGCAGATGAAATTTGAACTGGGTGCACTTTTGCTGTTATCTCCTGCTTAAAATGTGAAGCTCCGAACTACTAGACTTGAGCTATTCCAGAGGCTGCTCTGTGAGATGCCTTCCAGCTGGTTTTGCCCTGATACTCCAGGACCATGTCATCAGTGCACCATAAGATGAGAATCCATCAGTTCTTGCCACCTCTTTGAGGCTATTTGACAACAGAATTAATCTACAGGAAAATGGATGCCAGAAATGGTTTCTTAGTCAGCTTTTCTTGTTTTCTATTAATTCAATTATTCTACATTCACTTTCTTTCACATTTCCTCTATTTTCAACTCCCCTATTGTTTTTTTTACATTTCTTTTCATACATTTTTTTACATAACCTTAACCCTCCAAAGCACGTGCCGAGAACTCACTCATATGTTCCCTAATCCCAGGGGCTACCATTTACATGAGGACTTACAGTTTACCAAATGCTTTTGCAATTCAGAAACGAGCCTCCATAGGACAGAATTCTTAAATTCTGCTCACTTTGATTCTTAAAATCAATCTGAGCCAGAGATAGGTCTCACCTAGTCTACATACCTCTAAATAACAATCCTGAAGTGTTCTGATACTCCGTTATGAAGCTGACAGTAGGGTTTTTGAGAGCTGGCTGAACACACACCCTGAGTACACCTCCTGTCTGAAATCCACATCATGTGACAGTCTGCCATACAGTCCCCTAGGGAACCAACAATAAACCTTGTCATACAGTCCTCTGGGTCTCTGGGCCCACAGTGTTCCTGGCCATCTGCAGCAGGATGCTTCTAGCATCGGGATGGCCCCTGTTTTGAAGTCTTCAGTTGTCGTGGTGTGCTGACTTGCAGTCAGCTTGCAGCACCCTCCTCGTGGAGGCTGGCTTCCCTCTAGAGTGCCAGGTGCCCACTTGCTCATGGCAGCTCGGCTGGCTCAACCCAGGTGCCCGTGTCTGCATTCCCTTTGCCCAGATCAGCCCACATGATGGACTCTGGAATGTTTGCAGTGCTTTTTAACGGGGACCGTCACTTTCACCTTGGAGTGTAAGGAGATGTTTTCTTAGCAACATCACTTAACATCTGTCCTCCTCAACACTCCTCACTGAGAGCCCGGCGAGAGTCTGATGTACAGTCTTGCTCTCACATCAGTCCTGACATCCCGCGTTGCTGTCTGCATCTGATGTTGGGAATGGTGCCAGCCACCGTGGGGCCTCAGAGGACAATCTAACATATTGAAGATGGCAAAGCAGAAAAACAGGACAAAAAAAGGTGCTTCTCTGGTGATGATGTTAAGCCACTGAATTAACCAGCAGTGGACTTGTGCTGCCTCTGGACTTTGTCATGTGCTTTAACTAATTTCTTTGTTTAGCCATTTCTAGTTGGGTGTCCTGTTCCTTGCAGCTGATAACATCTGAGCTGACCATTTTCCCTGAACATAAATATCGGAAATAATCTTTGCTGACTTTGGATTTCTATAAAATTTTAGCTATATTTCTATTATGGCAAGTTTCAACCTTATACTACCATGATTTGCATTAATGTAATTTCCCTTTTATTAATCTGTACCTCTGATCTTACTTAACAGCATTATTCTCCACAAAATCACTCCAAGTACCACTGATTCTGTGAGATGCTCCATAAACACAGCGTTCGGTGGTCACTGAAGTCCAGGAGACAGAGAAGCTATCCCCTCCCCTTCCTTGCAGATTCTCTGTGTTCAGTAGCATGTGGAAATGATGTGGTGTGATTGTTAAGGGTGAGGTTCTACTCCTTGCTGGATGTGTGGGAATCTGCGGTTATATTTAATCTTTATGAGCCCCCGTTTCCCCACATGTACTGTAAATACAAAATATGGACCTCAGAGTGTTATTATGGGAGCCTGAAATAAAGTAAGTCAAATATTCAGTCCTTCGCCTGGTCTTGTCCCACAATGTCTTTGGCTCATATCGCCTGCTCTAGAAGCTTACTTCATGACCCATATTATTACATTATTAGTTCATATTTGTATACTTGCTCACAGATTATTTTCAAGTTTCTGAACAGTTTCCCAGGGACTTTGCTCCCTTCCAGTTGCTCACAGAGCCCGTAATAAGAGGAACTCAGGTAAGTGCTTAATGATGATGACAATGGCAACCAGCCGCAGGGGCGGTACATTCAAGGCTCTACAAGTCTGCAGTAGACAGATCTGGCTTAGTTTTGTTTAAGCCAGCATTTCTCAGATTTATCTGAGGATGTAGCCACTTTTGACCCAGTAGAGCTGGTGTGGCAAGGCACACACTTGACAAAATGCAGCTCTCGCCACTCACCCAGGCGAGCACCAGGGCTGCAGCCCCACGCAAGCCCCTCCCACTCAACACACCGCCCTCCACATACGGCCCATTGTCAGGTGCTTTCAGTCTTCTGATTTTACCTCCTAAGTACTTTTCAGACTCACCCACTCCTTTCTATCCCTATCACCACTGCCTTGGAGCACCTTGGAGCAATATATTTGCACAAACCTATGGATCTGCCTGCCTTTATCTCACTCTCTTCACCAGAGGGATCTATCTATACAAATTGATCATAAAATTTCCTTACTCCATATACTTCACTGGCTCCCAAACTCCTATCAAACAAAGCTCAATTTCCTTAACAAGGCTCTCAAGTCCCTCTCTCACCTGGCTGCAGTCTCCCTCTTTAAAAGTGTGTTTCTCAAGCGCAGTCTTGTGCTTTACAACCTTCTGCATTAAGCTCCCTGTAAACCCCACTCGTGCCCTGCTGCTGAAGGTCTGTGCACTTCCCCCTGCCTGAACTCTCTAACTTGCTTCAACTGATTCTTTTTCATCTTTCACAACACAGGTCAAGTGACAGCTCTGACTGGCTTAAGATCTCTCCTCTAGGCTCCCAGAGCCACCCGTGCATATGTTTATATTATCACTTATCCTCTTTCATTGAAAGTTTTTGTTCATGAAAAATCTCACACATTAGCCTGTGAACTCTTCAAATACAGAAACTGTGTCCTTATCCTCCTGGGCCCACTGTACTCACTTTTCTACTCTTGGTGCAAGCACTTATTAAGTCTTTGGTAAATTAAACCATTCTAAGCACCAGTTGTTTACTTCCTTCATCCTCCAGCTGAAAAAAATCAAAAGCTTCAGGCCTGAACAAATGTCTAGTTACCCTGTGGGGTTGCCCAGCCCTGACCCTCATTTTCTGCTACAGCGAGCTGGGCTGGGTAACTTCTGACTCAAATGACGTAGCCTTGCCTCTGAGCCAGATGCCCGCATGGCCACTTGCTGCAGTGCAGAGCCACCCCTGGGCCCTGCTGAACGGGGAAAGCACAAGTGAGGCTGGCCTCCTGCTGTCCTGCAGCTTCAGGGAGGCTTGAGGTGAATGGTCTGAAGAAGCCGACCTGGCAGCCCCGCTGTTCCTGCCTTTGGGGAGGAGGAGGAGGCAGAGAGGGAGGGAAAAGAGGGCTTTGAGAGCCCTACCATGAGTGCCTGGGAACAGGTCCCTTCAGGGGACAGCCGGTCTTTTTGCCACTTAGCATCACCAAAAGCCTCGTGTTGTATTTAATAGTAATGATTTTTGGAAAAACTCAGTCATTGGAATGCATGCAGCTGGACTGCTACCCAGAAGAAGGAAACAAAACCTGCCTGTATCCTAAATCAGGAAACATGGCAGACCAGCTCCGACAAAGCTTCTAGGCACAGAGGATAGAAGGCAGCGTCAACTTGATCAAGTCTGATTCAGCTAATTTCTCCAGGCAGTTCTGTGCACTCTGGCCACAGGATAAATCATCTTTCTCTCTAGCCGGTCAGTTCTTTTCTCGTTGATTTAAAAATCAGGAAACTGGCTCTCCAAAGGGAAAAAAAAAATCCTGATTTTTAACATTGGTTCATGTTCGTGGTATAAATTCTCCACCAGGGCTACCAACATGATGTGAAATTGGGAAGAGATGCCCCAGACGGGCTCTCTTAAGCTTATGCCAGTCTGCCCCAGAACCTCACAGGCAGACGATAATAAATAAGATGGCAATGAACAGGTGCCTGACCCACTGTGACACACATCGTGTGAAGTGTGTTTGTCAGCGACCTTGGGGTTGAAAGGGGGGCAGGATGTCAGTGTTTCACATACGTTTCAAACAATAGTCACCACATTCCTCACTCAGTCATTTAGACATTCTTGAATATTCTCTGATGTTCTAGGCGCTATTCTAGGCACGAGCCTGGAATGGACTGGCACTTAAGTGGGGAAAACAGGTGATAAGCGAACAAAAGAACACAGATGATTATTTGATTATAGATCACAGTATGTGCTATGGAGAAAACACAGGCTGCTAAGAGAATATAACCGAGGGAACTTAGGTCGATGAGGCGGGAGCAAGGCATTCAGGAGAGGTTTCCCTAAAGAAGTGACATTTCCACTGCCACCTGCGGCATAAATGAGCAGCAGTTAGCAGGAGGTGAGCAGGGGAAGCGGAGGGGAGCAATCTCAGAAGAGGGAACCGTGTTTACAGCGAACCCGAGGCAGGAAAGATCTTGACCCAACAAAAATTAAGAAAAGGGCCGTGAGGCAGGAGAGCAGTGAGTGAAGGGGGAGAATGGGAGGAGGTGAGGCTAGAGAGGCGGGCGGGGTCCAGATCAGCAGTGCCTCCGAGACCGCGGTCAGGAGCTCAGATTCTGTTTTAAGTTCAGTGGGAAGTGATTTATTGTTTTCAAACAAGGAGGTGACATAATTTGATTTCCATTTTAGAAATACTACTACGGGACTTGCCAGCCTCCGTAAAATTCCATGAGCCAAGTCCTTAATCTTAAATCTCTCTGCCCCACCTCCTCTCTTTCATATATATCTGCATCCTATTGGTTCTGTTTCTCTGAAGAAGCCTCACTAATGCAATCATGGTTCCATTAAAAAACTTTTTTCTAAAAAAAAAAAGGAAATATTACTGTGATTGTTTTACGGGAAATAGATTGGTGGGCAGCGTGGGGGAGGGGAGCACCAGTGGAAATGGGGGTGCGACCAGGGAGCAGAGCAGGGGTGAAGCATGGTGGCGGCTTGGCTTAGCGCAGCAGTGATGGAGATGATGCAAAGCGAACAGACTGGAGATATATTGGAGGTGGAATCAAGACGTGTTTAGGGAGCAACTGTATGCATGGAGTTGCCATTTATTAGTTGCGGAATGCTAGTATCTTGATGGGAGGGATGAAATCTCCCAACAGGCAAAGATCAATTAATGATGAAAAAGCCAGCAAATAGAGGAATGACAGGCAAAGCTGGGAGAGCAGGCGTGGTATCAGGGATGCCAAGATCAGGGTCTGTCAAGGAGAAGGGAGCAGGAACTGTGTCTAAAGCTGCTAAAACGTTTTGGAAGGTGAGAACTGAAATGTCTCTGGTGACTTTTTTAACAAGCGTATTTTTGGCAGACTAGCAAAAGTGGACACATGGAGATGGCAGCTCTTAAGAGGAACGTGCCGGTGAAGGACAGGAGAGGGAGCGCCGCCATGGGGGGACGTGGGGTCAGTGGTGGCATGGGTTTTGGCATGGGGTTATGTTGTGGCCTGTCTGACTGCTGGGGACAGGATCTGGAGGAGAAAGAATGGTGGGGGAAGCAGAAGAGAAGGTCAGGCGGGGCAGGATCCCACCACAAACAGAAGGATTCGCATTGAGTTTCCTACCAACCCATATGATTCAGAGACAGTTTTCCAAAGGTGTGGCTGAAACATTTATGCTGCCTAACGAGGGATGAGGCCTTGTCCATCCATGTTATTTTCTTCTCAAATTCAGAGATTTAGAGTGCAGTTGGAATAAAGCTGTTTGGCAGCAGAATGGATCTGTTTTGTTACCTGTTACTTACCTGTCTCCTCCCAGTTTTTTGTTACAAAAGAACACAGCAATATAATCTAGGGTTTGTGGGAGTATAGACCCTGTTGTAATGGGGTAATGGAATCTCCTCCAATTCCTCATGTCAACATGCAACACATTCCTTGGGGAGGGGTCTGTGGACAGTGCAGAGAAAAGATGAAGTTCCTTCTGAGAACTTTTGTTTTCTCTAAGAAGTAAGGCAAGGTCATTGACTTAAAGGGAGGGGACCCGATGAAAGAATTGTGTATGAATGAATGGTGATGAAAGAATGGGGATTCTAGGAGAAAGGGGCACATCTGACAGCGACACTGTAGAGTGAGAGGAGTATACTTTATTCAGAGTAAGGGAAACCAAGCTAGTTCTCTGCAGTAAAATCTTCACATTCTCTCTAACCCCAAAGCGTAGACCCCTCCACAGCAGGCCCCTGGGCGTCAGTGATGTTCATTCATGGATATTCTCACCCGTTGCGCCCCCTGCTTTTCCTCGCGGTCTAGACTGCATCCCCTCTGTGCGGCTCGGAGCTCCTGCTCCCTGGGTTTATCTCACTTCTCCTGTGTCCCGTTCTCAAAGCGACGTCTGAAGGACTGGTGCTCACTTGAGAGCTGCTTTGTTGACCCATCACGGCAGGACGAGGGACTCGCACCAGAACAGCAACCAACCCTTGCGAAGTGTGCTGTTCACCTGATGTGTTTTCAGAGCAAGACTTTCCAAATGAAGACAGCGGCTCATCGACGTACGTTGTGATTTGAGGTCCTTCCCTGCAGCTGTTAGAGACTCCCGCAGCCCGTTCCCCGAGCAGCTGCTCTGAGTAGCTCGGCTCAGGTGCAGTGGTTTTTAAACGGCAGAACGTGATCCATCAGTTGTCGTGAAATCAAGTGTGATCAGCTCTTAAAAATAAAAAAGAAAGAAGTAGATTATAGCAGAAAATCACATGGTGTATTAGACAGTAATTGTGTGTGTACTTACGGTGAACGTTTCATGAAACTTTTATGCTAATCTCATATATGGAGATGTGTTTCGGGTAACTATGAAAAACATATTTCTCGCTGTGGGTTGGGGTCCAAAACGTTTGAGAAACGCTTCTCAACAAAGCCTTCTCGGGCCACTCTTTTCCCCTCCCCGACGGGCTGCTGCTTCTCTGCAGCCACTTCTGGGGCTTCCTCCTCAAACACACGTGTTCCACACTGGATCCCAGCACAAAATGCAACACTGACATTTTGTAGTTACTTTGTCTGTCACTAAGAAACAAACAGTTTCTCATTTTCCCACAGAGTTGAGAAATTATTTTGATCGGTGTTTCTGTAGCAAAAATGTGCCAAAGAATAAGGTTACATAAGATCAGTCAGGACTGACTTTCAAAGTCTCAAATTATAGTCTGAGAAGAGTTTACAACATCAATCGAAAAATATCTTTGTCTGATTGTGTAATAGGCAAGGCTTACCTTAACATTTAGTGTCCCAATGGGCGTGGATCAAAGTTTTGAGGAATTTAGAGCTGCTGATAGGCAAAATTTCAGATTAAAAACAAATGATTTTTTTAGCATAACTATGTCCCGTGCAATATTTGCAATACTAAGGCATATTAATTGCTTACCTGACATTCAAATTTAACTGGGCATCTTGAAGTTTTATTTGCTAAATCTGGAAACCCTAATGGGGTGGGAAGCTTATACGTTTGTGCGTGTGTGGAGGGGAGCTCTTTATAAGACAACACTGAAGTATTTTCTCTGAAAAATTTACAGAAATATATGACGTTGTTAACACATGTTAGGGAGCCTCCCAAGACCCTGGAAGAGACTGTGAAAGTGAGAGGTTCCGGCACTTGAGCTTTGTGAGCTTAATGATGGATCTCCCTGTGTCTTTTGGCCCTAAGGTCTGGCAAATTGGGAGGGATTTCTCCCTGATTTGGGAAGGGGTAATTGTAACCCTTGTAGGAGTGTCAGATAGTGGAGGAGAAACAGGTGCTCTCTGCTCCTACCAACTGATGAAAGGAGGGAGGAAGGAAGAGGGAGTGGGGGATGGAAAAGGGAAGAGGAAAGAACCGGAAACTCGTCAACACTGAATCTTGGCAACAAAACCCTATTTGTTTCCATGTGCAGGGCTTTAACAATGGCTTCCAAGAACAGTTTGCTTACTGCTGGGGTAAGGCAGACTTCCTTCCCAAGCCATACACAGTATGGAAAGCTTTGAGAGGATAACTTTTCAGACTCTCACCTTCCCTACAGCCCCTTTCAAAATACTCAGCCTAGAACTTCTCTGCTGTCCAAGCAGGTTCTCCTTTCCCACCTCCAGTTTCACGACAGACCCTCTCCCATTTACAGAGAAGCCATGCTCACCACCCCCAATCCTACCAAGGCCATTGCTCTGGGAGTAAAAACAAAGGATCAGACCAATCAAGAACACATCACTCCAGAGGGACATCCCCGAGAGAGAATGGGATGGGAAGGCAGGATGAGAAACAATGAAGAGAGCAGGGGCTTTCCGTCACCCAGGTGACACGCTCTCTTTAGATCAGCCTCTTTCTTGCTCACCATTAGGATTCATAAGGAAGAAGGTTGTCATGGAAGAATGCCTATTAAATAATTTATTTAAAGTTTTTATATTACTTTTTTTCAAACATCTAGTATTCCTGACTTCTTTATTAGTGTGACACTGATGACTGCCTTTGTTAATGAGGTTACATGGTAGATATTTTTGTAAGTTGCATGTACTAAATCTGTAACTTCCAGGTTTTGTTGATAAGATCCTGAATGCACACATACAGCATACAGTATGTCAGAAACTACATCCTTTGCAACTATAAAAGATTTATGACAAAACTTATATATTTAAACAACATTAGAGTATATGGTTTTTCATAATTCTTTAAATAAGTACGGGAGGAAAACATTTTGAATATACTGCCATAGGCTATGTTGCCCTATGGATACACTTCCTTGATTTCAAGGCTGTGCCGTTTGTTCATTTCAATGATCTGATAAAGGGGGCTGGAGAGGATCTTCTTGGGTGACGTTGAACCTAGTTGCATGTCTAAGGACTGCAGCGAGTTTGTAAACTTGGACAAGCCTATCCTGACCCATCATCTCAAATATTATGATATAAAACTTCTCCATCTGTTTCTTGTTCTGGTATTTAGAAGCAATCCATGGATGCCAATGATAGCCTTTCTCTTTCTAGGCATGATGCCACTTGGTTGTGGATGCCAGGAACTGCCATGGTTCTCTGCATGCTTTGGACCTTTCTGTTTCTTCTGACAGCATGGTGCAGAGTTTAGAATAAAGATGTTCTATGACAATAAAGGATCATTTTATTGAAAGTCTCCCTGCACCTTGCCTGGTTGGCCTTACACCTAATGCATCCCTTTTCTGACCCGAAGGTTCACCAGGAAAACAAGCCATAGTCACGTCGGGCAGGGCGCATTTCGCCCCTGGAACTGCTGGACCTCGACAGCATGGCGCCGACATGAGGAAACCTGAAAAAACTCTGTGGGGCATATTTTAAGACATTGAAGTCAACCTACATTCTGATATTCAAATACCGAGGGGTTTATGAAAACCAGTGAAACAGAGAACTCTGTGCCCCAGTGTGCCCAGAAAGCCACTAGGTTTCAGCACCTGTCTCTGAGCAGTTATTACCCTGGCTCCAACTGACCTTCATAGACTTGGGAAGACATCAAAAGTGCATTAAAAAAAAAATTCCATTTTGTACCTGTTAGCAAATGGTCAAGCTTAAAGTAAGAATGCCCTGATGTGGATTGGTGGCAAATATTAGCCAAACATAACTTGTGAAATTTCTCATCATGTAATACATTTCTCCAATAGGATTCAATCATAATGAATTATTGAAGGAGGAAAGAAACTGATATTTCTTCTCAATATCCTACATAGAAATAACCCACTTTATTCAAAATTTTGGCATAGCTTATTGCGCATAGGAAAGGGTCTCATAAATCGACTTGAATTAATATCAGTATTTCTTTTGGCTTTGCTGTTCCCTGACAGCAATATTTCCTTCTTCCGTCTAAAAAGTATTAGGCATTCCCACAGCTACATGGTCAAGGCAAACATTAAGATTTTTCAGGAGCAATTGTAATGAAGTATTTTTAGGTCTCAGGAGGAAAACAACTACCCTTTTTATAAATGAAAATTTGGGAAGTAACCAGGCAAGTCTGAGACACAGGCCTTTATGGCTCATGGCAGGATAGGCAATGTCCAAGCACGAAGGCAGGCAGGAGTAGCAGGGAATTCTTCAAGGGAAGACAATGGAGAAAGATCTGCCTCGGAGGCAGGGGAACAAAAAGATCAGGAGCCTGGATTGAATCCCAGCTGTACCACTGACCAACAGAATTATCTAAAGTAAATTATGTATCTTCTCTATATCTTGGTTTCCTTATGTATAAAATTATAGTTCCTACTTCTGAGACTTAGCATCAGGATAAATGAATGAGTATTTATAAAGTGCTGTTACGTAGGAAAATTTATATGTGTTAAATAAATTAAAAAATCAAAAATAAAAGTTGCATACAACAGATACTAACCCTTGTCAATTGAAGCAGAATTGGACTTCAGTAAAAGGATGTTGGCTAGCTTCGGGAATGTTCAGGAAGAATGGATGGGCGGGCCACAGAGCCGGTCCGATGAAGACAGCAGAGGCATGAAAGGCGGACACTACAGATGCTACAGTTTGCCAATGTCACAATGCTGGACCCACGACGTTGCCTCTGGAAACGGGGGACAGCTGCCTCCACTCTCCACAGAAGGGATTCAGCCGCATCCCCTCTTTCTTGGGCCATCAGCCTCCAGTTCCATGTCTGGAGGTGTTAAGGCTCGTGTCTGGGGTGGGGTATGTTAGGCTCATGTCATAACTAGCAAAGAAGCTTCTATAGTGGGAGCTAAGCTCTTCCTCACAAATTTGAGGGCATCCCAATTTTAAAAATGAAATTCCAACACTGGGAAGTCAAAAAGAATGCCAACTGAGCAAATGGCACCAAGAAATAAGGATTATAAGAATATTAAATAAAAGAAGCAGCCATCTATACACAAGGCTAAACGAATTGTAGGCTATCTACAATTTGATTTATTGATCAAATCTGGGTGAGAAGTTGTTGTAAGGGGATGAAAAATGGTTAAAAGAGAAAAGCATCCAGAATTCCTTAAGGAGCTCAGAGACAGTGCTGGGGAAATTTGGGTTTTCCAACATAAGGTTGCCTTTGTCAATTTCTCCATCCTTTGTTAGGGTCCTCACGTCTACATTCCTACATCTCAAGCCCCATCATCTACTGCAACTCTCCTCCCTTATCCTCACCCCAAGTTCTGTTTTGCAGCCCATTTTTGCTCTCAATCAACCATCAGTTTATTTTCTTGCAAAGATGTTCACCAAAAACTCAGGTGGCAGGTGATAAACCATCCATGTGTGAAGTTTCTCAGGGAGCATTTGCATTTCAAGAGAAAAACAAAGCCTTCAAGCTCTGGAGGAGTGACAAAAGTGGGGGCAGTATTTTGTGGCAGAGAACTCTTCTCAGAACTCTGTAAAAATCAAGCTGGCTAAAGCATCTGCCTGCAGTTCCCAGCCAGCTCTGCAAAGAGCCCTTCCTTATGCTGAGTGGCCACAAATGAGGCAGACTTGTCAACAGACACAAGGCTTCTGAAGGTCACTCATGAGCACATGCCCATCACCCACCCTGTCCTTTCAGTCACTCTTTATACCATCCATCCTTTTCCCTGTGAAGTCACAGCTTTTCTTAACGCGTTGTTCACCCCATTTTCTCCTCTTTCAAAGATTAAAAATAGCACTCTCTTCAATGACCTCAATAATTTAGAACCCATGAATAAGTCATTTGCCTGAGAGGCTACACTGGGGCTTCTATTTTTACTTCTAGTCTCTTACCAAGCAAAGTGACCTCTCTCAAGGAGCCAACAATGACACCTGTTGATCTTCTGACGCCTCCGGGAATAGCCTGGGCAGAGCTCGCGGGGCAGAGTCTTTTCTCAAGGGCAAAGATGGACCGACAGGTGTCAGTGACTTCAGATGTGAGTGACCAAACATGAACTCAGGTGTATATGCCATGCTCAGAACTTCTGAAGCTGCCTAGAACATGCCCCAGAAGGAACACTTTCTATAAAGTAGGGCAGGCAAATTCTGCCTCTACTGGCCCTCCTGGGGGCTACTTCCTCCCTACGGAAACACTGTCCAACCATAGACCCTCAGAAGAAGAACAATAGGCACCTCAGGTCCCTAAGCCTGTGGGATGGCCCCAGCCTCCCAGCCATGTGGCCCCTGCCCCTGCATTCAATGCACACTCCCATGCCCCATCTCTTCTAGGTACTACTCACAGGAAGGTGCAGCGTGTACTCTGGGCCAATCCGCTGGTCACTGAGAGGACTGTACCCCAGGCCTTTTGGCCAAGTTTACAGAAATAAGTTTTATTTTTTTCTCCATATTCTCAGAGTTGGGAATTGTTCTAGTTCCCCTTTCCTCAAGCCACACAGGATTCCCAACTCTAGTGTTCTGCGGGCACCCCGGGCCCAGCCTCCACAAAACCTATTCTTACTTCTTATCAACAAACACCCATAGCTTTCCATACTATTCGCACAGCACTGAGCTGTCAGTGTGAGCCTACATCAAGCTCTTTCCTGTGACCTCATGTCTCCTGATTCACAAAACCATTTATTCATTTTCACTCCCTCCCCCTGGAACAACACCCATACCTCTTCCTGAACCTTCCTCCCTGCCCCTGCTGACAGGAGGGAATATATATTTCAGCAAGTGAAAAACTACTATTCTACCTCTATCCCTCGTTTTTCCCCTTCCGCAAATCAGCAATTTTCATCTCACATTTAATGAAAAGTTACCATGTGGCAGGGGCAGTGTTCACTCCTAAACTGAAACAACGCATTTACTTTACTCTAAAATTCCTCCCAGTACTATTTGTTTCCTCTTCTTACACACAAGGAAACTGAGGCACAGTAACTGGTTCACGGTCACAGGGGCAGAGGCAGGTTTGAACCCAGGAAGTTTCCCTCCAGAACCTATTCACCACTGAATGCTCCAGGGCATCTTGGTCCCCTAGTGCACCAGAACTCTGCGAGTTAGTGTCCAGTGTCTCCTCTGGCTCTGGTATCCCCTCTGTCCTCCTTAAAAGTTGAGAAGGAGTTCATTCACTCACATCCTTGGTGGTCAGTCCTTCTTATCTGTCCTCTCTTTCTGCCACTTTAAGAGAATTAGCAGGAGTGCATGCCCTTCACAGGGAGCTCCCTGGTCTAAAATTCTTAGGTCATTGATGGCGGGCTCACTGAGCCAAAGCATCCTCCACAATCCATTCCAACCATTTGAAACAGCTGTACATTTTCATAATTATGGTGAATTACTGTGATCAACACCAGCCATTGATTCATCCGTTTTATTTATAACATCTGTTTCTGTTGTAAGCTAGGTGCTGGATTGGATAATCTTAAAGATCCCTTCCAATTTTGAGAATCTGTAATACCAAGAACAAATTGAAGGGGGCTAGAATAACTCCTTGTATTTTGTAGAGAGGAGGCAGGAGGGACAGCTTTCTGTGTCATGATAGTCAAGGAGAGTGGTAGAAAAATAGTGGCTTTTGCTGGAATGAATGACTAGATCTTTCTGGTAGAGTAAAGGAAACACTCCAGAAAAGTATAAAAAATGTGGTCGGGTGGGTAGACTAGGCCAGGATGATGAATGCCTTGAAAATCAGAGAGAGGAATTTCAAGTTGGTCCTATAGGCCAGGGAAAGCCATTATCACAACCCTGAGCTTAAGGGCCCTGTAAGGAGAACATAGTGTCTTTACAGTAAGAAGTCAGTGGTTATCACTAGTGAAGGTGAACCTTCCGTCCATTATACAAACAGTTTAATGAAAATGAAAATTTTCAATCCAAGTAGAAAATTAACATCCCCGTGGCCCAGATGCCTAGCACGGAAGCAGGAACAGAAGGCAATTCTCTGTTCTCACAGCTCTGATTTTCTCTGTAGTCCTCATCTCTCCGTCATGATGATCTGGTTTGCTAGATGTTCCAAAGGCTGCTAATGAGATGCAGCTATAATCTATTCACTTCATAGGCTTCACTAGACACCGGCCTATCCTCCTCACCCTCTGCGCCTCCCAGGTGCCTGCAGAGGCCGGCGGTGTGGTCTGAGGGGGATGGAGGGCACTCAGGCCTCATTGCCACAGAGTCACAATGAACAAGGAAAAACCACGCAGGGAAGGAAACGAGAATGCTTGAATACAAAAACAGTTTGGGAGCAAAGAAGAGAAAAACAAGGAGAGACTTAATTGCCCTTTGTGTAATTAAGAGTAACCAGCATTTCTATATAACATCCTAGAGGACAGAATAAGTAAAAAGCAAGCTCAGAGGGTAGTAAAGCTAAAATATTATCTTCACAGGCAAGCTTGCATCTTAGCGGAGGCGGTTAACAGGCCAGGTCACCTAGGAAGGTTGTGAAATCTGCCTTTTTATTTCTTTAGAAATAGCTCTAATTTGTATGTGCCAGGTAATGGGCTAAGAAGTGACATATCAGAAGATAAGAAGGTTCACTAATTAGCCTTTCAAAGTCCTACCTAATCAAGTAATTACATCTCTTTCTTTTTAGTGGAATTAAATTCATTTAGCCCAAATTTACTGAGAATGGTCAGAATCTGGGCTGGTTTTGTATGTGCTCTTGCCCTTAAATGCCTTCACTTTGTTCTCCCCTACGTGTGGGATTCTCCCAGGTCCATATCTCTCCCTTCAAAAGTCCATCCTTATAATGGGGGTAATCTAGTAACCACAATGTTGCTCATGTAATTGTACATTAATGATACCAAAAAAAAAAATCCATACTTGTCTGCTCTAAGGCTTAAGAAATCAGCCATCCTTCTACATTCTACAATGTGAGTCTTTGCCTCAGATTTAAGCAGCTAAATATAAACTGTTTTTTTATTCTTTATTGTTGACTAAGTATTGTTTTTTAATCCCAACTCGTTGTCAATTCAATAAGGCAGAGGCAATATTTTATACCTTCCCATTTTCCCTAGAGTTCTGTGTAGGATGCTGTAGTTCAACAGATCAGTTGGCTGCTTGACAATAGCAACAAAAAAAATCAAATAAATGGTATATATGTAATTTAATACTTATTGAGCATCTGTGTGTGTGAGGTGCTTTACAATCTTTATTTAGCAATTTTCTCCAACACTAGCACTTTAGAGAACAGCCTCTAGTATAAATTCAGATTTTGGTAAGCAGAATTTTAGATTTCACAAAATTTTAAGATTTTGTCACAGGCAAGATGTTAGTTATGTAGGACATGATTATACACAAACAACTAGTAAACACAATTTAGAAACTAGGTTCCTGAATGCAAAGAGGAAGCGTTGGGAAATTTTTATTTGAAAATTGAGCAGGAAAAATCTTGAAAAATAATTTCACAGGATGTTGTCATGATAGAGCATACTACCATGATGTTGTCCTGACACTTACAGTTGCGTAAATGAACGGAAGTCTGGAACTCAAGGGAATGACAAGCCTGTGGGTTTAGGACCAGCAGCCATATGTGTGCAGTCGTGGGTTGCTTTGTGGTCTGGGAAAATTAACCCAGCACTTTTGATGCCAAATGGGTCAGGAGTCCTAGGAAACTCTGGACAAATTCTGTTCTTAAAGGGAAGAAACAATCTGTGGCAGTCAGGAGACAAGGATGGACTTAAAACCCTAATGGACAGAAGGTAAGGATTAGTAGAAGTGTAAGTCTTGATTTCTTTAAGTCTTTCTCCTTATATATCACTATTGAAAATGTAGTATCTTTAAATTTTTCTTAATTAATTTTAAGGAAAAATAAGGACTATTGAGTAGAAGACCAAGACAGTCTCTCCATTAACCTGGATGATGAAGTATCAAAGTTAGGATATCTGGGTACTGAGGTCACAACTCTATAACCAAGGCCTGATCACTGTTTCATTATTGATAATTTGGTAAATTACCTGAATCCTGGTCAAAGTATCTCAAATGGGCTAAACTTACAGTGACAGAACTGTAAAATATTCCAATGCCCCATCATAACTGGATTACAATTCATGATGAATTAGGTTGCAGTCAAATACCCAACAGTGACTAGAAACACTTTAACCTTCAGGGAGTCAGAGGCCCTTAATAATCCCACAGTTCTCTAGGGTTATGCTTGAGAAACTTCACTTTGAACCTTGAAGACCTGGACATGTGAATTTTCTGGACATATTTACAGGCTAATCATAGATCACAAAATGAATATTTAGGAGGCAGAATTTCGATGTCTGATATGCTTTCCCTATTGTCTAGGAAATAAGGATTTAGCCATCCTTGAGATTCCTTGTACCTCTCCATTGTCATTATTAAGGATAACTGAAATAATATTTGAGATAATATTTGAGTCTTTCCCCATCATTTTGTCAGTACTTCCCAAATTCTTTCACATCCTGGCACAGATGGGAAATGATAATATGTGAATGGTGCCCTGGAAGAGTGGGGAAGCCTGCTGGGCTGGGTCTCCGGGTGCCCCTTCCTGCTGGCCCAAGGGGTAAAATGACCTAGCCCTCTGTTCCCCTTGAGCCCCTCTGCGGCACCCAGGAGGGGGCACTGGCATGGCCAGTTTCTGGCCACTTCACCGGTCATCCTCTAACTATCCTGCACCTGTGCCCTTCCAGCATCTTCATCCTCATGGAACTCTGCGTCCTGGGCGGGGAGAAAGACGAGCAGCCGCCCGGAAGGAGGGACTGGCGCGCATGCCTGCGCGGACGGAGCGGAGCCACTGGTTCGTGGGCAGCGGTGGCTGTTGTCCTCAGGGAATTTGCTGACAGTATGAGAGTGGGGCATGATGTCACGGGAACCCTGGGTCGGCCAGAACAGCATGGTGTCCAAGGCAGCTGATGTGTTATCCAGATTGAAAAGATTTCTTCTCCTGCTGCTCTCCCACCTCCCCTTCTCCCTGCCAGTCTGAGTGATAATTGTAAAGCCATGCCGTTCCTTTCAGAAGTAGGCCATGGGAGTCAGGGCGGGGTGTTTTCTTTGCTGGCATGTTGCAATTATCACTGAGGATGGCTCTGATGACAGCATAATACATGTGGTGTTTTGTGCTAAAAAAGTCAATGCTAGCAGCTTAAAGAGCAAAACTTGCCAGTAATCCAGGCAGTTTCAATACGACTTAGGATCGGTGTGGCCCTAATTCATGGTCAGCTTTCTTCACTCTCAAGATTATTCCTACAAAACAGTCTAGATCTAGTCCTTGGGAAGCCGTGAAAGAGAAATTCTCCCTTCAGGAACTCTTGAGCTCTTAACAAAGTGGCAAGGAGATAATTTAGACCAGGCCTGTGTCAGAGTCCAAAATTTAAATTTGTCTGAATTTGAAAGGAATATCTTAGCCTCAGAATAGGACTTTAAGAAAGTCGAAATCCTAAGTCTACTGCTTAGTGACTGTGTGACTTTGGGAATTTTCATTAACGTACCTTTCACTGTACAAAAAAAAAGTATAGTAATAGCCACTTTCCAGGTTTGTTAGAATTACATGATGAAATGTAAGTAAATTACTTAGCACAAAGCCTGTCCCAGTGAAAATGCTACAGAAACAGTAGTCGTTGCTCTTGCTACACTTGCGATCGTTACATATACCACTCCTGTTTTTAGGAAGGGAACTCAGTAGAAAAAAATTATTATGTGTGACTGCTAAATTCTTCTTAATACTGACCAAATTGCAAGACACTCATATAGACCATTAGAATTGTGATACCAGCTATAACAACCTCTTCAAAAATCTTAATATGCCATGTTGGTGACAAGCTTGAGCAAATAATCTCAAAGAAGAGGACAATTTAGAACATATGCCCTCCACCAGAGTGATCTTAAACTTGAAAACTTCTTCAAGACACCAAGAAGCTTTAAGTATTCTTTTGCTGGGCAAGTTAAAAATGAATATAATATATATTTAATTTTGACATTTTTATACCAAAGGCTATCTAGCTTAATCTTTCACATTTTTGAGCCATCCAAAATAAGTTAACTTTTCACATTTACACAACTATTTTTTTTCTAACCATGGACTGCCAACCTGAAAAGGCTTTGCCTTATTCATTATTCAGCATTAAGTAGCTACTTTTCACTTTGATGTAAGTTACTAATTTATAGGCTGCTTTTACCTTAAGTCATCTGGTGACAAAGCACAGGTTCAGAAGGAGATTTTGAAGATACACAGCTTAAAGCAGGAAAACATTTAAGTCAGCTTGATGTTTAATAATTCATCAAAAGGAAACAACGAAAAGGAAGGTACTGTTAGGCAGAATATTGTCTTCTTCACAGTCATATTTAAGTATTACTTTTTCCTTTAGTAGCATGTTTTATGCAATTGCATTAAGAAATCATTCTATTTCTGAAACTAAACTGACAATGAGCAAAACCCTTCGTGTGCAGGCTATTATAAAAGACAGACTCAAAAACCAACTGGAAATCATAGAGTAACAGTTCTCCTGTTAAAGATTCAGAGAACATCCACTCAAGATAAGAACAGAGGAAACCAAGAGAGCAGGTCTACACTATCCCTCCAATTAACATGTATTGTAAAATGGGGTTTGAAGGGGTTTCTATTATTAATTATTCTTCCCCTTCTTTTTTAAATACAGCACATTGAGGCGGAAGGAAAAAAAAGGCCGTCATCTTGTCCAGTTTCATCAAATGCAGACAATTGGCATTAAAGGTTAGAGGTAAAGAGGAGAAGCTCAGAAGTCAGGCTGGCTGGGCTGAAATCCTGGCTGAGCCACTTTCCAGCTCTGTGACCTTGGAAATCACCTAGACAAGTGATTTATTTGTCTGTACTTTGGTTTTCTGAACAATAAAATGAAAGTACAGTCTAATGAAAGTACTTACAGTGTATGTATATGAAGTATGTGTATATATATATGAGAAGTCCGTGGGTCCATCCATACATGTTAGACATTATTCCAAATGGGGATGGGAAGCTGTGAGGAGTTTGGGATTTGTGTGAGGTCCCTCAGCTGGTCAGCGGTGGAGTCCAGTCCCGTCACTCCAGACCAAGACACCGTATTCTGCACGTGAACAGCGTTTAGCTTTCTGCCTAAACAGCCTCCACTCCTTCATCTGGTAACCGCAGCTTAATATTTCCTTTGGAGAGCCACCTGACTCCCGCACTTCGTCCAGGGGCCTCCCCTTATTTTTGGAGAGTGAAGCGGATGTCCCTTATCCTAAGCCCGGCTAGTCAGAGCCGCCTTGGCCACAAGGCTTGGTTCGGGAAGAGATCCATAATCCAGTGAGATCAATGAGATGCCATCCAGGATTTCTGCTGGAACGGTCGGAAGAGAGAAGCCATGTTATCTGCACTGCACTGTGTCTAACCGGAAGACTGATGGAAAACTGGGAATTGAGTCTGTTTGTTTTCAGTGGGTGATTTTTTTCTATTGCCTCTTCTAAGGATTCACAGTTGACTTCTGGTCATCTGCCCCACGCTGGAACAGGGTCACTCCCCCGCCAAAGACAGAGTGGACAGTCTTGAAATCAGTGTTGTGCCTATTCATCTATCAAAGGAAGACAAATCTTGTGACTTGCCCTGTTTGTCTTGGGAAAATAATTTTGAAATATAAAACAGTTCATTAGTAAGAACAAATAACATAAACAAGTAGAAGGGCCTTATCAGAAGGCCATGTGCCTCAGTGTAAAGCTTAACAGTTTTAGGTATATTATTTCCTCTTCTCTTTTTCTCTTGTTGGTGATAAAAGGATAGGAATGAATATTTTCAGATGCTTTATTATTGATTTTTTTTGTTGTGAAGTTATATATGCTCATTGCCAAAAGTAAATCAGACAATACAAAAAGGCATGTAGAGTAAAAGATCTTACAAATAATACCACCATGCAGCGTTGACATTTCCAAACATTTCAATTTGTATTTTAACATATATTGTGAAAAATGATCATGTCTTGCAGCCTGCTTTTATCAACATATTTTTAACAGCTTACAATGTTAAAACATATAGTCCTACTTTTTTACCTTTAAAAAATTCCTCTATAATATTCCATTATGTGGAGGTACTTGACTCATTTAACCAATTCCTTATGGATGGTCATTAGATTGTTTTAAAATATTTTCACAATGAATGACTCATCAATACCTCTCTTACCACCTGATTGATTATTTTCTTAGGACGTATTCCTCACTCTGGATTAAATGTTTTTTGAACTTTGAAACTCCTTTGTTAACTATAGCTAGATTATCTTCCAGAAAGGTTTTCAGGGAATAGAATTACTTTCCACTTTTCCAGGAATCATAACACAGAGAGATTCAATGGCTTCCTGAAGATGATTCATTTACTCACTGAAGTACCTACATATCCATCTGTTAAAATCTTATTTGAGCTGTTTTAGAGCTAGAGAGACCCACTGAAATCAGTCCACCCAAGTTTATTTTTACAGACAAATGGAGGAAAGAATTCCTGACCTCAGGGGCTTCTCTCTTCAATCCTTCCTTGAATTGGAGGATGGCGTCTGCAAGTGTGACATGGAGCCATCCTGCCGCTCTGCTGCTTCAAGTGCTAGGTGTTGAATAGGTCTACAGTTTTCCTGTGATCAGTCCTGTCTACCACAACTTTAACCAACCACACTTATGTAGAACAACACTGGGTACAGACAGAATTTCATATCTGCTGTCAATTTTTTTTTTTAGCTGGAAATGGTTGTCTGTTGGTGCCTTCCGCACCTATGATTCAATAATGCTCTTTTAGCATTTCCTCTCTGAATCGTGTGCTTAGTTCCAGGACCTCCCTGATGACCACTAGGCGTCAGACTTTCCCGTCTCTCCTCTGACTGCGCGGCTTACCCAGTAATGAACTCTTGCTCAGAGTCGTTAGTTCTTATCTAAGGGGACTTGTCATCCCATGAACGTGGTCATAATGATGTAGAATCCTAGCAGATTTCAACAGGACTTATTAAGTCTGTCTCCTAGTGGCTAGTTTTTCAACAGAGCTCTTTGTTGCAAGGCCCAAGACTTAAACCTGGGGAGGTGAAGATGACCAGGCTTTCCACCATTCCCAGTGGAAGCCACAGAATGCCCCTGCCTCTCCCTGAGCGGGTATCTGTACCCCTGTTGCTAGTAGGGTGCCGGTTTCACATTCACATTAAAGACAAAAAAATTCCAAAGCAGTCAAGAGCAGGCTCTGAATTCTTTACATAAAGTGGGTTGAAGTATAGCAGTAACCATCAACCAAGCATTTATTCAACACCCAGGCATACAGGGTACTGTACTTGAAGTCCAGGAAAGGACATTTCCATTCAGCCAGGCAATCGATCATTTAACAAATATTTGCTGAACACCTCCCAGGGCTGGGGACCCAGTGATGGGGTCAAGGCTCCAGAAGTACAGCTTGTACAATAACAAGACCACTTTCACACCACACAGTTCCAGGCTGCAGAGGAGTGGGAGGGCCAACATGGTTGGCAGACAGCATGAGAACCGTAGGGCTCAGGGGAGAAAGGGGTCCTGGGTCTCAGATCTAAAGGGAATGTCCTCACTAGGTCATGGCTCAAGGCTCTCCAGGCCAGAGGAAGGTCACTTTCCCCTTTAATGATTGGAGTGTCCTAAATGCTGAACGTACAATGCTCTGAGCACATTCAGCAGATGGAGCAGAGGGGATGGGAGGACATTTGGAAAACACACTATTGTTTCATAATTTGATATTAATTGTTCCTATGAGGTATTTACAAGCTAGACTTTACAGCCTGCACAATTCAGAGATGCAGGCAAGCTGTGGTCACCCTGCTGGGAAGAGGCATAGCCTTTATGCAGCCTTCTTAAGAGGTTATAAAATATTTATTCCAATGGGCTAGTGGTCAAACTACAATTCTTAAGCTTTTCAGAAATCATCACATACAAGTGCCCATCACTTTATGTGAATCCAGTCCTAAGTTCCCATTGCCTTTGGTCACAATTTCAAAACTATTTTTTCTCCTTTATTTCATGATAAAATCCTGAGACTTGGAGTCTTTTCTATTCACCCCAATCCTGACCTCTATGATGAGTTGTCACTCGCCTTAGCAGATACTGAGGCTGGTGAATTCACCAGCAATAAGAACAATTACCCCTCTCATGTCCATTTCCATTCCAAATGAATTTTGGTCAGCTGAAAACAGGATACAACAAGGATATACTTGCAACCTACCCAGACATGAAATAGTTCATGTAAAAAGACTTCCTGATACACTCTTGAGCACATACATATAACACAGGACCAAAAGCATAGCACCCCTCTGCTCTCACTCAGGGAGGGCCTATGAATGGCGGGGTGCTGGGGCAGCCCAGAGCCACATTGTAAATAAGACGTGTTTGCTCTCTGTGCAACCTGGAGAAGAAGGAGTAAGAAAGAAATGTGAATGCAGTTCTGTGTTTCCCGGATAAATGCTGAAGAGCAGGACCTCAGTGCCGCTTGGAGTAGATAGGTATGGGTGTGTCTGGCTTTTTTGCTCAATGATAAATTGCAAGAATGGATGCGTTTGTTCTTTAGAGTTAACAGGGACTTCCTAGCAACTTCCTGGATCTCCTGGGCTCCCGAAATAAAGCTGCAGAGCGCCATGCCACTGCTTTCACTGCGCTGCATAGGGATCTGTGACCTCATGGCTAACAGGGTGCTGCTGTGGGCGGCCCTAAACACCACCCCTCAATCTTCTTAAAAACGACGCAGTGCTGAAACAGGTGGCACCAGGCTCTAAGTTCTGCACATAAAATGAGTTGAAATGTAACATCGTCAACCAAGCACTTACTGAGTGGCCACTGCCTATATGACACTATACTTGAAGTCCAGGAAGGGGTATTTTCCATCACCCAGTTGTTCAATTATCCAAACACTTGTTGAACACCTGGCAGGCACTGAGGCCCCCGTGACGGGGAAAACGACATGGGGTCAGTGCTGCAGCCGTACAGCCTGGGTAACAACAAGACCACTTTTATACCACCCAACTCCAGCCTGCGTGATCCCTCCTGACTTCGTAAAGGCTGGATTAAAGCTGTTGCCACGACTCCAGCCACAGTGACCTTCCTCTGACAGCCCATGTCACCATCTTGCAGGGCCTTAGTGTCTTAGTGACTTCATCCTGCCTCCTGACAGCATCCCTGAAAGAGGGAGACAAAAAACACTCTCATCTCAGGCCTGGGAGAACCGAGGCAGGGAGAAGTGGAAGAGGTTTTCTCAAATAGCAGAGAAGGATGGAGGCTGAGCCAGCCTTCTGGGCTCCATGAGCTGCATCATCTGGGATCCCATGGAAATGGTTTTCAACCAAGACGTAGATTAAGTATGTACAGCAGCCAAAGCTCTTTGAGTGTCACCACAGGGAAAAATCAGTTAGTTGTGTGGGAAGGACGATGAAGGACAATCGAATTGGCCAGACCGAGTTAATCCATCAGAAATAGGCCCCGGAAGTTACTTGAGCTCATTTACAGAAAGACTTCAGGGTAAAGGAGTTTGAGTTAAGCTGCAGAGAAGGCGGAAAAGCCGCATCTGCCGAAGCATCTCCGACGCGAGCCTGACGATTGGCCATCAGCGTTTCGGACCACCCGTGAGTAAAACGTGTTCAGCAACGTGAATTAGATCCTACCTTTAATCTCGCTCTCCAGCACCCTACCACCCCTCCCGGGTTTGGCTGAGTATAAAAACCAGCTTTAACTTGAAAAGTGAGAAATGCATAACAATTATTTCTGAGGACTGCAGTTATTTCTGTAAACAGGGAGGGGAGCCATGCGTGTGAACCGGCACGTGTTTCTTCATGACAGAATGGTTTCCATGGCTCAAGAGGCGAAGGGTTGGTGAACAGACGTGCCCTCTCTGCCTCCAGCCATTTCTGCCCTGCCCGGCTGCCAGAGACTGGAAAGTACGTGGTGTTTCCTGCCCGTCGGCCCTTCCCGGTGGCCGTGCCAGCCCGTCTTTCACAACAAGGACTTGCTGGTCCGCAGGCAGGGACTGAACCACCTGGGCATGTGGCGGCCCTTGTGTGCAGGGCACGGCGCCGGGTGGACCTACAGATGCCTCCCCAGTAATGTGGGATATTTGATCCAGACTGCCCGGGAGCGGCAGTCGCAGGGTTGTTAGGAACAGGTAGGTTTCTTGGAGGAGAGCTGGATTATGAAAGACTTTTTAAAAAAGGAGAGAGAGAAGAAATGGGTGCACAGAGCAGACCTGCCAGAACCCCCCAAAACTTTTATCAGACAGCTTGTTGCTGAAAGTATGTCCAATGTTTACCAATAAACATGTTTTTAGATGTTTGAACAGCTTCCGGGAAAGAAGCAATATCGAACTGAATCCAGTTTGTAGCAACACCAAATTTCATTTGAATGACCAAGCAGGGGCATCATAAGTGAGGAGACTAGAAGGTGACATACATGGTGTGTACACGGGAAGATGCCACTCTGCTAAGAGGATCACACCCTCCTCCCCCACCCCCATCCCGCCAAGACTCCCACATTTTCAGTATCAGAGAGACAGTTCCCCCAAGTTTCACCTTCTCTAGGTTTCTCCTTTAACATGTACATACTCCTAAAAGGGGTCCCCTTTAGCCCCTGATACGTTGCTGGCCGTGACCTTTTAGCCTTCATTCCAGTCCCACAGGAAAGCTCTGGGTCTTTGGAAGAGTCCTTTGGATCTTAGGATGACCTGGGAGGAAGGGTGTGTGAAGGGGACAAAGAGGCCCAGAAAGGGAACTGGGCACAGCCTTCCCTACTCCTTGGGGAGCTGTCCATGCTAAGCTAGGCACTAATCTGCAAGAATGGCTATCCCCTTCGTACGAACAAAGCCTTGGCTTCACATCAAGTCTTTGGATATTTGATTCTGACAATTCCTTTAAATCATTATTAGAAGGTAGAATAAACTTGAAGAACTGGTGTTCAGATGCTCTTTGTATTCCATGTGTGTGTATAGTTGACTTCTCTACAGCCCCTAAATAAATTGGGACCATGCTTTGCCACAGTTAATTTACTATAAATAAATATGCTAAGCAATGTGAGTTACTTTCCAGACTCTTCACCATAAATGTCCTATGTGAAAACTGACCCCTGTTTGACACCTCAGCTATTTTAAAGCCACATGTACAAATTCCTCAGCTCTGCTAATCTGTAAAGGCTAAAATGTCCTTGCTTCATGGCTCTGTGGGATTCTCCTGACAAGGAGAGCTGGTGTTAGGGAATAATTAGGTTCTGTTGGAGAGAGGGAGGGAAATGTCAAGAGCTCATTATTTCTGGTCACCTTGTTAGACATTTATATTGAAATGCTGAAGAAAGTAACAGAGACATGCAGAATATTCAAGCCAAAGAGAATAATTGCACTGGCTAATAATTTCATTTTAAAGCATGTAGTTGTTTTGTTTTAGAGCCTGGACCTTAGATAAAATAGAAATATACCAGATTAGTCTCTCCATAGAGAATTGAGCAAAAGGCTAGTTCTCTGTGTCTAAACAAACTGACTGCTATCAGACACAGGAGAAATATGTACATCCATGACACCCTTCCCCCCACCCCTCGGTAGAATGTTATAGATCCTTCATATCCTTCAGCCTCTCTCTCTCTCACCCCACCCCCACAAAGATCCAAATATGTAAGCCATTAAAAGAGGTTTACAGCAGATGTGATTTTTTTTGGAATGAATGACAACTGGTTTGTAATTCACAATCCCCCTGAACAGAATATGATACTCAAAAGAAACCAATATTTCTGCCTCTGACAAGCACAGAATAATTGAAATTCTTCCAGACCCAGACTGATCAGCTCTTAGATAAATTAAATATAGATTAATAAAATGGTGACATTTTTATTTTTATATGGAGTCTACAGTTGTGGGAGCATGGGGAGAGCAAAATCTCTAAGAAATTGAGAACAACCAGAAGCCTGAAGCGTAGGTATCTATGAATGATGATCCAGACTGTTCCTCCACATGGTAAACCATACGATTTACCTGAGTAGCTGTCAGGACAAGCCCAGGACCTGCTGGGTGGGGTACATGAGGTTGTGTGCTCTATTTCATCACACCGTCACCAGTGGGATGAACAGCTTTGTGCGGGTGCTCAGCGTGGACAGTGGGCGTAACTCAGCTTGAGTTAGTGAGAACGCTTAACCCAAATGCATGGGATGGAGACAATAGTTGCAACATGCATATCCAAACATCACTGTGAAGGCTCTGTTGCATTCCTTTATATTTTGTGTACTGGCAAAGAATTCAACTAACATTCTTCTCTCTTTCTCCCTCCTTCCCCCCATGATCCTTTGTATAGCTGATTAGCTGGTCAGAATCATAGTGATTTATAGAGAATCGAGAAACAGAGGGGTTAAACAATTTGCTCAAGGTCACCAGTCACCAGTAGCAGAGTTGGATTTAGAAACCACTGCTTCTTAGTTCTCTGGGCACTGAGCCAGCCTGCCTCTCCTCACTTCAGCATGAATGTTAAATACCTGCATTCAAAGTTGTTTTTATTTTGGGTTTCTGTCTGCTTACAAAGTGCATGGACTGTGCACCTCAGACCCATTGCTGAGAGCAGCAGCTTGTTCTCTGTAACAGGCAATTTCATGTTCCTCTGGAACAAGCCCCACTGAGTCCCAGGCCTGGCTTTGGAAGCTGGTCCCAGATGCTGTGGTGTGTGTGTGTGTGTGCATAAAGTGAATCCTGAGAGCCTGAATGGGTCCAAGATCCCTTAGAGGGCAGCACCTTTCTAACTGATCTTACATAAGGGAACGAAAGTCACAGCAGCTCAGCTCAAGTTCATGTTCCCACCTCCTATATGCTGCCCTGCCCTTGTCCCTGCAGAGGCCCCATACGGAGGCTTCAAAAGGAGCCTTTGGCTGACAAGGAATCAACTTGTCACCTGCTACTTTTGGGCCTACTAAGCAGAATGTCTTCACAAGGTGGCCCAGAGGGTACAACCCTTTATACACAGTGACTCATCCATAATCTCTAGCTAACAGGGAATTTAAGCAAAACCCACTTTAGAAAACCAAAGTGTGAAACTCAAGGTCAATCTGGGGCAGAAACTATTCAGGCCCACAGAAGGGCTAGGAACAGAGCCTAAACGTGCATTTGGTGCCCCAGCTTTTTCCAGCAGCCTTTGATGCTCTCATAATCTTCAAGCCTTTGGCTACTCTTCTCTCTGCTGCCCTTTCCAACCACCATTTTAATCATCTGTGGCTTCTCATTTCTGCTGCCCAGTGTCACTCAACAGCTCCTCCCTCCCCAGGCTCCTGAGCCAGGGCCAAAGGTTGTTTAAGGTTCCTGTAAATTCACTTTCATCTCCCACAAGGGGAATAGTTGCTTTCTGGTGAAGTTTCACACACTCAGTGAGCTTGTGAAAATATTCCACACAAAAATAGCCTCATGCTTTACTGTGTGGGACTCAAGAGTTCATGCACGCAGCCCCAAATTGCTCCCTTTGGTTTTTGTCCTTGCTTACAAGATGCAATCAATCATTTCTAGATCTTTCCAAAGAATTCTTTTCAGTGACTCATAGGGTTGTTTTGTTTTTTTCTTTCTTTTTATAATGTCTCATAAGACTCACGATAGTTAAGTTTGGAACATTTACTGAAAACTACAGATTGGTTTTCTCCTTGCTTACTTAGCATGAGATGATAAAGGAAGGTAGAAGATGGGTGTATGCCCCGTTGGAAGGATGGACTTCATTGTGAGTGGCAGGACGGACAACTCCCTGTTTCTTTCTCCAGAGGGTGGGTTACTTGAGGGCCAGTCCTGAGAGACTGAAGTCAGTGACTATTGAATGGAGCCACAAGTCCTCCCTAAGGTGGGCCCGAATCCTTGGGGCACTGCCATATTGACTCAGTCTCCAAATAGTCCTCCAGGATGGCCCTGAGGTAGGTCCCTGAGCAGCTCTCACAGGTTAACCTTTATTATTCCTAAACTTCAGAACCAATTCACAAAGAAATCTGCAGACTCGTACTAGTCAGCACATGTGCAGCCTTTGCATGTGTCTCATCTGGGCTACCCAGGATTACCCATTGGTAGCGAATACTGTCTCTGTAAGTTAGGAAGTTAAGGGCAATAGAATCTACCTTAGGATGGTCTATTATCTGGCCCAACACATTCATTCACTCATTCTGTGTGCATAAATTGAAGCTGCCTGTGAATGAAGTGATGGGAGTGCTTATGTGTGAGCAAGAGGCTTTTTTTTTGGAGAAAATGCACTTACACAAACATTTATAAAATGAAGTGGGAAATGATATGTATCATAAGGGAATAATAATAATAAATAATAGCTAGCAATTACATAGCACCTTATACACCCAGCACAGTGTGTGTGTGCATGTGTGTGTGTTTTACTGTGGTCCAACATATATAACATAAAATTCACCGTTTTAGGCACTTTGAAGTGTAGGTGTCAGTTGCATTGAGGATATTCACACCATCGTGCAGCTATCACCGTCCATCTCTAGGACCTTTTCATCTTCCCAAACTGAGACTTTGTACCATTAAACACTAACTCTCCACCCCTCTGCTCTCCTCAAGCCCTGGAGGGCGCCTGGTCTGCTTTGTCACTTTCTGTCTATGAATCTGTCTAATCCAGGCACCTCATATAAATGGAACCATTCAATAGTTGTCCTTCTGTGAAGCTGTAGGCACTTTATGGGATTAACTCATTTAATCATAATACCGGTCCTCTGGGGTAAGTAAAATTATGCCCATTTTACCGATGAGGAAACTGAACTACGAATAGACTGAGAAGTGGGTGTTAAACGTCCGGAGAGACCCAAGAAAGGAAAGGCCTCCCTTACTTTGGTTCTCTGTCCCCAGGAGTCCACGCCTCTCAGGGGAAGCCAACAGCCCTCCTGCGGGAGGCACCCTCAAAGCACCTGCCAGCCCCTCTCTGTTTCCATAGAAGGCTGAGACCGTGGTCAGGGCGCTTCTGCAGGACAGAGAGGGAGTGTGCTGAACGAGCTAAGTGCCCTGTGTGTCCCCCCGGCCCACACCCCCTCAGCGTGCTGCGCCGGCTGAGCTGGTGACCCGGGCAGGATCGGAGCCAAAGGATTAATCCATCACCAGGACATGGTCTATTCTGGGCAGGCGGCGGGAGCAGATGCCTGGTGCCTGAGCCTGGCGCAGCCAGCATGCACAGGGAGGCGCCCGCAGGCCCCTCGCCCACGACTCCACTTGCTGCCTGATGAGGGGAAAGCGACTGGACACAGGCAGGAGGTTCCCGTCAGCATCCAAGGAATAGCAAAACTACCCTTGCCGGCGCCGATGGACGTCCTTAGGTGGCCCTTCTGAGAGACCCAATTTTCTTGCCTAGACTATGTTTAGAATCTGCAAAAGCCACCTCAGTTACCTCACTTTCCTTGCAAATCCAACCCACTCCTCACCTGTCCCGCCTCCCTCCGGCTCCACCTCTGCTCCCAACACAGTGGATTTTCTCCCAAATCCCGGGCCCTGTCCCTCTCCCCCGGCCTGCCGCAATCCAGACTCCCGGATAGAACTGAGGACAGGGTGTCATCACTACCCCAGCCTCTGAGTGAGCAAAGGAAATCAACTCTCTGCTGGTGCCCGAAGGACAGTCCCTTCCCCGGAGTTTCAGGGGCGGCCAGGCCTGGCTTCTTAATGTGAAGCAGCAATTCTGTGCCTCTAAGAGATTCTGCCCTGCTGTCCCCTCCCTCCCATAACCTTTCTCCATTGGATCTCCTGCTGTCAGTGAACCAGGCAGAGCAGCCCAGCTCAGTGGTTATACCTTCAAAATATGTTGGAGAGGAGAGGAAAAAAAAGAAGAGAGTAGTCAGGTACTTCGCGCCAGAAAGCTCAATTTTGAAATGAAATCGCATTTTAAGTTAATCTTGATGGTTTGACAACGTTTTTTTTGTAGTATCAGTCCCTCCCAGGCAGAAGAAAACATATTTTGGATCAAGGAGAAGAGCATTTTTGTTTTATTGAAGACTCTGTAAGGGAGTTTTACAAATCTAAATCTTTAAATATCTGAATATCAAAGATGGAAGCTAGAATAACATTCCAGGGGAAAGAGGTTGTCTCTGTTTCTGTCGCTATTTGTGGCCTATGTCTAAAAATGATTGGAATTATTTCCCCCTAAATTTTCTAATCCTGCCAGTATGTTTGTTTAACCCAGTTACCACTTAATGTTTTCCCTGCTGTTATCTAGACCACCCATTTCTCTAAGACCCCATCTTCTAAGCATTATTCAGCGAGGATCTTTGGTCAGATGTAAGATTTATATCTTAGAGGTTTCAGGGTAAATAAATATAAAAAGCTTCTAAAATTCTCTCAAGCACCCACTTCATAGGATGACAAATGACTTAAAAGGCCCTGAGCTTTTGGGTCCCAGCTGGACTTTTGTGCATGGAAACCTGGGCTCACTTGGCTGCCCCCTGCCCTCTGCCAGCTTCCCACGCTGCATATTCAGCCCACACAGGGTGTGAACTGCAGGGGAGGACCATCTTGCCCAGCTGGGCGTGAGGAGCATATTTGGTACTCCGAAGGTACACGAATAATCCAGGCCATGACTGGATGACAAACACTGCCCCAGGAGAGCTGGTGGCATGGGCCTCAGGCCTGAGAACACAGAACTAATCCCCTCCAGCCTGCTTTTCTCACCTCTCTCTCAATACTCGGCCTTTCCCTTGGTCCTGAGCCGTTTCTCTGCTTCCATCCCAGGCTTACTCTCTGAGCTTTGACTTCTCTCACATACTCTAGCCCACCCTCACCCCAGCGTGAATCCCTTATTACTCCCCAAAGCCATATTTGGTTCATTGTTATAATGGAAAACAGGAGCTGCCGTGCCTTAGAGACTGGCTAGCGTGGTGACTTTTAAAAAATGCTCAAGGAACCTTGGGATTCCTTGACGGCAAACAAGAGAGGCCACCAAGTATGTGTATGTGCATGTAAGTAGAGCAGTAAGTAGCTGGAAAAATAGAGGTTCCAAAGGTCTCTTATGTACACAGACATATTTATCAACCAGAACAAAAGACTGTTACCTGTTTTATGTGTTGGGATACTTCCTTGTTGATAGGAGGAGTCTATTATTTAAAGAAAGTCATTTGAAAAAGACAGTGATCCCACCCTATCCCTTCATTATCCACGGGGGACTCCTGGGTCTGCCCAGGTGGGATTCCCGTGCCTGCACTGATCCGCACAGAAGAGCTCTCTCCTGGTTCCAGCCCCGAGGAAGGAGGACGGAGTTTTGTGACTCCATCTGGGCCAAGGTGGGTTACTGCCAAGAATGACCTGGCACCAGAAGACTCAAAGTCTTTCCCTTCAAGCTCTGGCATTCCAGGAGGGGTGCAGTGGGAGCTGTCACGGTGAAGTTCAGCAGGCCGGGGACAGTAAGTACAGTCCAGCATTTCACTGGAACTAGAGTGACACTCCAGAATGACTGCGAGGAATAAATCTGGTGGCAGCTTTCTTTAAATGAATACGTACATGGTGCTAAATTCTTTTGCATCAGGACGTGAATTTCATTGCTGTGCCCTCTTGGATTCCTAAGAAAGGCCCAGGCTGCTCCAGCTTGCACTTTTTTCCTCAGAAAGAGGGTTTCCCCAGGAGCCTAGAGGCCTGTGAATAAGTAAATATACTTGCTGTTTTTAAGGGGAGAATGCCTATGTTCCTCACGCCTAAAGTAAGTCAAAGCAACACACACAGAACACTCTGTATACCTGAGTGAGATTAAACCACAGTCCCAAAGGGAATCCCAGGCTCACCCTCGATCTACAGTGGTTGCTAATGTGTATAATGCAGACCATAATAACAACGATCATAATAATACTATTTATGGAGCTTTTCTGTGTACCAGATGCAGTGTTATGTAGTGTATATTTACTCTTTACAACATCTCTATAAAATGGGTTCTCTCATCATCCTCCTTCTATAGAAGAGAACGCTGATGATGAAAGTCCAGTAGGAACACATCCAAGGTCAAAGCCTGGGTGTGGCAGAAGTGGGATCCAAACAAAATGTACCTGACTCCAAAACCCACGTTCTTGATCTCAGCATAACATATTGTTGGGCTGCGCCCTTGGGACCCAGGCACAGGTCTCCCTCAGCGGGGTGACTGAGGGGGACAGTATGAGACGTGAGGGGCCTCGTCTTGTCTTGAAGTTCTCTGGGTTTCTGTTCTCAATGCCAGGAGACTCCTTTCTCAGCTAGTAATGAGGGAATGAAGAGCAGCACGTGCTCAAGAGATTTATTTTGGATCAATCAGTCCCTTGATATGTCCTATTTCAAGTCAAGTACCAAAGGCAATTGCTCAGACCCAGCTGCCAGAACGGGCCCTGGAGTCACTAAGCCATACAGGAAAGAGACTCCACCCAACATGGGATAGGAGAGACCCAATCCAAATTAAGGAGAAAACAAGGGACTTAGGAAATAGGGATGGCATCTGACTAGCTCACGCATTCCGCTGTTGGGCACGGAGTGGGGAACAGCATGCTGGGCTTTGGCACTTCATGCATCTCCTTCCCCTGCCCTCACTCATCCCCTGTCAACCAGTTGGTCAACTACAGAGACAGCTGGCTGGCCTCTCCCTCACTCCACTTTGCATATATACATATATATGTATATAACTCTGAGTACACGTTATGTATAATTTCAGTGACTAACACGAGAGGGTAGGTTTTATGGTAGAGAACTAACAGCCTCATTTCTTAGGGGATGAAAGAAGGAACAGAGTGCAACATCCTCTCTGCATAATAAGTGTCCTAGAGTCAGGGCATTTATCCCAGTGAGGTCTATTAGAGGTGATATGGAGCAGTGATTCACCAATTTTAAAGTGCATAAAAATCACCTGAAGATCTTATTGCAATGCACAGTTTGACTCAGGCTGGGCCTAGGATTCTGCATTTCTATCAAGCATCCAGGTAATGCCACTGGGGCTGGTTATAGCAAAGGCCTCGAGTGAGAAGAAGGTGATAGGGATCAGAGGATTACAGGGGAAAGAGAAGGGAAAAGCAGCCCTCTAAAAGACACTCTTGACTCGCTGCAAAACAGTAGCCAATGGGGAAATGTGGATTCCGCCTTACTTGGGCAAAGCTACAGCTAAGAGAGTTCCAAGAATCTAATTCTCCTCGGGATGTTTAGGCCAATCTGGGGATGTCTTAGTCCTGAATGATTATCGCAATGGAATGATCCGCATGATTGCTCTTCAAACTTGGTTGCATTTTAAAATCACTGGAATAATAAGAATGTATTCATGGCAGATTTCCATCCAAAGAATTGAATCTTAGTATGTGGAGGTAGGGTCCTAGCTCCAAGTTTGTTTGTTCTCATTTGTTTGTTTGTTTTAACTCTGCAGGTTGAGAACCCTTGATCTAACTGCTCCATTTGGCAAAGGTCACCCTGCACAAAAAGACCAGAACAAAGAAGTCCATACTCTGGCCCAGGGTCTGAGTCGATGGAACCAGTCGCCCTGCATAGCCAGTCACTTTGCTGTTTGGGGATGGTCGGGCTCTCCTGGCAGATGATTTTCAGAGTGATACTGGGCGTTCATGAACAGCCCTCCCTTGCCTTCCTTGGAGAGTCTTCTTTCCCCTTTCCTGTTTCATGTGTCACTGAATGTCACGTGCTCGGCGTCATTTGGATGAAGTTTCTCTCAGAAGTCTGAGGCTATTAGGTTTTTGGCCATAGGAAGACCACTCAGACCCAATCCTTGGCCTCCAGATCTTCTTAGGGATCCAGATTTATAGGAGTTGCTCTAGTTCCAGACGAGACCCAAGAAGGCAGAAGTGCCTGCTCCTTGCTCTGAATTGACACCCTGAGGAGCTGCAAGAAAGGTGATATGGAGAGAGCTGAACTTCCTGATCGTTATTTCATCATAATCGATCCACAGAAACCATATGTATTAGGGTTCTCCAGAGAAACAGAACCAATAGAATATATATATATACATACATATCATATATTTTACTATACCTTATATATAATAAATATACAAGAGATTTATTATAAGAAATTGGTTCACATGATTATGGAGGCTGGGAAGTCCTGGAGACCTGGGAGAGTGATGGTGTAGGAGTCTGAGTCCTAGTCCAAGTCCTAGGCTGGAAGCAAGAGAAGACAGATGTCATAGCTGACAAAACAGGCAGGCCAAGAAAGTGCAAATTCTCCCTTGCTCAGGCTTTTTGTTATGTTCAGGCATCCAACAGATTGGCTGAGTCCACCGACAATGGAGAGGGTAATCTGGTTTCCTCAGTCTAGGATTCCAAGGACAGTCTCATTCAGAAACACTCTCACAGGCACACCCAGAGTAATTTAACCAAATATCTGGGCAGTGGCCCAGTCACATTGACACATAAAATTAACCATTACACCGTAGTCTCATAGAAAGAGGATTTGGAGACGGTTCCGCTCCCTACTAGCCCCTGACGGAGGTCACCAGGCAGGACTGAGCAATTTGAAACTGGGTTGAAATGTAAATATTATCTCAAACATCATACTGAAATCTTTAAATACTCCGTAGCAGCAGTTTCATCAAGCAGTGTTAATTTACTTACTTGTCTATTGATTTATTTAATCTTTTTATCCTAATTTGGTCTAGATTTTAGAATATCATTATCAGAAGACACCGGGCACTTTGTTGCAGCCAGCATTGTTGTTGTGTTTTGTTTGTTTATTCCTTTATCCACCTGTCCTCATTCTCCATGTAAATCCTACCAGTTCTCCAGAGCCAGTCTGGATCTCACCTACTTCATGAAGCATGTACTGGCCACATCAGCTCACTGAGATCTCTGTTTCCTTGGCCTTCACAGCCCTTCTTACTGTCCATATGGCTTTCTTGGCATTCTATCACATACAACCTGATCGATCTTGCATTGAGACAGTAAGCCAGAGCAATTGAAGAAGCATGGACGTTGGAGTCATATATACCTACGTTCAAATCTGACACTTTCGCTTATGGCTGTCTGACTCTGGGCAGGTATTTAATTTCTCTGACTTTCAGGCTGCACATTAGTAAAATAGAATAATAATGGTCTAGCTTCCAGAGTAGTAGTAAAGGTTAAATGAGTGAGAATAATTATAGCATAACCTTATTTTATCTGTGACTCTCATAGTTCCCTGTCAGAATGTGATGGTCAAAGAACACAGTCCAATAAAAAAAATTAACCTCAAAACAACTCAAGTTTTTACTCACAATCCTCTATATCTGGAAGGAAAATATAGTCCACAACAAACCCTTGATAATCACTTCTTTTCCCTATACACTCTCCTTACACCCCTCAGCTGCTCAGTGCTTTTCTTTTCATGACTTCTAACTAATCCCTCTCCCAGTTGTGGACAAGAGAATCTTGCGATCTTTACTGCCCCCAACCCTTTCCTCTCCCTATTCCAGTCCTGCATAGGTCTCCCCATTCTTGTAAATCTACATAACAATACAATCAGATCTAGCAAAGACTAACATGGTCCCACATACACTTGGAAGATAAGAAAGGAGAAACTGCCAAAGAGCACAGGGAAAAACACCTACATTATTTTTGTTCTACCACATATATAAAGTATTTAGCAGTATCTGCACATAGAACACATCCCCAAAAGGGCAGCTCCTACTGTTTTGTTGCTATCATAGACTGCAAATGAAACAGGAATTACACTCCCTTTTCTTTATAATATGAGGTCTCCTCAACCAGATGGTAAACTCTTAAGAACTTTGTATTACACTTTTTAATACTCTATACCAATGCTGCCCATTAGGACTTTCTGCAGTGATGGAAATGGCCTGCTATCCGATCTGTCCAATATGGTAGCCATTAGCCACATGTGAGTACTGAATAGTTGAAACATTGCTAGTGCAACAAAGGAACTGATTTTTTTTATTGAATTTATATTACAAAGTGTATAATGCGTCTTATGTGTCTATTGGTTACCATATTGGACAGAACAGACAATGCCTACCACACACAGTACCTTAAATAAAGTAGACACACATTAACATTTATTAGCTGGATGAATATGTGATTAAACAAATCAAACTATAAACTATACATATTACAGAGCTGGTATTTTTATTAAGTACATAACTTTACAGTCTACTTACCTAGGTGGGCAGAAGCTAGTTTCCTGTTGCTTTATACTCTGGAGCAGCTTTCTTGCCACAGGAAAAAAAATAGCAAATAAACAAGATTCTACATTTAGGTCTTACTGTTTCTTAGCTCAATATAAATTCATTCTGACTCTGAGGTCAGCCTCTTTTGTTTTTCAAAAAAACAAAAAACTGGGATGTACATGTTTTATTTAATGGTGGTTCTCGTTATGACATTCCCTTCAGGAAAGAAAGAGGAAGAGATAAGCTATTGTCAACACAGCCACAAGCAAATTCAACCATCTTCCTCAGCACTGAAGAGAAATGTCAAAAAAGATTAATTGTGCAGTAAAGATGCATGGACATGTTATCTCTCTCATGTATCGAAGGACTAGGATATATTTAAAAACTGGTTGACCGTTATGAGATAAATAGGGGCTTGACAGCCTTGAAGTAACATTTATATCAATACCTTTATGACTTCAGCTGTCTCAATACAAAGAAACAAATATTTCATTGATATTTCATCTGGATGATAGTTGTTTTTAAGGCTATTGAGCCTTGTCAAAGAATATCTTTATGTTCTTGATTTAATGTCTTCATCATTTTATGTTTTTAAAGCACCACATTGGCACAAGGCCCTATACATTTGGGTCCATTTCCTCCTTCGAGGATGACAGTTAAGAAACCAAGATAAAATGAAGTCATAGGAGAGTCCCAGGACAGGAGAAGGAGAGGGGAACTTTATATTCAGTCTGAACAGAAGGAATCTGGGATCTTAAGAACCGAGTGACACAAAACCATGCTAAGTGAAATAGACCAGAAGCAAAAGGACAGATATTGTATTATTCCACTTAATGAGATATCTAGAATAGGCAAATTCATAGAAATAGAAAGTAGATTTGAGCGACTGGAGAGAGGAAGGGATGGGGAGTATTGTTTAATGGTTGTCGAGTTTCTGTTTGTTGGATGAAAAAAAATTGGAACTAGATGGAGGTCGTCCAACACTGCAAAGGTAATCAAAGCCACTAAATGGTACACTTAAAAATGGTTCAAATGGCCATTTTTATGTTACATATATTCTACCACAATAAGAAAAATAGAAGAAATAGGTAACCTAATAGGTCTCACATAAAATAACGCTGTTTGGGAGAGGTCAACAGGCAGGTGTAACCCAGGTACTTAGCCCAGCAAAGTCATATAGAAAACATCTAACTATAGGACTTTGATTTGGACAAGTAACATTCTATAGGGAAACAAGATTGTCCTCCAAACAACCGAAAAAAAAAACCAGTGGCGTTAGATAGGAGGCAGAGAGGAGAGGAGGGAAAGCCTGCTTGAGGGCATCCTTCACATGCAGGTGAAATACTGGAATACTGGTATACCCTCCCGCAAACACCTCTTGGGGCCACCTGGAGAAAAAGAATGCTGGGCTGGAGCCAGTGAACAGACTTAATATGGCATTTCTTGAGTCCTGTGTGGCCGTGGTAAGACACTAATATTAACAAGGATTCTCAGGACCACTTATTCATCCATTTGACTTGAAGCAGGACCGCAATCAAGTCATCTCAAGCTGAATACTTACGCTTTTTCTGAAAACCTCCAAAATGATGGCTTAGATATCCAACTCACATTTCCCAATGAGAGTTTAGGCCCCTCCTTTCCTTCCTGCCTAATTAGCAGTAGATATGGAGCCCCCTCAAGTTTCTAATCTGTCTTTTACAACACAGAGCCTAGAACTGGATAAGGTATGTCAGGAAGGACATAACTAATGGTGCATTTCCTCTATGTAGCAGTCACAGTTCGGGCAAGAAAGCAGAGTCAGAATGATGATGAGAAGAATAAGGGATTTATTACAGAAATGAGACCATACCCTAGTGTGGGAGGAGAGAGGTGAGAAATTTCTAGAAGGAAGAGTCAGAGGATCAAAGAAGGAGTCACCAGCTAGTCCAACTGAAGCCCTGACATAGGTGGACATGTTAGATGACCTTCCGGGGAAATCCGAGAAGCCAAGCACATGTAGCTGTCAGAACAGTGCCATGAAGGAGGAGCTATGGAAAGACCACGGGGTGGCTGTGGTTCTGTGCAGCTTTGTGGGGCATAGCTGAGCACCGCGGAGAGCTCAGTACCACTGTTGGTCAGCAGGGCCGGAAGTTGAGGAGATGACCCAGAAGCAGAGCAAAGGAGAGCAAGGACCTGCCGGGACCCACCAAATACCGCTGCTTCTGTTTCTCACCGTGCATAACCACACACCCTTTGTGACTACATCTGCTGTTTTGCCTCCATCTTCCAAATTTCACACAAGTTTCTTCTTTGACAAACTCTAACTCTGAACCATATAGTTACCAGCATAGTGGAAGTAGCACAATCTAGCATATGGCACCACCTTCCTATGTCCTGCAATCAAGGTCTAGACTTAAGCTTAAAGAAAGACATTGAAATGTTCCTTAAGCTGGAATAAAGAAAGGCTTTTATCCATCTCATTCTTGCCCTATCCGGGTGAGTAGAAGATTGAAAATTGTTTTTTAAAGTAATCAAGAGAATCTCACTTCTTTCCTCCTGACACTGTTCATCTATTTCATGGTAATTGGTGGTAGAAAAAGATGGTGCTTTATTACTCTCCATCACATCAAGCCGAGTCACAAGACTGTCATTCCACATTTTCAGTTCAACTTTAAAGCATTATCTATCAACAAATCGAGTAGTTTTCTGAATCGGCCGCCTTTATATAATGCCTGACACCCAGAAGTAGAGTATTGTTTGTAATGACAAAGGCTTGGAAACAACCAAAATATCCATCATCCGGAGAGTGGTTACATGAATAATGGAACAAACATGCAGTGTGGAATACTATCCAGCCTTTGGGGAAAAAAATAAGACATAGTACTGGTATGGAGCCATCTCAGCATTATTTTGTTAAGTGAAAAAGGCAATATGGGAACAGTGTATATGGTATCGTCAAGCAGAGGATGCAGATAATGTCTCTTTCTCTGGGGAAAGTGACTGGGGATGGAGTGGGAGAAAGAATATACAACCTTTGAAATTTTTACTATGTATTTGTACTGCTTTAGATAGACAGACACGTGAGAGAGAGAAATAGGTAGATAGACCCACATTTTAACAATGATGTGCTCTGTGATAAAGTGTGATCTGCATATTTTACTCCCAAATCCTTTCCTCTTGATGTCAAAAATGCCCAAGAAAAAGAAATGTTAGTTATCATTAAATCCATAATATAATTAGGAAAACAAATTCACACGTTGGGTCAATATACCAAAGTGTACACATATGAGAAAAACTTGGGGAAAATGTCCTACCTTTGTTTTGCCTCATTTCATTCTGCTGTGTAACCAACATTTTCTGTATGTTTGTACATTTTGTCATGAGTTTAAAGACAAATGCAAATTACCTGTTAGAAATGGTTCGTCTCTGAGATGCCACCTATTGCCGACTACAGAAGGAAGCTCCCTTTTCAGAACATCAGAATCAGTTATTAAGGGGGGAACATTGTTACTAATCTACGTCAGTTAAGAGGCTTATGCTAGAAGAACAAAAACCACATGATCATCTCCATAGATGCTGAAAAAGCATTTGACAAAATTCAGCATCCATTCCTGATTAAAACTCTCAACAAAATGGGTATAGACGGCAAGTACCTCAACATCATAAAAGGCTATATATGACAAACCCACAGCTAACATCATACTTAATGGCGAGACACTGAAAGCTTTTCATCTAAGATCGGGAACAAGACAGGGATGCCCACTCTCTCCACTGTTATTCAACATAGTACTAGAGGTCCCAGCCACAGCAATCAGACAAAACAAAGACATACAAGGCATCCAGATTGGTAAAGAAGAAGTCAAATTGTCACTATTTGCAGATGACATGATACTGTACATAAAAAACCCTAAAGATTCCATTCCAAAACTACTAGAACTAATATCTGAATTCAGCAAAGTTGCAGGATACAAAATTGACACACAGAAATCTGCTGCTTTCCTATACACTAATGATGAACTAACAGAAAGAGAAATCAGAAAAACAATTCCATTCACAATTGCATCAAAAAGAATAAAATACCTAGGAATAAACCTAACTAAGGAAGTGAAAGACCTGTACT